>OX463840.1:25855989-26033941 GCA_949825065.1 Odontocerum albicorne
TTACGTGTTAGCTTTAATGATATTCTTATTCAAATCAAAAGTTGTTATTTTAGAAGGTACGAAAACTTAGAAGACCTTGAAAACTTTAGAATGAACAAATGAATTCAAATTCTGTAACAATGAAAAGTAAAAAGCCTTTTTGATAGGACATTTCGTGACGAGGTGTATTGAAGGGGCAGAAGCGAAAGACGTCCGACAGAAATGAAGTGGAGATCAGTTTTCCTTGAGATCTTAACATTCCAGATTTTAACAACTAAGAAATCATTATATTACGAGTATAATGTATTTATGACCATCGCAAATTTCAAGTGTTTTTTTGCTGTGACATGTCAGAAAATTTAAATATATCAAACTTATTAAATTTCATAATTTGGTAGTATGGCTAAATACTCTTGGTAGTATGTCCGAATACTCTTGGAAGTATGGCTGAATACTCTTGAATACATAAGAGATTAAAATTTATAGAAGCCATTATTTACGTGTAAGACTTTTCAAAAATTAATGAATGTTTTAAAAATATACCAAAAAGGAGATTCACGTATTCAGCTATTTTATTGTTTGTACGTTTTCGAAATGAAAGCAAACCTCTTTCTTAATATAACTAGAATTTAGTATTATTTTTAAAATGTACATATATTTTGCTTTCATATCACTGTGACTTTTGATTTATCATTATAATTTATAGATTGCGAACTTAAAACATTATGCTTTATTTTAATTTCATTGAAACTGATTATAAAGTAATCATTCATTATTTTGACATTAAAATTAACGGTTCAAATAACTTTCAAACCATTCCAATCTGCACAATGTGCGCAATCAAGCGTCAATAATTCAATTCAAATTATTTGATTATGCATTATTTCAAACTGTTTTTGCATTATTTAACATTTTGATTTTTGATGTCGTTCAACGGTAAAGAAAATCTCTATATTTTTATTTCTGTTTCTGAAATAAATAGGAAAATCAAAACATGGAAATTAATTGTATTACAGATTGCATATACGTATTAAAAAAATTATAATTTATGTGATTATTATTTCTAAGATGTGTAAAACTAAATAAAAGAATGTTCATCTTTAAAATAGTAATTATCTAATAATTTAACCATTTTGTGTTCACCACTGACAAAATTGTCATCATTTGAATTTCAATGAAGTGCTGTTGTTAAGACTTCATACCCCTTACCCTTGATATACTCATGTATATATTGACTTTTATCAGAACATATGTTTTACAGTAACTCTTCTGTGTTTTAAGAATAATGATTAGACGCAACAAACATATATGAATAAAAAAATCATATTACATTAAAAAAGAAGTTTATTTGAAACATCGAAATATAATTATTGCCTATTTATTATTTATGCTTAACATACAAATTGTGTTGAACTTAAAGTTGGTTTAAAAATATATTTATAATTTACGAAATTTTAGAAGTTTTTCTAAAAAATGTGTGCACTGAGGATAAAACATGAGCTGAAAATGTGTGACAGAATAAATTAAACAGGAATAAATTGTTATTCTAAAACTTTTTTGAAACGAATATTGTGATCTGTAGTGTAATACAATAATGCAATGACACTTGCAATAAAATGAAAAGCTTTCTAAGTAATATAAACAAGCTGACAGTACAACGCTTAAACACTCCGTAAATTAATAATTGCATTGGTACACTCAACGACTGAATATTGTGTATCAGTCTTGGCTCACTACGGACTCTCAAGTAAAGTGCGACTGAACACTGTAATGCGCAAAACTATCCGAATACCTAAAAACACATTGGTTTTCTGAACTCACTCATACTATATAGAACCTCTCAAAATTCGCCAAGCCATAGTCGTTCTTGGGAACATAACAAGTATTCCATGACAATTCATTACTTCGATACTGGGATATCGCAGAACCTCCTACAACTCGTCTTGTTTCCAGAAAATCCTTTTATATAGCGGGAGAAATACGTTTTTACCTAATTTCGATTATTTAATCTGATCGAGACAACGATGATCAGAATAGACACCTAATATCGGATCCAATAATGTAGCAGCCTGGAAATATTTTTTACAAACTTTTATATCGAGAGCTATTTTGCTTTTTATTTAATATTTAAACTTTATCAATAAAACAAATAAAGCGATTGAAAGACTGATGTCAGGGTTGTCGTGCTTTAATCCTCTTCTGTTCATAGTCTGATGCACCCCGTCATCGGATACTCCAGTCTAAAGGATCAAGGAACGGTCTGCAACACGGCCAGTCCACCAGATTAACTTATCAAACTGTCATATTAATATTTCGATCGACACTTGATATTTTGCCACATCATTTTACTTTTCAAATAAAAACTAAACAGACAAATCGATCGAGCCACACACATCCAAACTTTTAAAACACAAAGATTTATATTTTTCTTTTCTGAATTAAATTAATTAGAATCATAGACACGGTAAAAATAAATATAACAAATAAACTTAGTTTGCTATTATTTCTTGAATCTTAGAAAAGTTGTTTGTTTCACTTTGAGGTGTCATATTAATACATTTTTTTAAATAAATAAAACACTTATTTTTTATTTTATATTCACCACAGTTTCATTTGTGTTCACTACCGGTTTCAAAGACCTTCGTCTTCCTCATCACGGGAAGTTGAACTAATTTGTCTAAAATAATCTTGTTGTAATAGTTACAGAAGAGAGGGAGGGGAGTAGTGGTTAATAACATAAGAAGAGAAGAGTAGGTACGCGCCTACCACTTTTATTAAAATTGTATTAAAATTTATAGTTTGCTATTCTTTGAGTATGTAAAAATAATCATGATATTCAAATTTTACGTAGTGACTTTTTTTATAAAAAGCAGCTCTTTGAAATAATATTTACTTTATAATATTATGGCTAAACTTCCAAACGGAGATATATCAAAATAAGACTTGGCAATCGAGAATTAATGGTAGATTGGTATATTTATTATATTGCAAATAATTACATTTTTATAGCATACAATATTTATGTATCAAAAATTGTTTAAAATAAAACGAAACATCGTGAGCTGCTCTGATTTATCAGAATAAACATCATTTTAATGAAAATTTATTCGATGTATCATACATTTCATCTTTGACTAGAAGAATTTATAAATAAGACCAATGAAGTAAATCTCTTGGTCGATAATTGTATTATACGATGGCTATCTTTAATAACTACTAAAACCACTAAACTCACCCATAATTAAAACATGACGTTTGATATAAATAAATCCCGTATCAAACGTTACCAGCATCATGTTGACCAGGGCGGGCTTTTTCATTATAGTAATAAGCGCTGCGCGCGAATATGACCAACCTTGGGTGAGTTTACTATTTATTTTCATTTAAAGTAATAAGTGCTGCGCGCGCGAAGATGGCCAACCTTGGGTGAGTTTACTATTTATTTTCATTTATAGTAATAAGTGCTGTGCGCGAAGATGACCAGCCTTGGGTGAGTTTACTATTTATTTTCGTTTATAGTAATAAGTGCTGCGCGCGAAGATGACCAACCTTGGGTGAGTTTACTATTTATTTTCATTTATAGTAATAAGTGCTGCGCGCGAAGATGACCAACCTTGGGTGAGTTTACTATTTATTTTCATTTATAGTAATAAGTGCTGCGCGCGAAGATGACCAACCTTGGGTGAGTATACTATTTATTTTCATTTATAACAAAAAAAAATAGGTATCTTACTGCATATAATAATATACTTTCTTGTCATACAAAGTATTTATTTTATTTGTTCGTGTACAAAATTATTAGAAAATATACAAAGTTTATCAAAATATTTTTAAGACGGCCGCGTTATTTTTAGTCGCTTTATAATTGACGTAAGTATGCAAAAAACACAAAACTTACATTTTACCAGTTCTTAGATAGTTGAAGAAACACCACATCGCTTTGTAAGAGCCAGTTTGGAAAAACATCTTAAAAGACGGATTTTACCTATGAAATTTTACACATGTGTGATCCAGATATGCTTATACAATATTTCTAATAAACCAAAAACGTTATTTTTGGGTCGCTTTCTATTTGAATAAACTTATACATCCTGGTCTACTGAGTCTAAAACAATCATTTGCGAGGTTACGTTTTAGTAAACTCATTTTAATAAAGTATATACGTCATTAACAAGAAATCCCAGTAAGAGTATGCGTATTTTGTATATAATTAATTTCACCGTATTCAAGAAACTAATAATATGTTTCTGTTTAAATAACAAAGCTTTTTTCTTTTGGAATAACATATGGACAAAGATATCCCGTATGTATTTCAATGCAAATATTTAACTAATAAGATTATTTTATTTTCAAGGGCGGTTCAGTCAGTTTTCGAACGAAGGCAGAACTGCACCCCAGCGGCGTCCCTGATGGCGTCCATAAAATGGCGTACTATATATTGTGTATCCCGCCACGATATATATTCTGCACCGGTGTTACCAGATTATAAATTTTAACAAATAAATTAGACCGGCGGGGTAAAACATCACGACTTGCTGGCAACATTTTTGATGGGGCCTGCCTCAACGGGTCGACAATATTTTATTGAATTTTATTACAGATTCGCTCGAGCTCATTATAAAATAACAGTGAAAGCATACCTTAACGACATTTAAAATTAATCTCTGTCAAAAAAATGGTGAGCGATACATGCTATATATGATAGTTATTACAAAGAGCCCTGAAAGTAAATTAGTGAAAATAAATTTGAAATATCAGCATTTATTGTATAAAATTAACGTTTAGGTACCTGAGGGTTTAATAACTGCAGTGCGGATGTTAGATCAATTTAAAAAAAAAACGAAACATAGTAAAATGAATTCAAAATAATACAATTTATTTTGCCACGAATATACTCGTATATTTAAATTGAAACTATGTAGTTATTAAGAGAATTTCTAATCTACTTGCACTGAATAATATTAACATATTTAGAAAACGTAACAACTAAGTATATTTACACACACATTTTGTATAAAACAGATGAAAAATATAACTATAGAAAAAAAGGATAACCATTCGATTGAAAAAAAAAAATATGCCACTAAAAGATTCTGATTTGGGGAATTTTTATTTGGTCGTTTTAAATATTTAAATGCTATTTAAATACTATTTAAATAACTAGGATAAATATTTGGTCGAATACGTCTGCGAGTTTTCAACTTTGCCTCTAGACTGATTTTTTATACCGGTTGATCCAATCAGGTGATATCGGTTTTGAAAAAAGTTGTGGTTCAAAAAGATGACATCATATGCCTATGGTATTTAAAGCCTCAAGATCTGCAGCTCTGAGCTTTGTGCCTATGATGCTTCAGTTGAACTTTGAGGGCGTGCACTGAGAATTGGCACATCATGCGGAACACAGGATCTTGGAGTTAATAAATCGTAATCCAACAGGACTTTCTGGAGCACCGGACTTGATTTTGAGCTGAATTTGTTTTAAGTAAATTTAAATGAAACTTTCACTGAATACACTTGGAGTTTATTATATTAATTATCCATAAAATATAAATGATGAAGCATCAATCAAGGTACGAGTGTGAAAGTACAGCAAATATCTAAGTGCAATAGTCTGTAAACCATAACTGGTAGAGCTGGTTTCATTCGCAATTATCCTCTTGATGCCAAACAGCAAAAATCTAGTTTATGTTCAAATTTATGAAACTAATGAACTATTTGTACGGACGATATTAAATTATATGTTGATGAAAATTAACATTTAAACTTTTACACTTCATTGTGGTAATGGAATATGGTTTTTATGTTATTTTTTGTTTATTTGCCATTTGTTACAATTGCAGTTCCAAATAATGCATAATTTGTACAAAAAGATGTTTGATATATCATATACTTCGCTAAAACATTAAGTATCTAGGAGCGTCTACAATTTTAGACTTTCAGAATATTTGTGCAGAGTATACAAAAAGATAATCAATATGTGATTTCTAAATTGTTTTACCAAATATGCCAGCTACGTTGATTGCGCATACTATCACTATTTTTTAATTGTATCGTAACTTATTTTACCAAAAAAAGAAACTTCTCAATTCACATCATTATTTCATTTATGAAAAATAAATATTCTAATTTCTCGTTTCTGGGGTTGATATTGAAGGGGTTAAAACTTTTGTGGTTCAACGTAGTACGGAAAAAATAACTCATTAAGGAGTTTTCAAATGTCTGAAAAATAAATATTAATATTTTTTTAGGAACAATAATTTCAATGAACATACTCGTAATAAAAACGCTTTTCCGAAAAATAGCATATGATGAGAAGTAATCGTTCCCGGATTGCACGATGAAGTATACTTAATGATTCAAACAACAAAAACTTTAATTATTTGAAATCTCAAAAACTTATTATAGGTTTAATTTATCAATTTCAACTTACTAGGTCATAACCAAGGCGAAATGATCATTCTAACAGTAGAAAGAGATATAAAAAACTTGAAGTTTACCTCTATACAACGAAAGTGTAAATCAATAATAAAAAAATAACAAAATGATAAAGATTTTCTAAGGAATTTGTTCACGCTACTCCAGTATCATAAGTTTCAATAGTTCAAAATAAATATTTTCAATCAAACTGTTATAAAATAATCTCTCGCCACATGTCCACCAGTGTTCAACGATGAAAGTTCGGGTTTGATATCTTATTTGAGAGAACAAAAACGGTGTAAAGGCCATTTTATTTAAGAAGCAACCTGTTTTGGCACATGTGGTAAGTCTCGCTCACGTAGGAAGGTGGTTAAATACGAGTCCACACACCATTGTGTGTGTATAAATACATTCTCATTCTTAACTTTCAAATTATCTAAATAAACCATACCTTATTTATTGAAAGAACTACAAGTAATTTACTAGCAGTTTTTTTCTCGTAATATGATTCATAATTAACGTTACTATCAACTCATTTTCATTAATTTACAATTCGATTGATCTTGTTCAATGTCTTATTGATCTATTTTATTTTTGTATATTCTTTCTTCAAAAGGGTATATGTAGCCTAGGGGTCGAATGGTACGAGCTTGTCACGAACATCAAACGTATTTTTTTTAATATTTCTTTCTGTTAAATAAATTGTTTTTTACTTTGTATGAAACAAATATATTAAAAATGCGCTGTAATTTACTGATGGCTTTGTGACATTATAATAACCATCACGTCATTCATTCAGTTGTAATAAGTACGACTACATAGTTCGTTTTGTTTAAATATTTCCGTTTAATTTGTTAAAAATTATTCATATTAGCATATATTTATCGGTTGGGTACTTCACGGCAGATAGTGTTTTTTTTTGCAAGCTAAATTATTTTTTAATAGATTGTTTTATTGCATTATACCATTTATTTCTCCTAAGAATACTGACATTTGATACACAACTAAGTTCTTGTTTGATGAAGTTTTTTTTTTTAGTACAGAAAATAAAAAAAATGACGATAAACGTTAAAGCTATTTATTACTGATAACGTGAGCAAACAAAATCATATGGGGTTGGATGAATAAAAACGGCTGTCAAATTTCATCTCAAGTTGTTACGTCACAAAGTAAATCGCGCACTTATAGAAAATCGATGGATATTTGAAATTCGGTAATTCACATTGATTTTGCTAAGATTTAAAAAAAGGTTTAAGAAATCCTGTCATAATTTTAGTTATTTGCTTTATTTTTTACTATAACAAAGAAACTATATTAATTGATCCTACGATGTTAAATATATGTAACAAAGATAGACTTTATCGGTCTCTTTTTCATTACATTTCCTGCTCAAACCTTAAAAAAACTTTGATAGCTCATATTTTTCACTCAAATTTCTAGAATAAGTTAGTTCACCAAGATAATACTTTCTTGAAAATTCATTGAAATATGTTTTACGTGAACATCAAACTTATCTTCAATATCACTATTCAAAAATATATTTAATGCAATAGCAAATAATCTTTATAAAAAAGTAAATCCTTTTTTTATTACAGTTAGATACAGTTGTCCCTCTTCTTCTCACAGAAACTGGAACGATTTAGGTATATACGAACGATTTAGATCACTTCATTTAATCCTTGCTCACATCTTCGCTTTTGTTACAACCATACAGACCTCGAGTTGCATACTCGTACTACCTTTTATAAAGGATTTCACTCTTCCCTTTCAGAATTTGATTATAATTAAGTGAATGTCACTAATTGTATTTGGTACAACTACATCATATTTACGTTTATTTCACTATCCTAGAAAGGTCGAGGCTTAATAGGCTGGACACGATCCTACCGTCTAGATCTAACCTGTGCCAAATTGATCGTTGTCCTCAGACAGTTTATCCATCTACTTACTCCAAGTATAGATGGGATCAACAGTCACCAAAATAATTCACATCGACAAACCTTTGCCTGGCATTCGAAGCATCTATCAATATTAAAAAAAAAGAGAAGCATTAAGCGAATGAAAAAAATCATTATGAAGCGGTTCACATCCTGGAGCATTCTAAATGATGAATATTTTTTGCAACTGAGAGGTCTTTATTTAATTTATATAAAATTGACGAACATCAGACACAAATCATTTTTTTTTTTCAAAAAAGGTTAGAAAACGAGTTTCCTAATTTTATCCGTATTTAAATTTTACTTATCTTCATCATTCATCTACGTTTGGTTTTAATTTATACCAAATGCCGCTAGTTCTCTTGTAATACTTGACTTGTCTTTACTGGGGGCATTTTTTGCAGTGTAATAATATATGTTTTTTTTTGTCTTTTAAAGTCATCTAATTAACTTAATTTCCTTTTTGGTGTAAAAAAGTAAAGTTATTTATAATTGTGTATTTGAATCCTTAAAACCCATTGACATTGATGTGTGTGTCTGTTTTGCTTAATACTCGTAATAGACATCAAAAATCAATCAGCTTTTTTTGAAAATACGTAAATGATAATCTTTTTTTATTTTAACGCATTTTTATTCAGTTGGATTTCCCTTTTATGTTGTTTTTATAGGTTTACTGTGTTATGTTTATATTTCAAAAACACTTCGTTTTTAAGGTGGTATGTTATGACAAAACAGCGCTACATAAGTCATGTATGTATTCTTACATTCATTTGGTACTCCTGAACATATCTGTATTTATGATGTAGACGTGTTAAAGAACATAACTATAACATATATTATCACTTATCTTATTTTTTTCTCAACGAGAGATGTATTAAAAAACTTATTTTCTGACTAATGTAGCATAAATATTTCTGACTAATATGCCTTCTAGAATTGTAATCGAAAAGTAACTTTCATTGATAAATACAAAATTACAAGGGATAAATATTAAATTGTTAAATTACAAGATTTGCACTTGAAATAAAATAAGAATTGAAGAAATCTCTAAAATTGTTGTTTTCAAACGAAAAACTTATGTTGAAAGATCAACTAATTAAAAGGTAAATAAAAGATGACCCTGTCACAATATTCTTGACAAGTCCTTCCTAGCTGAACAAATTAGCCAATAACGCCAGTTGATGCGGAAAATTTGATACGGAAGCTTTTGATTGCGATTGACAGATTGGGTCGCTGCTCACTTTGCAACTAGCCAAGTGGAAGACTGATGCTGATGCTAATCGCAAACCAAGACCCTTGACGGATCTTCAGAAAGGTTTCTCATCTTGTCCCTATCAGATAAACGCTTCCATAAACGTTTATCTCATTAACCACAATGTGCATTTTGTTTTTATTTCAAAGTTAATACTTTGATGAGCAAAAAAATAACTTTTCAGCTATCAAACTTGGATGAAGGGTTTCTTCTTTTTTTTTTACTTTTGACCTCTTTTTATAATTTACGCTAGCTTTAAAATTAAACAGTGTACAATCGTTTCTCAGATTTCAAGCAAAGGTTTCAGTTAGATCATGGAGCCGGGTCGGATTCTCGTTAGAACCCAAATAAATAAAAAAAAGCATTACTGTACACGTGGAAATAAGCCAGCAAGGTTGTACTGTATACAACAAAAGTGAAATGCAATATGATAATAAATAAAAATAAAACTGCTTTTGATTAGTCGGTACTACGCATTGCGCAGTAAAATTATGAAAAGAGTTCTTTGCAATAAAAATATTAGAAGAAACCAAAGAATTAGATTTTGTGGGTTGACTTTTTTTTAATAAATGTGTGTCCATTTATTTATAATATAAATATATGTCCATTTGAGTAAGTGAGTAAAGTTCATATGTTTATTTACAATTGATGAAAAAAATATGTATTGCATTTAACAACGTGCTTTTTTCACTGCATGTCCAAAATGTTTAGAAGAATCTTAAGAAATATAATTTACTGACAAGTTAAAATTCTATTTGTTATTTAAAATAATACTTTCAGACTAGTGAAATATCTCCATTGATAGATAACAGTTTCGATACGAACTGGCTGCGTAACGGTCACTTGATCTTCACTTTTCAATTCATTAGCGTTTCACGTATCAAGGGAGCATAAATTGACGGCAGCAGCAGAAAAGGTACACAAACAATGCGATGCGAGGGCAGGATGGGGGAGCCAACCACTCGGTGCGCCATATTGGCCTTTGGAGCCCTTTGTCGCTTCTGCTCTTCTAATACATTATTTTAAGCATTTTATCGGAGGCCCAATGTCGTATTGTGTGCCACAAGAGGTCACGGTGGGGGCAACAGACGGACATAGGTGGAACAACAGTGTAATAATGCGTTCAAAAATAGTTAATTTGAACCAATAATGAATCCTTTTCGCATTCTTGTATTTTGTACGTATACTGACTTCCTTTTCTTTTTTATTTTACCTTACATATTTTAATAGTTATTTCTTAAAATATTAATAAAATAACTATATTTAAATGCATTCCTGTTTTTTTAACATCTGATGTGATTGTAATGGCGAGATTTGTTTTAATAATAATCTAGTCATAACAAACACAAAAATAATAAAACCCATTCTCCCCTCGGATAAAAACAATCAATTTTCTGCTTAATGTACGAATGTGCGTTTTTTACGATTTCAATTAAAAATATTTTTTGCAGATGACCAATAAAATGACTTTAATAGAAGACTGGAGATGAATTATGCCACGAATAAGAAAAAAGATACCTTGACTACTCGAACCAAAAAAAAATATTTGGTACTAAAGGTAAAATAACTGTTTTAGAACAAATAGATGATGCTTAGTTGACGATGTGTACAAGTACTAGTATAATGAAAGGTGAATAGATGAAATGTGTATACGAGTGCTAGCATAATTAGAGAAAAAAATTAAGATTGTAGTGTATTATACTTTTGTTGTATGTAGTATAACCTGGCGAGTTTATTGGCATGTGGAAATCTCTTCCAGACAGCCAGAAAGGTGTTAAAGAGGGCTTAAGTGAAAATCGGACTGGAATCTTTTTTTTTTAATATGGAATCCTTTTTTTTTTAATATGGATTCCAACGGGATTCAAACTCAACCCCCGGGTTGGGAGACTAATGTCTTGTCAACTTGGCCACAATACATAAGTTCCAAGTAACACAGTGGGTCATAGAGAGAAAAATACTGGATATCTCATTACAGGACTGGAAAACAAATGAATTGATAAAGCAGCAGACCTATGTCGCAGATGTCGCTGAGAGAGTTGCAACCTAGAAGTAGAACCGAGCAGAGCACATTGCCAGATGTATCGATGATACGTGGACCCAGAAAATGCTGGAGTGGAGATCTCTAGCAACATGATCAGCCGATATCAAAAAAGATGCTGCGAGCCACTGGAAGCAATATACACAAGGTGGAGTGGAGGGGTAGAGGAGTGACCTATATCGAACAATGAAGTGAACCGAGCTGATGATGATGATTTGGAAGGCTGAGTTGATATTTTTTGAGAGATCCTACGTTATAAAAAAGTGGCCTAGGCAATCGCTTTTTTTTCTATTCTTGATATGAGCTATTTCTTCGAATATTATATGTTTCGAGTCGTTCATCGCCGCCACTGCCTATAGAGGGCTAATCTTCTACCATCGGAAGCCACCGGCCGGTCTCCACTTGCTCGTCTGCTGCACTAAACAATGCTCGCCCGTCGGACATTATGCGACCCTGACACCCCGACCTGCCTCTGGTCTCCTCCCGTGCTACCATAATTATCTCACCAGCATATTCTACCTACGCAAGATAATAAATAAATACTCCGTAAATACTAGGCACCGCGACAAGGCCTTGATCAACAACGATAAGCAATTTTGTATAAAGTATTCGAAAAAAACGTTATGTCTTCAGCATCTAATATAATGATCGTGTTTCTGTTACAATTGAATTTAATTTTCTAGGAATAACTATGTGTCAAAAGCAATTTGCTAACGACAGATGTACGTTGTAAATCATCAACCGTAAGAATGCAACAATTGGGTAACTTCATTTCTGGTTTGGTAAATATTTTTAATATAGTTGGTTTTGCGTTCAGGAGGGTTCTTCTCAGCCATTTTCTTAATGTTAGGTTAACTTTTCCATTTAAATTATATCATATTTGTTTTTTTGTAATTTAATTAACTTTGAATCATATACAATTGTATCTGAGTATTTTTATTTTAGTTTTTCTATAAATATAGTCATTTATGCGCCATGTGTGTTCTGTATTGTGCTAGTTTCTTCAAGTAGTGTTTTATTTTATTAAGTAAACGTTGCTATGTAAAGGCCTCATAAGTTTAATATATTTTTCCAATGAATAAATACTTAGACATCAGGAGAAATGTAATAACTCTGAGCATATAAAAAAGGAATATTAGATAAGTCATATTTCATATGTAAAAACTGAATATTCATATATAACATATATTCCAAAATTACACTACATATGAGTTGTAGCAATAACTCACAACTAAGCAATAATAACGAAAATAAACCAAAAACTTCACTATATTATATTTTGAAAATATTTTTTCCTTCAATTTAAAAGTTTTTTGATGACAACAGTTTCCGTGGCAACATTTTTTTGTAATGATTACATTTTTGTTATTAGAAATAATATTTAGAATATCCAAACAAACATCGATCAAAAATGCGAAAACAAACTATATTCATCTCTATTTTTTCAACGTAACAGCTGTATTTTAAGTGTCTTGTTTTTTATGGTGTTGTACTATGACCGACGTACTAATGGCGAAAACTATTTATTTAAATTATTCACATTAACCACAAAATATAAGGAGCTATGGTTGTCGATTGAAACAATCTCACTGGGCAATGAGGAAATAACTTAAAGTAATTCATTAGTTTGTAAACAGGTGTATATAGACGAGATAGGCTTTAAGTGACCAATTACCAATAGTAAATATTTCTAAATAACACATGGTCCGTATCCGTATCACGCCATGAAGGTAATCTATACCACTTTTAAAATTCAAACTTAATCCATAAACCACACTTAAACTCTTGATTTGTTTAAATTTTCCAATATTAATTTATGCATTCGTGTGGTACGTCTCAACATACCTGAATCGACCATACAAACATATTTAAGAGCGTGACCGTGAGACAATATTGTATATAATACGGCCTAGATGAAAGCGACACCCAGAACCGAAGAACATACAGCCTGAGAACGAGAAGAGCCGATCCCATCAGCCTACCTAGGCAATGAGTTGGGACAGTGCTAGGAAGAAGAGGACCGTGAGACAATATTGTCTTCAACCCCGTCATTAGAGCCTTCTTGCTTAATACTACTAAAGTAGGCACAGAACTCACAATTCGTCATCGTTAACATTCGCTCACAATTCGTCATCGTTAACAACTCGCACATCTTTAGCGCTCATGATTATTGTTCTTAGACGAACTATTAGACAGGGATGCCTTATGTATTTTTTTGATAATATCATAAATCAAACTGGAAACCCCCGGGTGGAAATCAATCGTTTTACCAATTAAACCACCGAGATCTTCGTCGTTCTTGTACTTGTAGGTGAAGAAACGCTTCGATGAAAGAGTCACAAAAATAAGCTACATGACTTTTTTTGGAAAATAAAATTGTCTCAGGATACATTTTTCTTCAGTGTATGATTCCCTTGAAGGGAGTTTTTAAGCGAACACTTTTGACGATGGTTCTCCAGCTGTATCCGAACTATGAAGCATAAAGAGAACGCTGCAGAAACAACAGAGGAATCCGTCACCGATAGATCACTCTAAGATCCACCCTAATTCGAAACCTTTCAAGCTATCGGTCGCAATGATTCTCTTCAATTTATTATATTTCCGACGTGTAATATGTCAGATGAACGGCAGTATTTCCTAGATATTAAACTCCTTCTAAGTGGACTCATTAGAACGAAATCATTCACTTTCCATGAGATTTTTAACATCCACCTTCAGCAACAAACCTCAAATTTGTCGATTTTACTCGTTTTCAATATCCTACTTCAAATAGGAATATACCCACTCGTATACGATACGAGAGATCACACAAAATGCATTTCGGTTACCTTTATGATAAATGCGTTAGTCTAGATCTTATAAAACTCAAACACGAAGAAATCTGATAGATAAAACGAATGTTAAGTATTACATTTTGTTTAAATTTTTGTATTACACTTTGGTTCAAAACAGTACAACCTGGTGAATTTATAGCTATATGGCAATTTCTAACGGGCAACCACTAAGTTGTTCAATAGACTGGAATCATTTAAAAGAAATTAGGTTTCAACTAGAATCGAACCTGTAACCACCGGGCTGAAAGATTAACGTCTTACCAACTAAAAAGCGGAGGGTGACGAATACATGTGTTATAATAATTAAAAAATTCGAAATTCGGATTCGATTTCCGTTGAATCCCAGATTTTTATGAAAAAGGATTCCAGTCTGGTTTTCACTTAAGGCCTCTTTACCATATTTCTGGTTAATTGGAAGATATTGCCACATGACAATAAGCCCACTAGGTTGTACTATATACAACGAATGTAATACAATACAATAACAAAAGGCTTGAAGTGAAATCCAGACTTGAATCATTTAAAAAAAAATAGGTACCAACGGGAATCCAGCTCGTGACCTCTGAATTCGAAGACATGCCAGCTAGACCATGGAGGTCGGCGAATATATGATATATGTTGTAATAATTAGAATAACTTTTTCACGCAAAAATGCTTCCCTCTTCTCAGGTTCATCCCCTATATTTCATGCAGCTCATATATCAATAATTATTATTATTTGTTTATTGCAAATATTGCTCGCACAGTATATGAATAATTATTATTATTTGCTTATTGCAAACATTGTTCGCATAGTATATTAATAATTATATTTTTTTTTAACCTGGCGAGTAATAATTATAATTTTTTGCTCATTGCAAATATTACTCGCAGAGTATATTAATAATAATTATTATTTGCTCATTGCAGCATTGCTCACACAATATATTAATAATTATTATTACTTTCTCATTGCTCGCACAATGTATTAATAATAATTATTATAAAATGGAGATAAAATAAAACTACTCGAACTTGTTACGATTTCTTTCAGTAAGATCCTTTTAAATCGATAAACTGAATTAACCGAAGCAGACGGACGTCAGGTGATTATTAACCGAGGCTTAGTATTCATTTGCTCCTCCCATTCGTTAGCTATTTAATTGCTTTCATTTCCTAACAAATGTCACTGCGCGTACTTTATCAGTTTTGTGGCTTTAAATAAGGGCAATTTTAAAAATGTCGTCACCTACCGACCTGTGCAGGAATCGTAAAATGTTGGATTTAGTGCGCAGGTAAGGTTACACGGGGAGACGTTCCCGGGAGTTGGACGCACAAGTCCACCTTGTCACATAAACTTGGTGCCAATGGTTGGTGCGATAAGTTGCCCTCAATTCAGTAAATGACTAGGAGGTCAGATTGTGGTACATTCCTTTCAAAAATGAACGTCAATAAAAACCTGATGTACACCCTTTAACTATCGTCCGTTTTCAAAAAATACTCGAGGTGTTGAAAGATAAGCTAGTGATAAAAATATTTTAAACATTTTGGTCTGCACAAATCAAACATAACTAACTCCATCGGTTATCAAATTGAGAAAGTCGATGTTACCTCTATTAGTAAAAATGAAATAGTTAATTACTTAAAAACGCGCCTAAATTATTGTACATGACCACAGTTTGCAAAAACTATAAATATCACCATAATGTTTGAATAGTTACTAGGGAAAATTATCGATTTTCACAGTTTGACGTTCGTCTAAGTGAGCCAAGTTTGTTTGGAAATGAATTAACATTGGTAATTCACTAATGACTCCGTATATTATTTATTTTACATTTCCATTATATACCATATATTTTGGCGGGCGTGTTGCTTTGTGACAATTTCTTCCAACCAACCAGATAGGTGTTAAGGAGGCCTTAAATTAAAACTACAATTGAACCTTTTTTTAAAATGGTTTCAATGGGAATCAAACCCGTAACCGCCAGACTGGAAAATATGTATCTTACCAACTTAGTCATGGGGTAATCTAAAAGACTAAGTCATTTACTCTTTAAATCTATACGTTTTTACATATGCTTAAAGACATTTACCAACAATTTTCGAGAGGTTTCAAGTTTTAATTCGAAGGTATCCCTTCATAGCGTTGTGCAAAGTACATATACGAGTACAAACTATATCAACTCAATTTCAGACGAGAAATAAATCATTACTTTTTGAGAAATCGTCGTGATTAATTTAATATTACAACAAATGGAAATTTCTAAAAACATTAGTTTTAGTAGAAATGGAAAGACAATCTCATTTAATTTCTTAAATATATTTCAATCCGCGTAATAATTATACAAGCTTCATTACAAAGTATATTTATAGCATTGAAAATTTGTTGTAAGTAAAAAATAAAACTTGTAATGAAATCTGTGAAAATCTCAAAAAAAAATGCAATCTGAAATAGCATATTTTAGGAATAAATTTACAAAATCAGAAAAATTAAAGTACTTGATCATAAAATAGTAAGTAAATATGCTATTTTAATCACAACTTATAACATTACTGTTTTAATCAGTCGAAACTTTGCAATTAAAAATCCAATTCGTTTTGGAACAACTGGTGTAAAAATGTTCAACCCATTGAAGATAAATTGCGGTAATAATTTAAGTACGAAAGGGTGACATAAGAACTCCAAAGAAAAAAAACATGATTGAATCATATTTCAGAAAATATTCCATTTAACTTTTGTTTTATTTATTATACAGGGGCGATTAAACATTTTAAAAGAGTCGAAATCGACAAAAGTAAAAATGGAGGAAAAAACAAGAGCTAAACGCCGTGATTCGATGCACCTTTTGTGTTGACACAAACTATAAATCTGCTCTCAACCTGTCCACTTGCGTACCTTTGTGCGATACGAAAAAATACCTCAGGACAAAATCCCGTGGGCGATAAGCAGCGGAGACAGAATGCAGTAATCAACGTGATATATGGGCGAGGATCGGCAATTTTCTCAAAAAATCTGCTATAATTCAGTAAAAGACTTCTCCAGATGCCGATTCCATTTTGAATATATTTATTATTCATACTCTAAATTATTTTTAAATTAATTCAAATTTTCAGTAATTTATGTTAGAGATTTTTTTTAAATTAATGAAATTGATATTAATATCGATAATAGAATCTGAAGCTTCAACGAGTGCAGAACAAGGCATTCAAGATCTCTTTCAACACCCATCCCAAAACAAACCTCTCCTGCTTCACGCCGAACAGCGTGAAGAAACCCTCCAACATCCCATCCATAATTATATCACCAGCTTATTTCTTATATTTTTTTGTATTATAATTTACGCCAACTTAATGATGTGTTAAATAAGCTCAAGATATCCGTGGCCTATTTGGTAAGATGCTTGTCTTCCAGCCTGGAGGTTGTGGGTTCGATTCCCGATGGAACCTAGATTTTTTAAGGATTCCAGTCTGATTTTCCCTTAAGGCTTCTTTAATCATTTTCTGTTTTTTGGAAGATATTATAAAATGGCAGTAAGCCCGCCAGATTGTATTACAATATATACAATAAAAATGTAATATAAAAATATAACGATGAACACTATGAGACGGTTTTGACATTTGAAACAAAATGAATATATTGGGTAAATGTGAGTAGGAAGAGGGAAATAGGAAGAAAAAGGAAAATATGGTCGGATCTAATGAATTATATTTTAAAGGAGGGAAACGTAGAAAGTCAGAGAAATCGTAAGTGTCGTATGAAAAAAGACATGGATGTAGAAAAGGTGAAAGATGTGCTTCGAAGTAAGTATGTCCTCTCTACCTACCCCGACAGAAAAAGGCGTGATGATAAGTATGTATGTATAATTTTCATTAGTGGATCTGTCTCTCGATAGTGAGAGTGTTATATCAGCCCAGACCTTTTGATAGATTCAATCTTAGATGTTCTTTCTTATATTTTGTCTTAACATATATGCGTAATATTAAGATATATACGTGTATATGCACATATTACTATATGTTGCTATCAATCCAGCTATTATTTATTTATTGAATTCAATTTTTAACTTAACGATTTTCAACCAAATTACGAAAAGCATTTCCTAAAATGATGTGATAGAACGAAATAGGCCTGTCAATTATTCTAAGCTTATCGTGAAGATTTTTTTCACAATTTGTTTGAAAATCATTAAGTCAAAAATTGAGGGCTTTCATAGAACAAAATCTCTATAGACTTCTTTTTGAGCGTCTATATGCAAAAAAGATCTAATCCAAATATCACATTTTTTAAATTTTCTTAGAAAACTTGTCACGTTGTTTTTGCTTGTTTGGAAGGATTTTTTTAAAGACGAAAATTAACCATGAACAAAAACAAATTTTATAAAACTCATATTATTTGCATATAATATTCAAATATTCTTATTCGATATTTTAAATAACAATGTTGATTTTTTTTAATCGTAAGCTGAGGATTGAATCTTTCCTGCTATACGAGTATTATCGTATTGCAGGAAAGATTCAATCCTATATAAGCGTATAAATATTAAGTACATACTTTTATCTCGCATCATCAACTTAAATAAGGATAATTATCATTGCATTATAACAACTGGCTTTCTTTTCGAGTAATTGGTATATATTTTTTTCTTGTGTGATGAAAATAATAATAAACATGAAATTGAGAAGATTTCATCACTAAGAAAGGATTCACCCAAGTGTGGTTGTAACATGAACACTTTTTAATGACTTTTCACCCAAACTGGGTGTTCCTAGCCAGTGAGCAATGTTTTGTTAAATATGTTCTAGTAGCACGAAGACAATAAACCCACACTGACTTATTTTGAAATAATGCCATGTAACATTTTACGTAAATGTGACGGCCTCAGTTGAAGTCTAAAACGAAAGTTTAATACAATGCTATACAAAAAGACATTCAAATGAACTCTTAATAACACACTGATAAAAAATCACCAAGCTGAAACACTTGAAATATTCAGATATTTAACCAGAAAAAATACTTGCTATGCGGATTTCCATGAATATTCGATACCAACAATAACTGTCGTGATCACAACACTTCTTAAGCACCGCCACTTGGGAGTAAAAAAGCACACCGATAATGTGTGATTCATCTTGAAGACCTTCAGATGGACATGTTATTTATTACCAATTCACAACTTTATTGAGTTTTGTTTTTCAAATTAAAATCGTGCATAATTAAATTAATTAATTGTCTTTATCTGAGAAATTAACCACCCATCAATTAGAGATTTTGGTGACGCAAAGTTTCCCTTTTTTATATTTATTACCGTGCTCTACTTGAGTAAATCTTAAAAATGTTTGAGTCGATATACATTAAAAACTTCTTCTAAAATCTAACCGAGGAAATCGATGTTTTACCGTAACATTTGCAGAAATAAAGTTATTGATCAAAAAACAGGAATCCCTAAAATAAATCGTATGATTTTTTTAATTTTCTTTTATTTTTTAGCAAAATGATTTTAAGTATAAATATCGTGTGACCGTAACATACGAGTATACATCTTAATATTATTTTTATCAAATACGTCTTAAATTTTGTAATTGTTTTACACACGTTTTTTTTACTAGTTATGTTTGGTCCTTGTACGAATCAGGAAAACCTATATTGTGCAAAGGACTTGAAAAAATAAATTAGTAAATGAGGTTTACCTATATAAGTTAAAGAAATGTTGGAGAGGCACTAAGATTGATCCATTATTAAATCATTAAAATCTAAGAACATCCAGGAACTTGTCCTAAAAAGTATTATTTTTCTATATATAATATATGTAACTAACTCTAGTCACTTGAAAAGAACTTTAAAGTTTTGTTGTAATTTATTATGAAGTCACTTTTTTCTCCTAGCCCGAAATCGCGCATAATTAAATTAATTACCTTTATCTCGGACATAATTCTAGCTCGTTTAGCAAATAAACAGATCGAGAAAAAATGTTTTAATTTCAACATCTGCTGTTTAATTTGTTACTAATTCATTCAAATTAAACAAATAGATTGTGTGTGATAATTTTTCATTCTCTCATGTGGTCACTTATGCTCGTATCTCAACATATCGACTATCTACTGAGTCAAATAAGGTTAAATTAATTCAATGTATTATATTAAGAGATATACGAATACATCTATTAAGGTTGATATTTTTTTAGATTTTTTTTAACTTTGGAAATATCATAATTATGGAAATTCGCTTTCTTTAACCAACCTTTTCCCCAAAATAAAAACCCACTGTATAACTAATCCGTGACGTAGATGGTAATACGCCTGACTTCTAGTCCGGAGGTTGCTGGATTGAATCCCGTTGGAACAAAGATTAAAAAAAATTCAGTCTGATTTAAGCTAAATGTATCTTTAACTTTTTTTTTTTTTAACCTGGCGAGTTTAACATCTTTCTGATTGGTCAAAAGAGATTGCCACATTATAATAAGTCCGTCAGAGTGTACTGTATACAATGAACGTGAAATGCCCTTCAATTCTGAACATTTACAAATTGAATAAAAAATATATACAAGCCATCACGCCATAGCCCTTTAAAGGTAGGCAGAGTGGATAAATCTTCACTTCCTTCTATCCATGTGCACAGCATATGTCTCGTTTATATTCATACATCTCATCTCATATGTTCTTCTGTTTCTCACACTTTTTACCTTTCCTTCAGTTAAATTTCAACAACTATCTCTTTCCACTCCTTCCTCGGCGTGCCTTTTCTTCCCTCTTGACTCATTTCAGATATAGATATATATATATACGAGTATATATATATATATATATATATATATATATATATATATATATATATATATATATATATATATATATATATATATATATATATATATATATATATATATATATATATATATATATATATATAACAAAAATGGATTCCAACTAGACCTCAAAAGTCGATTTGAAATCCTCAGCGAACCAGAGCTTCCGATTACAATAGAATCAATAGCAGAACAGATAGTACAGAGTGCAACAAACTACGGCGGGTCATATTCCCAAAAATAATCAAAATTGTCGCAGGAAACGTTAGATCTTATGAAACAAAGAAGAAAAATGATATCTACACAACCCGCTTCTACATCACCATCTTTCTCAGAGATCAATAGAATGCTACGGAAAAATATTCGTAAAGATATCCGCGAATATAACACAAAAATGGTTCAAAGGACGATTGAGAATAGAAGAAGTCTGAAAAAGCTAAAGCAAAATATGTCTTTAGGAAAACGCCACATCATTGCACTTAAACTGTCTGATAATACTATAACTAAGCAACGAGACCTTATCCTGAAGAGAGCGGAATAATTTTATAGGGAACTATATGCCGATACAGATACTGTAACTGTACCAGATACAAATCTGAATCTAGAAACAACTAAGAATGAAAATATCCCAACGATCTTGCCAGGAGAAATCAGATACGCAATCAACGGAATGAAATCCGGGAAGGCCACTGGTGCCGACGGTTTGTCCATTGATGTCCTTAAACAAACAGGTCGAGAAGTGGATACCATCTTATCAACACTTTTCAACAAGTGCCTTCAAGAAAAAGACATTCCAGAAGATTGGAAATCTGCAACTGTAATACTTCTCCATAAGAAAGGCGATCAAGAGGATCTTAAGAACTACCGTCCAATTAGCATGCTACCTACCCTTTACAAATTTTTACCAAGATTTTAACTAACCGACTCTCGAGTACTTTTGACACGAACCAACCACGAGAACAGGCTGGATTCAGGAAGGGTTTCAGTACCATAGATCATATTCAGGTGCTGCGAGAAATAATAGAACGATGTGAGGAATACGAACTCCCTCTGTACCTAGCCCTTGTGGACTACGAAAAGGCATTTGACTCAGTCAAAAAAGCTGCCATACTAGAAGCTCTAAAGACACAAGGTATTGATAGAGCATATATTCAGTTGTTCAATAACATCTATAAGGATGCAACAGCAAAAATACATATCCACAAATCCTCGGAAACCTTCCGAATCGATAAGGGAGTTCGTCAAGGAGATACTATTTCCCCAAAATTATTCACAGCTACACTGGAATACATATTTAAAAAACTAGAATGGGAAAATAAAGGGCTGGCGATTGATGGAAAATACCTGAGCCATTTGAGATTTGCAGACGATATCGTTATATTCTCACAAAACCCGAATGATCTTCAGCACCAACTGCAAGAATTGGCAGAGGTCAGCAAAGGAGTTGGTTTAAAAATGAATATTTCAAAAACCAAATATATGATGAACGGCTTTGCTACCCCAAAACCAATAAACGTAGATGGAAAGCCGCTAGAACTTGTCCAGGAATATGTGTATCTGGGCCAACTTATTTCCTTTGTAGGTGGCATATCGGAGGAAATAGCACGAAGGGCAAAACTGGCGTGGAGCTCATTTGGACGTTTGAACAACATCTTCAAAAGTAATCTCCCAATATCCTTGAAGCGAAGGGTCTACAACCAGTGCATTCTTCCAGTACTTACGTATGGCTGCGAGACATGGACGCTCACAGTAAAGAACACGCAAAAGCTCCAGACCGTACAAAGGGGCATGGAGAGATGCATGTTAGGATATACTAAAAGAGACCGTAAACGAAACACCTGGATTCGCAATATAACAGAGGTAGAAGACGTTATAAAGGTGTGCAAAAGAATGAAGTGGCAATGGGCCGGACATGAAGCCAGAATGTCAGACTCCCGATGGACATCCGAAGTAATCCAATGGTACCCAAGAGGCATAAAGAGGCCCAGAAGAAGACCGAAGGTACGCTGGATAGATGAAATCAGGAAGCATGGCAGCATCACATGGCATCAGCGAGCAAAAAACCGAACTATTTGGAGTCAACTTGGGGAGACCTTCATCTAGCAGTTGATCGACCCTGGTTGACAATGATGATGATGATGATGATATACAATATATATATATATATATATATATATATATATATATATATATATATATATATATATATATATATATATATATATATATATATATATATATATATATATATATATATATATATATATATATATATATATATATATATATATATATATATATATATATATATTTGTTTCCTAATTCATCTGGGACACATTATCTCAATGTAACCGAACCACCTTAAGATTTTTTTTATTTTATTTATAACATTATTTTCTAACAAACAGGTATCCTCTTTCCGATCGTTTCTTAAAAATTGAATCTAAAGAATATTTGGTCAGTTTATTCATGTGAAGGGGTTATCTAGTTCTAATTCCAATGCTCGTTTTTAGGTGCTCAACTATTTTTTGCTGTTATAACTTAAAGACATTGCAAAACACAAATTAAATACAAATTAATTAATATCACTTTGGAAAAATAAGCGAATTTTTCATACACAGTAACTTTATGCAGAAGACTTACAGTTGTTTTGTGTGACTTCTTTGGCCAAGGAGTCAGCTTTTTTAATACATTTGATTTCACACTAACTAAATATCTACGTAATTAACTCTAGATTAGTCACCAGCTGGGAATTCCGAAATTTGGATAAAAAAATCGTCAAAAAAAGAAAATGTTTTGGTTAAAAAACGTAGACATATTTTCTGTCAAAATGTTATTTTGAAATGGTGACACTGAATGTACGAGTATGTGTAAGTAAGCCCTCCTCAGGTAATTTTTATTCTTATACAGTTTTACATGACATCATCTGCTAATGAATTTTCAGACGTGATTTATTTAATACTTTACTTTCTTCATGGTGTCATGTTCATGAGTAGATGGACCCAGAGGCAGACTTTATTTAAAAAAACAATATAATGTTACTTTTTTCATTTTATATCAATATCTTTTCACAAGATATCTTCATTTATATTTGTTTTAAGCTATTTCAGAACCAATTTTTCGTGGCGATATCCGAAACTTAAAGAGTTTTGATAATATTTTGATCGGACTCTTATCAATTTAATAGGGTCCTAAAATATAAAGTGTTAAATGAGAAGAGTATGGATAAAAAAATATAAATAATTGATTTTTATATATTTTTTTAAATTTCTATAACAACATAATACAAACGGCGTATGTGGGCAGATTAAATACCTCATATGCGTTCAATGTGAATGATAAAAAAACTGAAAACATGAAGTAATAGTCAGTATATAATTCATATACGAGTAAATACCAATTTAACCAGAGATTCCAATTTAACCAGAGATTACAGATTACGCAAACGTAAATTGACCAGCGAATTAAATCTTATGCCGAACATTTTTTTTAATTTGAAGAATATCGCAAATCAGTTTCGTTTGAATTAAATTCCGTGTGATTTTTCATTGAATAAAAATGTTAACGTACATTTTTATATTTATCTACTAAACTAATCTTAGAACGGCTCTGGTTTTCTGGAATTCCTAAGAAACTTGAACCAAAACTATTAATGACGTCATATGATATCGGTCAGAGAATCAACAAGGCGATAAATCAAACGATTCAAAAAACAAATGTTTAAACACGTAACAAATTCACAGATTGACATTTACTCGCCCAAATAGGTCGAATAAAAATATCGATAAAATTATACGAATTGTGAATCATTGAACGATGACTACCGGCTCACAATAAATTAATATTAAATGGCGATTCATTACATTGTTTAAATATTTAAAACATCATCAAGTTTTATTTTGTTTCTCGAGTGACTATAGAATGACTATTTTGACCTAAGAGATCTTGTCAATGAACGCGTGTCTTCAAATAATAAAAAATCAATTCCGGATTATGACAAAAAAAATTACAATATATTGTTTTACTATTGATTAATTTTAATAGCCTTCTCCATTCCAATGTTGGGCATAGAAATCTCTTATGTGTTTCTATTTAGTCCTAAACTGCACCAAACGTCTTCACTCAGATCCAGCAACGCCTTTCTCTTATTTTATATAATATAATATTTCACGAAATCGAGAAACACATTTTCAAATATTCGACTTAATTTCACTTTTTTGGATTCTTTTTTAATTTAATATAAGTATTATAATGGAATATAAACAACAACGTAAAGCCACAACCTTCTTATCCTTGCACTAAATTTATTTTATGTAATATTTTAAATCTTTAAAAATAATAGGTTCGGGAACCGAACCTATTATTTTTAAAGATTTAAATTTTAGAAAACAAATATATCACCTTTAGAGCGTACTAACATGAATATCTATTTAAAGCGCACCTAAAAGCGTGCTTTCTAAACAGCGCTATATAAATTATTATTTTATTTTAATGAGAATTATCCAGATCTATCCGGAACGCTGTGAAATTCATCAGAAAAAAAAAAAATAATTATAACCTAAAAACAGATGTCGCCCAAATAGTACATTGCTATTGATAACAATTTAGATAGTTGTAATAAGTGATAACAAAAGCCACACTATTTTCACTTTCGTAAATAAAATTATAAACGCCTCACTATAATTCAGTAATAAAATTGAATTATTTTCTTTTTATCTACGCTGTGATGTAGTGTTGAATAAATAATAATCGTGAGTTTTCATACTTTCGATACTTTTTTATATAGTTGATGTATTGGAACGGTATTGTTGTGTTGAATGCAGTATTTTGTTTGAGAATTTATTATAAAATGTGATTATATATGTTAGTAGTTAATCACGTAATCATTTTACATACAAGCCCCGTTTTATAAAAGTTCTAAAAAAACTATTTGAAAAACTAGAAGACCGTGTTTGGCTCTGGTTAATCGTTTGGGTATTATTGTCATTATAATAATGTAACTTGTTCATCTTGTACGAGTATTATAAAGTTTAACAGGTTTTGCAAATGCTACTGAAAGAAAAACATGACAATACTAAAATTGAAAAATTGTGGAATGTGTAAAAAAGGGATGTACACCTTTTTGTGAAGTCATAAAAAATTTTTTAAAATCTAAGAAAAGAAAAATAACACCTATGAATAAATTAAGCGCACGTATATAAAACTACACGGATAGAGCATGTGATTGTTAATAATGCAGATGTGAAATAACTTTATGATAGAGACAAATATAAACAGGTGAAAAGATGTTACACTGACTTTTAATAATATGATTTGAACAGTATGAAATACGCCCAAGTGTTCAAGTTTTGAATTATTTACAGTATTATTTGAAATTTTGCAAAGATGTAAATGTCAATATAACAAAATACATTCAATTTGTCAATCAGTTTACCATGACAAAGTTTTTATTATAAACGAAAACGTTGAAATGAAAAGTCAAGGATGTCTTAAATTAATGTTTTTTATTATCGCTTAATATTTATCATCTTCGATCATTGAAGGATATCCACGTATTTAATTTCTCCATTATTTAGCCATATTTAATCAATAAATAACGAGAATTTCATTAAAACCGAATGACATTTACGCATGAATATATAAAAATTACAATAAAATTGACACATAGAAAATCTAGAATTTAATGTATTTCGCAAAACAAGGCGCTATTTTCCATGTATATTTTGTCACTTATTAAGCCCATTATTAAACAAGTGGTTTTTTTCGTATCCAACAAATAAATGCCATTGAAGTAAGTGGTATAGTTGGTAAGACGTTTGACTTTCACCGGAGGGATTTCGGATAGCATTCCAAACGGTAACCGAAAAAAAACTGTCCCAGTATAGTAAAAGAATTTGTCTGGTAACAATTATCGTATATGCTTGTCGTATATGAATGTTGTTACCACTTCACGTGTTCTTATTGTTATTTTCTCTTCACGTTCGTCATTACGCGTGTATCGCCTACACGTGGAATAAACTGGAAGTTCCGTAACAACTCCAAAGGTTCTACACCCAGAGGATCAAATAATGGGACAATATTGTATCCATGATACTTCACGTTATTCAATATATAAATTTAAATAGGAGAGGGTACCATACGAATATATAAAAAGCTAATCTTTTCTAAATAAGCCCATGGACTTATCATTCTGCATCATTATGTTATCACAGAAATTTTGATATCTGTCCAAATATCAGGAGTGTTGCCTGTGTCAATGACCTCATTTTTATACAATATATTACTTTCAGATTTTGTTACATCAAAATTTTTGTTGTAGGTACTTATGTTCATCGTTTTATGAATAAAAAATAACGATCTTGAAGTGATACTTCTTACGAAACAGCGCTGTAATCTTCATATTTGTATTGTTATTAACATAAATTAATGATACGCAAACATAACCTTGTATCTTCATTCAAAGTTCGTAATGTGTTTTTATTTATTTATTTTAACCTTTCTGGCATGGTTATATACAGTAATTCTGGTGAATTTGTTACTCTACAGTATATTATTTAAATCAACCAGCTTATAACCAATTCACCCCGTTGGGAGGTCATTGTTTCCTTAGTATGGTTAATTTCATGAATACAAAATATAATTTTTTGTTTAACTTTTAAGCTGTGAAATCTAAATAAAATGTGTATCGTTTTTAGGATTAGATAAAGTTGTTTGATTCCATGACAGATTTTACATAAAAAATATTTAAATCGAAATAAAAAAAAACGATAAATCTTTGTAAACAATAAAGGTAGAACTAGCGAAAAGAAGTTCGTCAAGGATTTTTTCAAGTCGTGGCAAATGTTTGTATTTATTTGAAAAGCTTAATATATATTTTATAATATGCAATTGCATTTTTTTCTCGCGAAGGTCATGAAGTAAGTATCCGACAAAATTTAAAAGGATTGGCGATAGTAAATTGTGGAAATACTTCCTTTTTTTTACTGTTTGGCATCTGAGGAATGAATAATGTCATGGACCTTGAAGCATCCAAAATGCAACTTTTTCACTCGGCACAGCTGTCATATTAATCAAGATTATCTTTTGATGCCGTCAATCAAATAAATCTTATAGTTTTTTCCTGATAGACTGGTGTCATACCAATAAATATCTGACAGTCTTCCCTCGCAATGCTCGTTCTTCATCATCACAATTGCCTGCTTTTCATATTCCTCAGCGTGGAGCATTGCCTTATTTGACACCAAAATCATTCACGTCTGAGATATTGTTGGAAACAAAGGGATCATTTTACATACTTACAAGATACATGAGCTCCTCGCATCAAGGATGGTTTTTGCGCCATGGTTATATACGAGCGTGTGTTATAACTATTATATTATAGATTTATGGGAAACATTTCAAATGTTTGTGTTGCATATGGGATAAAGATGAGTTCGGTGGCCTAGTTGGTAAAATGTCTGTTTTCCAACATATGGGCTGCAAATTCCGATAGTAGGTACCCGATTTTTTTTTTTAAAGTTTGGTGTCATTTTTGCTTAAGGCCTTTTTAGCATCTTTCTGGTTGGTTGAAAGAGACTTTTAAGAGACAAAAAGTCCGTCAGATTGTATCGTATACAACGAAAGTGTTATACAATATAATAGTAAGCTTTAATTACCGTATAACTTTGACTTTTTGAAGAGATTATATTTGGAAGTAGTTTTGCAAAAAAAACCTCATAAAACAAATTTTTAAAATATGAATAAATCAATCCTGTTCGTGTTAAAAATATCAAGCCCGTTAAATGGATATTTTATGATTAAAATAAGTCAATAAAGTGACGATATATTTCCTCAGTTATCTCAGAACAGATAAATGTGGTTGGGTCCTTTTTGCATAATTCCGTGCATTTAAACTCAAAATCACGTAATATAATTTTGTTGAATTGAGAATACTGGGGTAAAAGATCAGAATATGATAGCAAAAATAAAAAATGTGACTAAATTAAATCGGAAATAACAAATAAGTACTTAATTTTAACTAATCGTTGTTGGTTGTATTTGAAAGAATCATTTGATATAAATGAAAAATCTTTTGAAAATTCCTATAAAAATATCGTTTAACGAATCGTTGTCAAAATTTGATAGCCAATGTACCAAAAGTTTATCATCGTTTTCGGTTTTACATCGATGGGTGAGAGTTGCCCTCCACGTGTAGAAAAATATTTCAAGCCTGGCGTCCTCATCAACCACTAGCCGATCTATAATAGATGGGCGTGCTTTGAACAAACATTTAAACAACTTTCCGCTATTGAAGCTTTTGCCATCCAGATTGTCTTCACGAATATGCTACGCTATAATATTCTAATTCGTCCATAAAATTAAAAAAGAAATAAGTACTTGACTACCTCTATGGCTTAGTTGATAAGACGCATGTAGTACAACATGGTGTATAGATTCGATTATCGTTAGAACCCTATTAAAAAAATAATTCTATTCTGGTTATTCATATTTATCATTAAAGACCTCTTGAACATTTTTCAGGTTGATTGAAAGAGATTGCCACCTGGCAATGAGCCCAAATGGTTGTACTGTATACAACAAAGTCGTAATACATTGCACATATAATATATTCAAGCTGTAAATACACTAACAAGATTTGTTGAAAAAATTTATGACAACCTTCGTGACATATAGTACTCGTACATAGTTTGTTCAACACATATTTTCCAACCGTAACTTTTAGTTTTGTTTTCTAATTATACCCAAAAAATTTAGAAAAAAGGATCCTTTTTTGGTATAATAATTATATTTTGGTATTATATTCTGCTTATCATAAATCCTTATAACGCTATCAATCAACCAAAAGATGGCTGACAATTACACTAAATCATGAGGGATTACCTATCTCTATCTGTCTGGTAACAATACTCGTGCGCTAGTATGTATTAATATTTTTGGATTTAAAAGTGTAGTAATATTTCCAACACGTTTGATGACGAATTATTTGCCTACTACAGTGGTTCTAAAGAGTGAAGGCTCGATTCATGAATTCGAAGACAATATTTTCTTCCTGCCACAATATTTAACATGTATGTGCATAGCACCAATTCACATATGATGTACTCAACAAATTAATAAATGAATTGCGATTCATTAGAACATATTGTAATTCATGTTTATCAAGGTTAATTAGTTATTTAAAAAATGTTATTTGAAATACTCGTATTTATTTAAGAAAAAGTTCAAAAAATTCATTTCCAGAACATTCGTTAAATTTTAACCCCTTCCTTTTTACTCTAAATATTGTATTACTCATAATAATCTCACAAAAATACGCATGTTAAAGATTTTATCGCACATTTCCAATTATATTGGCCCGTATTTCACTACAATTTAACCAAAAAAAACATTAATTTCAAATATGTCTATTTTCTCAAGAGAATCAGCGTTATTGGAATAAATCGAAATGTCACTAAGAATCATAAATGAAGTTTACGAATAAATTATGGCGGTAAATATCGTCATTTATTATACTTAAAGAATTGTTTTTAAAAACTCACAAAACGAATTTGTCTGAAATGAATAAGGAATAACAAACAAACAAAAAATTTAAGTATTAACAAATCAAATAATGCAGAAATCCTCATTAAAATATTTTCTTTGAGTTCTCTTAACTAACCGAAATAATTGTATTGCACTTTCAGTGTATACATAACAACCTGGTAGATTTTTTGCTATGTAACAATATTTCCAATCAACCAGAAAGTACAGCAAATTAACAGATATCTTAAAAAGTAGGTAACAACTGTAATTGAGCCCAAAATCCTCGGGTAAGAAGACTTCGTCTGAGGTCGTCATATTGATTACTAAATATGAAAACAAATATATAATTAGGCGCCATAAACACTAGGTCTAAACCTGTTCTTACACAGTACATAAGCTATCACATATACAATTCAACTTTGTTAAGGTGTGCGTTATGTTAACTTAACGTTAACAAAATATAACAATTTTTGAAAGGTCATCAAATCCAAGGATCGAGAAAAGAGTTGCCATATCAAATCGAGGCTCTTCGAGAAATTAGTTTTTTTTTTATCTCGCTAACTTATCACTATTGATTTTTTTCCTCCTTAAGCTCATCGTTCATTTGGCGCGGCACAGCACCTCAATAATTCATAAATATAATGATTTAATGATCGGAAAAATGAGATCTGCGCAAAAGATGGCCGTAAATCAATCAGTGGCCGACAGGATCTGCTGCCGACCAAGACAGGTTATTAATATTAGAATTGTAAAGCGGCTTTTAATTCTTAATGCCGCCATTGGTATTTTCTCGGCACACTTACAAATTGAATCCGTTACGAATCGACTTAGAAGAAGCTACGTGACTTAGTAAATAAAGATTCTTTGTTAGTTTGAAGCCACTGTACAGAGAGTAATAATATTTACAATAAGTAAGAAGTAAACTTCTATGAATTAAGAAATATAATATCTTCTTCTCCTTTATATAGATCTTAGATCTGTTGCGAAATCATTCCTGGGAGTCAGAGCACCATCTGTCTCTCCGCCTTTTAGGAGGCTTTCCAGGCTGACATACGGTGTCCTGCAAGGATCTCGTGTGGCACTATGTATGGGTTTCTGTATCTGCCCATCCTATCCACATGGTCATGCAAGTACATTTTTTTCATTTTCCATCTAACGATATCCTCCGTTTTGCAGGTCTGTGTGAGAGTCTCCCACATTAGAGGGAGAGTTTCTGACCCCATATCTGAGAGATTTCCCTACGATGGTTCGTAAAATTCTCATCTTGGATGTTCGAAGAAGATTCATTGTTCTAGTTGTGTTGGCTCTGGCTTAGAAAAATATTTTTCCTATGAATATTCCCGCACATTAACGACCTCGGTGACCTACTTGGTAAAACGGCTGTCTTCCGACCCAAGGGTTGTAGGCTCGATTCCTGTCGGAACTCAGATTTTTTTAAATGATTCCAGTTTAGTTTTTACATAAGCCCTTTTATCATATTTCCGGTCTTTACAATTTGGCACAAATTTCCAGGATGTACATTATACAACGATAGTGTAATGCAATACAAAGCAATACACTTATTATCGTATTGTATTGTATTACAATTTATATTGCATTGTATTGCATTACATTTTCGTTGTACACAGTACTACCTGGCGGGTTTATTGCCATATGACAATTTATTCCAACCAACCATAAATATTTTAAACAAGCCTTAAGTTAAACCAGACTCGAATCCTTTTTTATATTGTAAAAAATGGTAACCAACTGTAATTGAGCCTGTAACCCCCGAGCTGGAAGTCTGGCATCTTATCAACTAGGGTACGAAAGTCATCTGATGTAGTCTAGTAGGAGATTCAATATATCTGCAGGTCATATGATTTTAGAATCATTATTCCTTAAACATTTTACTAAATATCTGAATGTCTCGACTGACTTGGAAAACAGGAAGAGGAAACTCATTTTACTTTACATATACTTATACCATTACGCAACTTCCCTGTCTAAGTACGCAGAGAGGACAGAGCGCCAGACTGTCCCTTTGTGACACATACTTCGCCTCTTCTGCATCGCATACAACTCCAATGATTTCTCTAAATCTTTAAAAAAAAATCCAAAATATTTACTCCATTTAACTGTACTTTCCTTGATTTCCCTCTACGACGTTTTCCTCTCTTTGTTATTATTTCTTCATTCTTTCATTCTACATGCCCAAACTATCTCAAGAGCTATTTTTGATCTTACTTAATACATTAGCCTTAAGTCCTCATTTATATCCATTATCAATTAATTCTATATTTTGTCACCTCATGTGTTCTTCTCAGTGCACCCATGTATTTATATATACTCGTACATCAAAATTGGTACTAGTAGACTGTTGTTGACTCAAATCTTAGTAGATTGTGATATTGTCCGGTTTGATTATATATGTTTTAGTTATTCTCCGTTGACACTATTATGTCATCATGATACAGCTATCCAAACACATACTCATTAGACATTTGTATGCAACCCATTGACTTCTGTAGTTCTTTCACAAACGAATCTATTTTATAATTCAAAAACCAGGGGGATATAACAACTCCTTTTTTACTTCTCAACTATGCTTTAGCCACCTAGTCAAGGCACCGGTCACTCTAATACATGCTTTACTTTTGACATATAATGACGCAATACCATATTCAACATCATGTTCATTCGATATTTTCTAAAGCTTGCCGCTTATCACGCGGTCATGTGACTTTTCCAAGTCCATAAAATCACTTATATAAACGCCATATAATCTTTCCACAACCATACGTGAATATTTTTTATTTGATTTTTAAATATATATTTTATTTAGACCAAGCATATTACTCAAAACCTAGGAACGATAAAACATATTTTAAAAAGTAAGTCGATATTAATAAATTTATTTATTTTACATTTGGTATAGGTTTAACCTAATTAAATTTAACAAGACTAGAAAAAATTTGAAAAGTTCATGTATAATATTGTATAATGACGACAGGAACAATTATATTCGTGCTTTCCTGTGAAGTGCTTCAATTATGCTTACAAAGTTTATTACGAAGTTTAATCCTCAACTTATCCACCGAGATATGGATGATGTTGATATTGGAAACGTTATTTGATAATGTTATTCCGTGCGCGAGTGGGAACGCTTTTAATAGCTCAGTTTGTGAATAAGACATCGAATACGATATTTATTCACGATGGCATAAATAATTGCCCAATATATTAAACTAAAGTTTGTCAACCAACAAAAGGTTTGCTTTTCTATATATAATATTATATGAAGAGTAGCGCAGATATTTTATAACGCTTAAGAAGTAATACCCAAACATATCCATTCAAAATTTGGGATAAAGCTATGTGTAAAACTTATACTCTTTATAATAAAGGTGTCGTTGAATCTCTTTAGAACTCGCTCAACTATCACGGAGTTCTGATTTTTCCTCAGGTTTTATATACTTCAGTCGCACTTCAATCTACTATAAACCAATGAATTAAAGAAATATCATACTAACAGTGCCATAACCAAATGCCATAGAAACTTTTATTACTAATCAGATTATAGAGAATTCGCAACACATGCCAATTAATGCGTTTATTACATTTAAGGAAAAAAATACACGAGATCCTACAAAACGACTTTAAAATATGTTGAGTCTTCGAGAAAATACAATAGTCACGATTATAATTAAAAAAACTATTGTATTTATTTAGTCACTTGCGAAAGTTTACATTGCTAAAAATGCAGTGTGTTGCAAGTTCTTCTATTAGCGAACAAATCCAATCTACATGATTATCTCGTGACATTTTTAGAAATATAAATATTATACTATAGTTATTAAATTTATTTTCTTGCTAATCAGAATGTGCGTATATTATAGTTACTTTGTATAATATATACAAGGACTTGTTCGTAATCTATTAAAAGCGGCAGACCAGGATATAAAGATGCCTCTGAAGAATATAGCAGCTTTCTTAAAATATGTCGATATAATACGAATGAAGTACCTCTTAAACCTGTCAGGATAAAGCAATGGGTCTGCACTTGAGCCAGGAAGCTAATTCTCTATGCGTTTACTTCATTAAATAAGCAGTAAATTTAGTTCATTATAATTTAATACAATTTTCTGATAAACCAAACGTTAAAAATACAGTAGAATAATTGTTTATAATTAAATAATCTTCTTTATGAAAAAAAATGTCTAGACACAGACCAAAACATCGATTGTTTTGATCGTTGCAATCAGAAAAATGTCAAAGAGATCTTAAGTGTCATATTTAGTGACGACCCCCGTGGCCTAGTTGGTAAGACCCTTGTCGCCCAGCCCGGTGGTTTCGGGTTCGATCCCATTGGACACCAGATTTTAAAAGAAATTGGATTCCAGTCTGATTTTTACCTAAAGCCTCTTGAGTATTTTTCTTGTTGATTAGAAAAGATTACCACATAGCACTTAGTACATCAGGTTGTGCTGTATTCAACGAAAGTGATGTAAAATATAACACAATTTAATTGCGCTCTTTTTTGATCGTCGACATCGAATCACTTAATTTCAGAATTAAAATATAAATTTACTGTTTTACCTTTTTTAATTATCAAAAATTCATAATTTAATATTTACTTTTAAATGAACCATCTACAAAATTATTTTGATTCTCGTAATTGGTATTTTTATCACCAAAAACAAGTTAAACAATCATATCTTAATTCAACTTGGTTACGGTTACCTTGTAACATATTCGTTAAAGAGAAAATTAAGAATGATTTGTAATAAAAAGTATCGAAAGAATATTTCCTGATGTCTTCAAAAATAAATTTAATTTTACGACGATGGTAAACTGCAATATCAGTTTAACATTCAAACATACGTGTAAATACATTTCAAATATAAAGGATGTTGATTTTTATTTTATATTCCGTAAAAATCTTAAACCCATTTTGGTTACTCAAGAAATTTCACTATAATACATATATCCATTACATTCATTTAACAACACATTTAACTAATGAATGATCTTGGATAAATTCACTGGTAATCTGTGATTGTCTTAACAATATAGACAAAAAGGAATAGATATCACATTTCATAAAAATAATATATGCAGGGACAATGGATGACAGAATACGGAATGAAGTGATAAGGGATTAATGTGAACTTAAGGTTGATATGTTAAGTAAGATATATTAATAAGAGTACATTGAGATGGTTTGGACATATAAAACGAATGAATGAAGAAATACTAACAAAACAGATATGCTGTGCAGAAGGTGTATGAGAAAAACACTAAGGAAAGTATGGTTGGATCTAGTGAATAATATTCTGAAAGAAGGAAAAGTAGAAAGTCAGAGAAATCTTATAGTTTGTATGAGAAGATATATGGACGTGGAACAAGCCAAGGATGTGTGTCTAGTTAGGAAAGTATGGTACTCAGTCGTATCTGCCTACAACTGATAGTTATAAGGATTTAAAAGTGTAAATCTCGGGTCAACCTGTATTCATAATACAAACAGGATGAACCAGAGGCACAATAATCAAGACTATTCATTACAAGATCCTCATATTTAAACTCAATCTCCCCTGACAGCGAGTACTGTGACTCAAGTTAATGTCTTGTACATGCAACCTACATGACTCCATCCGGTGTCACCATAGGTTACGATGGTGATGTCAAGTTAAATTGGCATGAAGAGAAATATCTTTAACGTAAACCACACCAAAAGTGCTTTACAATAAAGGATGTAACACATTTTACAAAAATGACAACTTTTAAACTGTAAGATTGTACATTAATTTATATACATATTCATACCAATAAGAATGAGCGAGATGGAAGTTTCTGTCATGTATCGCTTGCGGACGGGCCACTGCGTGGTGGCTGGTCCCCTTTACATAATGGGTATTGTGGAGAATCCCGGTTACCAGTGTGGTCTGGATGATGAAACTATAGACCATGTATTTTTCGATTGTCCTTTGCAAGACATATTCGATTTACTAAAGGCCGTATCTTTGCCGCGTCCAATTAATGCTGCGTTTCTCCTTTCTTCGTGGAAATTTTCGACCAATTGTTACATTTTTTAAGCTTAATCAGCTAAAACTTTAAATGGTCTAGAATTGTAATTTTTTTTATAAATATATTTTTTTTTTTATTATATTGAATCATATAATTGCATTATGACTTGAATGTGATGGCACAAATCGTCCTAGTTTGGGTGGACTGCCTATTTAAAAAATATATTTTGTATTTAGAATTTGTTTTGATTTTTATTCTTATGATTGTGTGCAGTATATTGTGGGATGAATATTTTTGGTCTTTCTGGAGCGATAATGTGTGAGGAGTTGAGTTTCGCAGGGTGTTTCCAGTTGTAGTTGAGTGTCACTGTTTGTCAGGTTGATGAGAGCGTGCAACGGGGTTTTTTGTGTTATCAAAAATCGGAAAGAAGTATCGATTTATTTTTTCATGCTAAATATCCTCAGTGAGATACAGGCAAAAGCCTAGTTTACTGGGGATACGACAAATGAAAGGCAACAAACCCAGATCCATTAAAATTATATGTCCAAATCAAATTACCTGTTGTTTTTTCTCAAATTGTGTATATTTCTTGTCATGTGTAATAATAATAATAATAATAATAATAATAATTTTTAATGATCGATGAATAATTCGAGGAAATTTCGTATCTTGATCGAATAGCGGCGTGAAGTGCGATATTGAAAGAAGAGTAGTAGCAGGCAATAGAGTGAATAGTAGGTTACACAATGTTGTTTATCACCCGAGCATTTGAAAAGAAGCAAAGTTTGCCGTTCATTATAAAATTTTGGTCCTAATATTGTATTAGGATATTCAAGCAAAACTTGGACGTATAAAAAATGTTATGAAAATAAGATAAATGTCGTAGAAATAAGAACGATGCTAAAAAGGTGTTGAAAAATGTACGATGAATAAGGGAACGATGACATAACGAAAAAATGCAGATTGAAAGAAAATGAAATGATTTAAATTAAGAATGAAGTGATTAAAATTATACGTAGAAAGAATAAATCATAAAAGATTTGCAAAAAAAACTAAACGATTAATATACGAGTGACGAAAAGTTTGAGAGAACATGGTATTATAAAATGTATCAAATTTTAAAAAACGAGAGATTTGAAGTCTTTATAATAGAAAAGTACGTATGACGAGATATATGTTATGGACCAAGATAGAATTAGATGAATATTTGTCCTTTCTGCATTCTCCAATAGAAAGGGGGGGGGGGGGGTATTTTTTGTTTTTTTAATTTTTATAATATAATCATACAGGGAAAAATAACATGTTGAAATAGACCTGATATTAAAAAATGCTCTAAATCAATACCTTTTGCGAACGGTAGGGCCAAAATAATTTTTAAATCTTGAGTGTTTTTTCCCCTAAAATACGACCTCTATCCTTTTCAAATAGTTTTTGGAAGGCTGCAAGAAACAGACATTCGTATATAGGATTCCAAAATAAGCCATCCTTAGACTTTCTCCCAGGCTTCGGGACCGTTGCGTTACTCCCCCAATGCCCATAATATAAATATTTACAACAGTCAAAGGTCGCATTGGAGCTAGCTCGGTCACACCTTCAAAGGACCTGAAATGTTCGGCTGTGGACCGACCTAGACGAAAGCATTTTATCGCACCCCTGTGTTTCTGATAGAACTTATAGGGTAATTATAATAATAATAAAATAAATAATTAAACTGAGATGACTCATTTTTTTAAGTCGTTAATAATATTGTAACAAATAAATGTAATTTTCATATAATCGCGTATAATTGCTTCCTTGTATAAGATATTTTTGTAGAAATATTCTACTTTGGTGTAAAATCTTCCAGAAACAAAATAAATCATAAAATAATTTACTTTCTCAGCGTAAAAACACGAAATAGATAAATACAATTGTTTGAAATGTTAACATCTTTGTATGGGCAAATTCCATTTGTTTAGTTTAGCATAGCATCACCGTCTTCTTGTTTTTATATCCGAAAGGACAAAGCACGGCCCTTACCTGTTGATATACTGCAACATAAGGTCCTCCGTGGTTGACAAGAGTGGCAGACCGTGATTTATGCCAGCTTTATTCCTAAAATATACCCAGCAGATATTCCAGATTGCCATTCTTATTCTTCTACATCGATTTATTGACCACGGCCGCTGCTCCTCGCTGTCTCCAAGATCCATATCGACCGCTGCCAAAGGGAATCACGAGCCTAAAGATGTATCCAGAATCGAATCTAGAATTTTTAGTGTAAAATGTAACACAGGCGTTCATCTTTTTAAATGCGAAAAGGAAAATCGTCTATAAAAACATAAATTTTAGGATAAATTTCCCTCGCTATAAATTAAAATAATACACTCAAAATTAGTTCAACTAATTTGATTAAACAAAAACAAACATAGATTTTACATTTAATTGTATGCAACTTTACATTTAATTATATGCAACTTTGAATTTTTTTATTTAATATGTATTAGTAGTGGTTTTTAATGGATTATAACTTATATAACTTATTATAACTTCTATTGAAGCTTTAAATTATTGTTTTCGTTAATAGCTATTCGCCCGAATTCGGTAACTCCCAGTAAGTGAGCAATGATAAGATGATTAATAAAAAAGGACAATTTATACAACGCCGTTCAGAGAGCAAGCTCTCCTCAAAGCTCTCCTCAAAGATTATAACTACATTCATTGAGAAAAATATGTTCTAGAAGAGCAATCACATTAAGTGTAACATCATATTTTTCAAAAATTGCTTACACTATCAAAATTTCAAATAATACCATGTTTATCAATGAAGACTAACTTTACTTCAATTTTAAATTTATTTTATGTCAGAAATTAAGTGAGATACATATTTTTTTTCAAAAGCAGGGAAAAGATTAATTTTAATTTATCGTTAAAATAGTTTTCTTTTAAACTGTCCATTCACCCGAATTTGAATGTTCTTCCTCAGTTAGCACTGATGAGCTGATAAAGTTTATTGAGGAATACAAAATGTGTAATAGAAACACAACTACCGTAAGATTTCGCCATCAAAATTTGACATATCACCACGTTTATCAATTAAGAACACTTATTCTTTATCTTTATTATATTATAAAGTGCAAACTTTCTCAACACCTGTAAATGGAGTAAACTTGCTGGTATTGAGCGTTCTCATATTGGTTGTTTCTGCATTTTTTAATAGAATCTTGAAACAGAAAATATTGAAACATTATAGCACTACAAGTGCAAAGCGAATAATAAATTCGTATTTTTTAGGAGAGGCTACTCCTTAACGGCGTTGTACAAATCATTTTTTTATTAATAATAATCAAAAAAATGTTTTAACTGTTTTAAAAATAAGCTATTATTATCACAAAATAGAATTTGTGGACTCACTAACAACGATGAATCGGTTAAAACTATTGTAATTAAATTGTTAGTAATAATAACTTCTATATGAGGATTTTTTAACGCCGTAAAACGAAAATAAATATTTATTTCAAAATAGGCACTTTTTATCAATTCCAAGAGTTATTTATTGTAAATTCAACAAAATCATACAAACATTCTTCATTAAAGTCTCTTCAACAGAAATGTAATAGTTTGAGCTTTCTTTACAAGACCGTGTCTACTAAGTTGTGGTCCATTGAAATCGGCGCTCTTTTCCCTGGGCACTCCTCCGTATATACCTGTTGCAGTCCTATTCTATTTAAGGCAAAGATTTCAATCGATTTTCCCATGTGTTCCTGCCATGCAGAGGCATTTATTAAGTAGTCGGATGTTTTATTTGGTTTGATTTATGAAAACCTATGCAGGTAATTGATGCTCTAAGCTCCAAAAAGCACCTGGATGTATTTAAAGAATCGCCAATTAATTGACGGTTATAGTTTATATTTCTCCATTTTTTTTATCATTAGAGTAAGCTATTTTAGTATTTTAATAATAATTCAATGTATTTGAAGTCATGTTGTGCCCTTCACATAATTTATTTCGTAAAATCTCATCAGGTATATATTGTTTTCTGAATTTTTGAAATAGTCAAACTTCATTAAGCTTGTGAACGCTTCCGAAAGGTATATTTAATACAAAAAACACTTTACGCCATATACTCGTAATATAATCACATTTATAAAACACTTTGTGTCATATACTCGTAATATAATCACAGTGATAAAACACTTTGTGCCATGTACTCGTAATATAATCACAGTTATAAAAAATGTATTTTAGGGTCTTAGTAAACGTTAGAATAGTTGACATAAAATATTACACTATTTTACAAATGGAGGCGAAGCCTAGGTATTAAAAATAGTTATTAAAGCAGAATAAATGCGGTAACAATACTTAATTTCTGTAGAATATTAGGTATTACAATGTATGATATAGTTAAAAATTATTTAATAATTTATAACGGTTATAAATTAATGTTCTAAATATATGTGGATGTGGAGGAAAAAGCGGTGTACATGGATAGAAATTTGTGAAAATCTGTCCTTTCTGCGTACCGCGAAAAGGGTATGGTATGACGATATATACACCACATGTTTGTATTAAAATTGAGAATTGCTGGATTTGCGGAACGAGATTGTTATTTACTTATATTATTTAAAGATTCCAAAATACACTGCAGAAAATGTTCAATGTCTGACGAATAAATAACCAGTAATTACAGAGATGATTATCTGATTTAAAAATGTGATTACATCAAGAGTTTATAAATTAACCTATTTCTCTTAAATATTATTAACATCACAAACATGTCAATCCATTTGTTCTCTTGTATTCTGATATTTATTAAACATAATCCCCATTGAGCTATTCAAAATGACCCGTGATGTAAAAGGAAGTTTTAGATAACAAAGATAACATCTCGATATATTGCCAGATAAATTATAAAATCTTTACACACAATCACACATTCCAGACACAATCGTGTCAGATTTATACGATACTCGTATGGTAATTTCCATATTATTTGATCTTGTCAGATTTTCTCTCAGACTTTCAATACAAACACTGTAATTTATTTTAATGCCCCATCTTCCATTGATCAAGCCATTTGGTTCAAAACCAATTTCGCATGAATCTCTCAACTCTCGAAATAATCGTACATTTTCCTTCTCAGAATCATCAATAATCCACTTTTCAAAACATCTATACTGCCAATTATTTTGAATCGGATTTTCATACATGCCAATAAAAATTGTTCCGAATGACTTGTGTATAAACATTCTGACGTCTAAAACAAATAAATATGAGAAAAGACAAGAATCGGTTATTTGGCTCTAAGATATTCATATAAGGTAACGATCAAAACATATTATGTATTCATACACATATATAGACTACCTAGAGACACTCCCAAAGTTCACCATTATTATTTATCGACAGTGCTCATGTTGCTTTTCCTAAAGTATAATAGCTTAATCCACCGAATGTCTACGATATCTTTATTTCCCAAACAATAAAAATGTCCATTTGATACGTCTTTCCAGAATAATATATTTACGCATATACAATCTTTACATGCGTACTTTATTAATATTATTGTTTTATGTATAAAGCCACGATAAATTATTTATGATTTTCTAGCAATATGTGGTCGATACAAAATACTGTACAAAGATATGGATCTCACCAATGGTCTGGAAGATACACGAATAAATATAAATAACTACGATGTCGAAGTGATTCTTTGTTAAAATTCTAACGCTGAGATTTAATTTTATGTCATTTTGATGCTAAACAAAACGACAAATCTTCACAGTTTAGACGTATTTCTTTAAATGACAAAACATTAATATGTCACCCAACATTCAATATCCATACATTCTAACTATTCAGAATACTTTTAGCGTTTTCGGCCGGATCAAATACTTTAAATTGATAGCTTAGTATTCTGTGGCGATGCAAACAATCGCATAATATGCAAATCAACGGTAGAATTATGTTTCCGTCGTAATTCGAGCGGCCTGCTTCCTCTTTCAACTTACTCGCATATTGCTCCCGACATGGGCGTAACGGGCAGCTGATTTAGGCTAACCCTCAGACTTAGCAAAATGAATGGAATATTCGGAGATTCTCTAACGTATGAAACGAAACTTCCAAGCAATAATTACACAATAATTCAAACACTTTTTAAGTTACTTAGTGATAACTCTGAGAAAAAGGAGTAAAAAAGGTTTTTTCCCTTATCATAATAATTTTTTTCTTACTTGCATGTATGAAATTTATATTTAAAGTTAAATTGACGACTTTTTTCCCAGATTGACTTTGAATTTCAACTCAAATTACTGGTCAACAGAAATGAGAATAAGTTGAGTTAAGCAGTAAAATGTTATCAATGGGTGGAAAACGAGAAGAGGCATGTAAAACAAGATGTAATGAACGGTGCCATATTAATCAATCCATAAACAATTTTAATAATTTGATAAACCGCAAAAGTTGATGTACTCGTATATATGAAAAACTGTGAAACGGAAACCATAACGCAATATGTGCTCGAACAAATTGCAAGTTAGAGATTAAACGTTTTTTGTGAGATACTTGTATCATATGAGATACTTGAAAAGTAATTATTTCCTGTAATTATTATACTCGTATATGAAATAAGTAACAATAAAAGTATAAATATTTAGCGACTAAAGTGCACGGCAAGCATTAATTATCCATTTGTAATGTGCCCATTCACAAATTACAATTATTGTTTAAAAGTTCGTGTATGACTGGCCTCGGTGGTGACCCCAATAACTCTCGAGTGTGACTCGACTCCACGACTTCCGAGTCTGCGTGCGTCCGGTACGCCACTGGTCGCGATCAACACAACTCATCTCTTCTCCGCCATTTGGGATGACATGTTTATAGTCGCCATTTAAAGTTTTTTCGACAAATAAAAATTAATTACGAAATGCCGACAGATTGACGGCGTTTTTGGTCAAGATGTCGGAGATTTGACGTTCCAGAGATGACATCACGCGGCCGCATCCAAACCGCCTGCTCCGAAACGTGATATTTATTGGAATAGATATGACAGCTCCTGTGATAAATCACGTTTAATGCCGACATTAATAGAGTTTCAATATGTGATAGATACATTCCTAACCATTTTGTAAATTTCTGTTTATTGCTAAACAATGACCAGATCGGTATTTCATACATTCTTAACTTTTTCTACAGTCGATATAAAAACTTTCTCTTGACCAAAACGATGACCTTTTAAGCCTACTTGCTTAAACTTCTGTCTTCTGAACTGGAGGTTGCGAGTTTGATTGCGCTTGGTATCATTTTTTATTAATAGTTTCAGAATGGTTTTCTAAGGCTTATTGCATTATATATAACTTGTATAATAAAGACAACCCAAAATTAATCCGTTGATATTTTCACTTGGTAAAGAATTTGATATTTTTCCAGTAAATAAATATTTCATTTAAATTTATGTGCATGCTTTTAAGTTTCTCACACGTTATACAATATTTCGCAGTGACTTAAAAATTGTTATCTTCTTTTGAACGTTATATGTATTACACTTTCATTGTTTACAGTACAACAGGCTTATTGACATATACCAATCTCTTCCAGCCAACCAGAAAGTTGTTCAACGGGCATTAAGTGAAAACCAGACTACAATTTTGTTTGAAAAAAATCTAGGTTCTAATGGGTGTTAAATAGGGTGAAAAGATAACGTTGAAGTGGTTTGGATTTGTTGAATAGATGAGCTACGAAAGACTGACTAAAAAATATAATTCAAGCATAAGTGAGAGTTCGAGTTGATGATGACCGAGAAAAGTGTGGTTAAACCAAGTTAATAAAAAATTTAAAGAAAGAAAATTAATCAATAAGATAAACAAAAGGAGCCGTATGACAAGATATATGGATACAATACATCATGATAGAAAATTTTGGAGCCAGTTCTCTGTCTATCCCAATAAAGAAAAGGGCGTGATTGTATGTACGAGTATGTATGTAGTATTGCATAGAATAAGAAAAATATGTTATAATAGATAATCCGTATCCAAACTGCTCAAAAATTATATCTTTAATAAAAGTCTGTTGTTTAAAATATGAAGTAGAATTCCACAATAATATGTTAATAATACAAAAATATTGATTATCAAAAAATGTAGTCTGCATCTGCACACCGCTCCACGCTGGATCTTCTCTGGGTAGAAATTTCCACAGTTCCCTTCGCCCCCTCAACAGGTCCCCTCGGGTCCTGCGTGACATGTTTATTGCTTCCTCAGCCTTCGTCTTGTCTCCACCGAATTCCCTTAAAAAGGTACATAATAGAAAATGCCGTGACGAACGCTCAAAATTCCTAGCCCTGTGAATTATGACGCGCTGTTGTACTTGATCACAAATCACAATCGGACAGTATTACGCAAACTAGAACTATTACGGACACAATGTCACGGTAAAAACGACTTTATGAACACTTTATCGTGTTTTGTTACACGATCAACACAAACGTGGGTTGGGAGCCACGTGCATAATTATTTTTTTGAAACTGTTATTTAGCTGGACTATTCACAGGGTCGTCCAACGTGTATTAAAAAGGGGCAGATAATAAAGACTTTTTTGTTATTCCATTTGTTTTGAGACATTTTTATATCAATAAAATTGATATCAATATTAATTTTACGAAGTGCTTCACCACTTACGGATTGGTTGTCATTTTTTTTTAAAGATTAATCAGTCGAAGCTTTAAACCGTTTAAAGGTTGATTTTATCACATATATTTTATTTTTTATATTTATTTTATTAATATCGCATTTTTTACTAATAGCACAACGATGGCGTAAAAACCTAGGATTACCCAAATATAAAAAAAATCTTGTAAATTATCGTGTACCATTATAAAAATTACAAAATGTAATCATCCTTCATTTCATTGCACATTTTTGAAATAGGTATTTTTTTAACATACTCGTCCAAAAATGAGTTTTCAATGCAATTTTTATTCAAAAATAATAAGGGACAGTTTTGTGATATAACAAAATATTTTTTTGTAATTCTTTTAATGAAATCGAATGTGGATATGAAGTTGATACGCCACTGGACTTACAGTCGTTATAGTAAAGTCAATATTTATTTTTTCTATAGAATTTTCTAATATATATATTCAATACATTAATTTAATTGTGATTTGGTGAGGTGTTCACATACTCGTAGTTCCTCTGAGTCTCATTTTGTAATTAGAAATCATTGCGTTTATTTCTGATGATGCGGGATTGACCAACCTCAATGATTTTACAGGGACTTAAACACATTTCCAAATTATTTCTGAGAGACTTGAAGTTTTCGTCTAAATACATATATACACAGCATCGCGCAAATTGTACCATAAATTTTGGGAAATAAATAATTTATTTCATTTTTTGTAATCAATCTGTTACCTAGTTGGTAAAATACCTGTGTTTCAGCCGGAAGGTCGTTGCTTCAAATTTGAAGGAAGGTTTTTGATCTAATTATCACTTCAAAATGTTTCTGGTTGGTGGGCGAGGTTACCAAAGGGTGATGAACCCGCCACCAGGTGGTTCTGTTTATAAGTAAGTGTTAAGAGTTTACGTACAATCTGATAAATTTATCACAGGATTGTCTTTTAAACCTTGAATAATAAAATATACACAAACGTACTCGCACATTCACATCACACTCTTTATGCATGAACTAGGAATCGGAAAATTTGTTTGCAATTCATTTAATTTATAAAGCCTTCATGACGTTCGAGACCACCATCATCCACAATATATGATACAAGAGCAACCTATTTGGTGACTAAATGGGCACAGTAGCTTAGAAGGTCAAGAGGTAGACCAAGGAAAATATGGATAGGTGAAGTTGAAAAGGACTCGGACACTTGAACTTAGAAACTGGAGAACTATAGCATGGACGAGAGACCATTGGAGAGATGAGGTCAGATATAAACTAGTAGATATCATCATCATCATAATTAACCAAACATAAATATTTCGTCAAACAAAGCATTATATGGCCTTTTAAGCATCATGTGATTTTTTCCTCATTTTCTTGTATTTACAGCTATGCTAAGTAATTTTATTTTAATGTTAAATACGTTACATGGCAATAAGTCTGCCAGTAGGGACGGTAAGACGCCGTTTTTCAACCTATACATTGCGCGTTCGACTCCCGTTGGAACCAAGACTTTTTTAAAAGGATTTCAGTCTATTTTTCAGTTAAAACGTTATTAACACCTTTCTGGTTGATTAGAAGAGATCGTATTGCATATAACAAAAATGTAATACATATAACATATAGTCCATAACAGTCCATACGGTTTATTCTCCTTAATAAAACTAATGATAAAAAATTTCCTCGCGTGTTCAATTTCCTACTACTTTATTTTCACCCTTTTCTGCTCACACTTAAAGTCAGTATATATAGATATTTATCTTATATAACAATACCAATAAGGAATAATTTTACAGACAAAAATGAAATGTTATCTTATTATATCATTGAATTTTATAAAAAAGCATAATTGAGCTAAATACGCGCTGTATATCAAAGAATGATGTGTACTCTAAGTCATTACAATGAAGACCTGGAAAATATTTCTTCCAATATTCGCGCAACTGAAAGGTGGAGCTGGAATGACATAAAAAATCATTTCAGGTGGAGCTGGAATGACATAAAAAATCATACAGTAATTATACTCGTAGGAGAATTTAAAAATTTAAGATCCAATACGTGAATAACTTAAGGCGGATATTGTATCGTCGATATACTCGTATACTAAAGGAAGGGTGGGGGAGTAATGGATATTATCTGATTTAGACTTAATCTAAAGGTTACTGTGGTTTAATTGATATTTCGAGAAACTAACTGTGGAAAACTATGATAAATTTGATTGTGTCTTGCAAAAAAACTGCTATTTTATTTTGAAGAAACATTTTTTGCGACTGAAATCGTTCTAAAAAAATGTGTTCCAGCGGGATTTTAACCCGCAACCTCCGGGCTGGGAGACAAGTGCCTTACTACTAGGCCATGGAGGTCACATGATTTTTTTGGTTAAGTGATTTCTGTCATCTACTACTGGGAATGGTGAATGTTTTATATCTTAAATTTTGTTGCGTCTCCAAGCTTAGAAACTCCTGACGTAAAATCATTTTCACCTTAAATTCAAATAATTCATTTAATGGCTACTTCAGAGATTTTTAAATAATATATTTCATAAAAAATGCATAAACCGCAGTATAGCTCACAAAAGAACAAATAACGACTTCCCTCATTTTCTCCGACAATGTGTGGGTGACACTACTCGTAAGTGGGTGGATACAACATTTTTACCAATAGATTTTATATTAACAATTAAAGAACCATCTAAACTGCAAATTTCTAAATCAGATTTAAATTTTGTCAATCAACAGAATGAATATTCATATTCGATTATGCTTACCACTTGATAGATTTTGCAATAACGCCTGATATATTGTATTATTTCGTGTATTGTTAACACTAAAAGTTTATTTCTAGACGAGTTGATCATTATAATGCAAAGTATTGATTTTAGTAATAATGGATTACAACATGTAAAAATCTGACAAAGCAGAGACGTATCTAATTTTTCTAAATATTTCTGTAACAGAGTTTTTTTTAAATATCGCAAAAATGATCTTCTCAGAAAACTTTTTCTGTCTACCGTAACAAGGAAATTGCTTGATATTATGAATATTCAATTATACAATAGTTATAGCTGTTTTGACCAGTTCAGGAAGATGACACATGGATAATGTGTCATAATAAAGAATTAAGAACTTTTGTTTTATTGTATATTATTACACTTTTTGTATACAGTACAATCTGGCGGACTTGTAAACCTTGCCCAGTGGCAATAAATTACTTCTAAACAACCAGAAAGATGTTAAAGAAACCTAGGATGAAAGCCAGACTGGAATCGCCTTTAAAATAATCTGGGTTCCAACAGGACTCGAACTAGCAGCCACGGTGATTGTCTGTGGTCTATGGAACTTTATACGGACTGCAATGTTAGAAGTTTAATTTAATATGTTGAATTTTATATATGCTAAAAATGTACACCGAAAAAAATATTGGACGGAGTAAAAGAGGACCTCAAAGTGCTTAGACTCTTTGACTGGAAGCGTAGATTGCAGGATAGGAGAGAATGGAGAAGGCCCATTTAAGAGATAAGTGTTCACTCGAGCAATACAAACATGATACTAACCGTTGTCAAAAAATCTACCAGTTTATGTTAAAAGCGGAATCTCTTATGTAACATGTTATAGTTTTATATTAATATAATAAAACTTTAACATAAGCTCCAGCACAAATCTTTGGTGTAAAAAATTATTATTTTTTTTAAGTTTAAACTCTTTTTTCTTACCTTCATATAAAAAGGAAAAAATATTGTGAAATTTGCCGAACTAAAAGTAAATATGTGTTGTAGTCATAATTACTTGATTAATATATTTATTCACAAAATATAAATGTTTGAAAGTTTTTACAAAGTGCTTTAATTTTGATGGCAATTCAGAAAAAGTTCTCAATGGCGTGCAGACGAATCAAAAAGCGGTGTCGGTCGAACATAATAATTGCTCAGTCGTAAAATTTACTGTTCCGGTAGTTTTTCCCCTGACCCTTCGCGGCTCGTGTTTTTTTTTATAAAGACGTGCGTGTGCTGGCAGAGAAACTGAAACTGGCTTATAACGTGTTAAAAACCAAAAACTTTTTATGAGCGGATTTATATGGATTTCATAAATGTAACTTAATAAACGGGCGTTTTGGAATCCATTATCGAGCAATTAAATTCATGATTTCGTTTCAAATCAACTCCTATCGATTAATTTAATAACCTTGGATTTTCCGTATGAATAAATAAAATTAATTCGTCAATGATTATTACAGAAAGTTAATCGATGTCTCTCGTCCGCGTATTCAAATCAGAAGCTCGTTTCTCTAAAAACCTTGCTCAAACCGGCTGTCGATCTTTAAAAAATAATAAATCAAGATAAGTTCTGTGATTGCATTTATATTCAGTTCATTGTACATACATAACATCACGTCGTCTCCCTTTAGGGGTAGGTAAAGAATAGAGTGCGTCAGACATTCCTATCGCGACATATCCTTTGCTTCTTCTATATCCATACACCTCCTTTTCATGCAATTCCTACGATTTCTCTAACTTATTATACTTCCTTCTTTCAAAATAGTACCAATTATATTTTCCTCTGCCACTCACATTTGCACTATATATTAATTTTGTTAGTGTTTCTTAATTCATTCGTTCCATGTGCCTTAACTATCTTAGAATGTCATTCGTCGTCTTGCTCAACACATAAGCCTAAAGTTTACATTCATCCCTAATAATTTCATTTCGTGTTCCATAATATATTAACCCCCATGTATCCTTCTAAGTGTACATATTTCTACAGCATTTATTCGGCTTTTATCAGCCTTGTTCTACGCCCACGTTTCACTCTCATTCATCAAAATTGGCATAAAATAGTGTTGTGGACTATCATCTTGGTAGGTTTTGATACTTTCTGGTTCGAGTATAATATATGTATGCTTTAGTGGCCCATTGAAATTGTATCCTATCGCTACACGCAGTTAATTTATTATTATATAGGTAAATATGTGTCTTACGTTTACAACAATGATCATATTTTTTGCTATTTAAGAAATATTTTTTTATATAATAATACATTTTGAAGCGATAATTTCATTGATCTTTTTTCTTGATCGAATTAAAATATTAGTGTTATTTTATTTTTTTTTTCAGTATATCGAATATTTAAAATATAATTCGTATCTTTTTTTTTTAGTTTCACAAAAAGATCAATATTTCCTCCAAGGGTTTCTTATGTATTTTTTAACACTTCTGTTGTAACAAGTAAAACCTGGAGTCTTTATTGTCATGTGGCAATATCTTTTTACCAACCAGAAATATGTTTAAGAGGTCTTAGTGAATACCAGACTGGTACCGCTTTTTTGTAATCTGATTTTTTTAAATCAAAGACTTTGAACTCGCATACCCCAGATTGAAAGCGTCTTATCAATTAGGCCACGTGTGTCAGAATAAAACACAAAGGTTTTGAATATTTCATTAAAATGTACAAATTGAAAAATGCACAGATGAAAAGATGCATGCAAGTGAATCATAATCAAAAGAAATTATTTGAAACCCAATGATCTAAAGTCACTTACAATCGAAAGGAAAGTAGAAAATCTGTAGAATTTAGAACAGTTAAATTATTATATACGATTGTTCTCTCAGTGCGTGATTTTAACGTCACAGGGACATTCTTTGTTTGGAGTTCATAACATTTTCAAAATTATGTAAATTTCTTTTTTACGTATTCGTCGATGGCATTTTAACACTTATCTAATTATTTCTTATAGAGATTTATCGGATATCCGCTGTTTAAATGTTTTAATTCAATTTTCTTTCAACAAAAAAAATCTGGTTTTGTTGTTAATTTTTTTATAATAAATGTTAATACCATATGACAATTTAACTCCTTTTTAATAAAGAGTAATTTAATGAGTTCATTACACGTGCTTATAGAAAACAACACTTTCAACGTGAGAATGATTTGGTAAACATGTACCGAAACGTGACCAAGAATAATTTCATTATGTTCAGCATATGTACTTTTCCACTAAAAAATCTAAATTTTCTGATGAAATTATTTCTCGGAAAAATGTGAAGTAATAATGTCTATCAAACTATCTTAAAAAAGTTGTTATACTTTTGAAGTCGATAAATAATGTAGTAAAACCGTCAATGCTTTAAAGGTAAAACATTTCTCTGTCAAGCCACTGTTATTTTGTAAGAAAAACCCAAAGGTGTTTTGGGAACAATCAATTAAAGGCAGCTTATAAATAGTGGTGTTGCAACTGTGAACATAAAAATAACGTGAATTTTATTGTCGCTAATTGGAACATTAGGCGGCCATAAAGGAGCAGGGCCGCGGCCGCAATGTTTTATGCCCCATAAATGAGATCAATCTTCAACGGCATTTTGAAGTCAACAATTTCAACCGATGCAGACGCATGGGTTTCGACATCTAAAGAAAAAAAGCCACAATTAGAGCACAATCACATCGACATAAATTAATTACAACAATAAACCGAATAAGAACATAACGTTAATTAGACATGTATCGAGATAATTTTTTCCAAGTAAAGAAATACTTAATGCATGTTTAATCTAATTCAATCATTGAAAACACTATCGTTGACCTAAGTTAGCTAATAACTTATTTAATTAAGACTTTTTGTTTCCATAATGACGACTAGATTTCTATCTTTAAACACTGCGAAAATGTTCTTTGCTCAATATACTCGTACTATATTGTGATAATTTAAATAAATCTATCTAATGCTATTCACTATAGCACCTGAGCCGAATCGTAACAAATTTGTAACTACGCGTTATTTTTTATATTTGCTGAATAACTAAGATTATTTTGAAGAAAAATATTTTTACCGTACTTAATTATGTCCTGTAAATAATAAATATGTACATTGTTATATAAAATACACCTATAAAATCATGATGATATAAAGAAGCGAGTGCGCAAGCGTTAGTTTGGATCATTCATAGAAATTTAAGAAGAGACTGCGCATGTCTGCTTAGATAACATATTAATATAAAAAACTTAATATGAACTTATTTTCAATATGTATCCGTAGTTCGTATATCTTGAATCTCATAAAATAGACGCTTTCAAAATTTTAAAACAAAATTTATTTACCAAAGTTTAAGTATATATCTGAAACTACCGGATTAAAAACGTTGTAGTTCTTATTTATGGTAGTTTTTATATCCGTATAATCAATTAGTTATAGATTGAACAAATTAGCTTAAAGAATTTACAAATGAATATGTTTTCTATTCTCATCTGCTAATAAAAAACAAGCTAAGTTTTGGACTTCAATATAAAATAACTTGACCTTATTGGTAAGACATAGGTCTTCCAGCCCAGAGATTACGAGTTCGATGCTTGTTGTAATTTAGACTTATTTAAAAAAAAGAGTTAATTGTGGTTTTGAATGAAGGGTTCTTTAACATCCTGGTTGGTTGAAAGAAACTACGACATGACAATAAGTCAACCAGGTTGTATTGTGTATAATGTTAAAAATGTAATATTTGTAGGAAAAGTACTTTAATGCGTCAATTAACATTAAAAATATAACTGGACAGTTACATTGAAATAGAAAAAAATGCGGAGCATTGTCCATTCAAAACTATTCCTTTCTGATTCCAATAGATAAATATGTTAATATGTGTACCTTCTCAAATATTGAAGAAGTGAATATTCTTTAACAAAGAAAATCATTAAGAATTAAGCAATGTGGCGCTCAAGCTATTAAAAATATGGTATTTCAATTATGAAAACGTTACCCTGGCAAGAAATTAACATGATAGTCATATGCCCTATAGACAATTAATATATTATTCCAATAAATATGTATACATGTGTACCTTCTCAAATATTAAGTGAAAATATGGGGAAATTAATATTCTTTAACAAAGAAATAGCATTGAGAATGATATAATGTGGCGCTCAAACTATTAAAAATATTGTATTTCAATTATCAAAACGTCACCCTGGCAATAAATTGACATGATAGTCTCATGCCCACTGTTGAAAAATTGCAGAATATATTGTCATTCAAACCAATATGCTTACCACATGACTCCTTAGGCACATATCTTCACATAAGCGGAACCGCATTGACTGCAAGCTATAAGTAAACTTAGTTTACACCTTAAATATAGATACGAGAACATTATTTATAAACAGAATGATTTAATACTTGAAGTTGAAAAAATATATACAATAAACTTAAATTAAATGGACAGTCCTGTTTTGCTTTAAAAAAACATTGTTACTTTAATTTAAGTTTATTGTGCTAAAAAATATATATATTTAAATATTTAATCATCTTGTTTAACAATGGTGATCTACAATATTAATATCAAATCAATTAATATTTAATAAAGAACATCATTTCTTTAGAAATGTTTTAAAACATTTCGTTGTATACACAACAACCTAGCTTATTTATTACCATATGATAATATTTACCAACCAACCAGAAAAATGTTGAAGAAGCTTTAAGTGAACTAGACTGGATTCTTTTTCGATAAATTTAGATACCAATGGGACTGGAACCCATAACCCCCGCGCTTGGAAGACAGGCGTCTAATCAACTAATCCAGATAGGTCTTCTTAAAATGTACCTATCAATCTAATGATTTTAAATTTATTTGGTTTTCAAAGAATAACATTAAAATTAAGCTTATCAGTTACATATATCTATCTTCCGTTTCCACAGCCGCCTAGTTCAGCGGTTCCCAACCTTTTTTGGCTCGCGTACCACTTGGTAGTACATCACGCTTAATTGTACCACTTCGTAAAAATGATTGTATTTCGAGAAATTTGTTATTCTATTTGCATTATAAATTTTATAGGGTGACTATATTTCCCATAACTCAATTTATTTAAGTTTAAAAAAAATACCAAATGTTTTATTTTTTCTGATAAAAATGAGACATTTGAACTTTACATATAACAATGTTTTTTTTTAAATAAAAGGTGTTGAAGCTCATTTCTTGTCGAAATTCAAAACCAGGACATTTAAAGAAGTATTTTTTTTAACAACTAATTTTTATTAAAAAAAAATTACATAGAATTAAATTAAATTATTTGTATAAAAAAAACCAAATGCGCCGCAGGCAATTTTTTTCCAAAAATTACAGATATTAATAGAAAATATATGTATATAAAATTAATTAAACACGGTAAATGTAAAAATTGTTCTGATGAAAACGAGACAATGTACACTTTCATTTTTACAAATTTATAGTTTTTTTTTTTTACTTTTTATGTCCGCCATTACTGATTATTTTTCGCGTACCACCAACTATCCACTCGCGTACCACCGGTGGTACGCGTACCACAGGTTGGGAACCGCTGGCCTAGTTGATAAGATGCTTGCTTTCAAATCTGAGGACTGCGAGCTCGATTTTCCTTAAAACCCATTTTATCAAAAATGGTTCCAGTATGGTTTTCATTTAAGGCCTCTTACTATCTTCCAGGTTTGTTGAAAAAGATGATTGCATAGCAATACATCAGTAAGGTTATACTGCATAGGTACCTACAACAAAAATGTCATACACACAGTAGAATATTCACTGGTCTTTTGGATTGGCTGTAATTCCTTAGCATTAGCTTAATGTTGATGACGTGACTTGGGACGCCTCTTAAATTGATGAATTATAAAACCTGCTATAATGTTATTAAAACACCCATGGAGTGACTCCGATCGCTTGATGTTGCTGAAATATATAATTTAATCATATGGTACATACATGATATTTTATCCAGGGATGTCGAAGATTTGCCGATCTAAAATTATAAAATACATACAGTAGGCAGGAATATTATAAATCACACTATTAAACGTAAGTACGAATAAAAATACATTTTTCAAGATAACATTGACATTCATTTCAAATATGTACGTATATAAGCAGAGACTATAAATCACAAAAAAAAACAAATTATTCAAGAAGGGGCTGTTATCTCAAACTTAAATACTTGTCATAGAACATTTGAATAGTTTCTCCTTAAAAAATAAAAACAAATAAAAGTAACGGTTCTGAGGCAGGTAAAGCCTCCTCGCGGCGGTAGGTCCTACCTTACCTACCTAATAGGCAGTGGGTAGGTATATTTTAGGTCAAGGTCAAATTGTATCACCTGCTTGCACCTAGCCGCCTAACTGCTTTATGCATGTGTTACTGACTTTTTACATAATTTAAATGAAAACTAGTTTTGTTGAATTTTAAATTTATTTCCATATAGTGTATAAAATTTCTTTCAAAATGACTATAGAATTTGGAAGAAAAATACGATAGAAATCAGTGAATAGACGTAGTATACAAAATTAGGAATATTATGTTGAAGAAATATTCATTAATATCCAGATAATTTATAAATATGCCACACAAAATGCACCGTGATTTTCCTAAAAATAAATCGGTAAAAAAGCTATGAAATAAAGCATTAAATTAAATATTCAATAAACACCATACATGTATTTTATCTCAATGTCGTGGTGCAAAACAAGTGAGTATTAATTAATACAATAATCTGATTTGTTTGTTCCTTCCTACTAAAAAACAAAGTAAGGACGCGTTCATTTTTAGATTTGAAACATTGGCATCTCTGTAATATCTTAGGACACAAAAAATAATTTTATATATTGTAGTACCTACCTACATTCATTCTGCCATGCAGTTTATTAAACAAGTATTTCCTGTAAAAAATAAATAAACACATTGTCCAGCTTACCTGCTAATTACGCGCTGAATTTGCGACCTCCGGTCAAGATACTTCCAAAATAGTTCTCACGCGATGTTACAAGTTATTCTCCAAAGGATAATAATGTTTCTATTTAGATAATTGTTGCTAGTTCTACATATATTTAGTGTAAAATAGTAATAATATATGAATGTTGTTATAAAACATATATAATTGCACTATTATAGCTATCATTAAATCGTAAGTAAATTTTATATTATTTTATATAATATTGCACAATCGTATACTAAATTGAAATACGTATATTACTTAAAAATACTTTTTTTGTGACTGTAATCACTAAAATTAGAAATATTATCAATATTTCATCACTTTTCCAAGTTCAAACAAGTTTGTTTTGAAAATTCAAAACTTCACAAAAAGTTCCTTAAGTTTCATAAAAAGTTTGCAGAACTTACGATTCGTTCAAAAAACACACAAAAATAGACAGAATCAAACTTTGCACAAGAAATTCAATCACAGTTTACACAAGACTTGGCTATTCGTATACTGTCAAATGACTTTGTTTTTCTTACGAACAAAAAAACTTTATTTAACTTAAAAATTAAAACAGACGTCCATAATGTTTTGTTTTTGTGTTCAATAGTTTTCGGTGATGGGCATTCGAGTTTCTCGGTGAGTTTTTATTATAATTTCGTGAGTTAGTGAAATGTGCAATAAAATTAATGGGTCGTTTTGCGTATTGCAGGTGGCGTCGCGACGCACGCCAATGTACCCGACTTGCCGGACGCTGACTGACGTCCCGGCGGATGGCTCGGCGGCGCAATCACCGGACACTCACGGCGCTCGGGCGTCCTCGCGCGCGATCGGCTCCCGTGGCGGGAAAACGGTCCCTCTGCTGGCACGCTTTCTCCCGCCATCCACTGGGGGCGGGGCCTGCACACTGCCCGCCGCGGGGCCGAACCACGATCTGCGTTCGGCAATACTCGGTAACTCTGACGAACGCGGTTACAGACGCACGGTATAGTGAAGTGATGTTATTGTCAAAACAAAAATTAATATTGTGATAATATTTAGAAGACATACGTTATTGTAAGTACATTTTATCATTTTCCGTCGTTATTTCTAACTACTCAAGATATATTTTTCTTTTCGAGTCATGAAATTTGAGTTAAATCAAGATTTTAACAAATATTTGACAGTTCTCCATGCGTCTGTATAAAACACGGTCCACATGTTTAGATACAACATTTTATATTGTCATGCGTGTATTTTATTGTTCAGTGACAGCTAATACACTATTTAATCATAAAATAATATAGTCTTCTTCCAAAAATTCTTAATATCAGAGCATTTTCGCTCACATAACCTAACTTTTGAGGTTATGAAGCGAAGCGGCCGCTAGGCGGCAGCAGCGGCCGGTGCAGCATGGCCCCGCCTCCGAGGGGCGCGGCCTATTAATAGTTGTACTTAAGGCTGCCATCGCTTAAAATAATTGACATTAGCTTGCTATACAAAACGCTAAATAATTTATTGATACAAGTCGTTTGTGTATGTTGGTGCTTTTTCTTTGAATGTATGTCGGGGCGAGCGAATGGATTAAGGCCGTGGCGGTGGCGGTGGCGAGGGGACAGAGCGCCACAAATCATAAAGCTGTTTTTGTTTTTTCTGCCGGCTGCCTGCCCGGCCTGTAATGACGCGAGTAGATCCTGATGCCCATTTATAAGTGTATTCCCTGAGACGTAGCTTATTATTTTTGTTCATGCCCACAAGGTGTTTCAGCCCTACTCTTCATTGCCACCGAAATATCTTATACTTTAATAAAAAATATATACTTAAAACATTGAACAGTAAAACTGCGCTGTGTTCTTTTCTACGTTTGTTTAATTTTAATATTCATACGTTTTTTTTTATAATATTAAAACATTATATAACATTTAAATTTTCATAATCCTAGTCGACTTAAGTAATCAATATTCAATAGACTCGTCCATGCGATAAAATAAATCGTAAATAAATTAATATATGTCCTCAGTAAGACACAGGTGAAAGTTTAGTTTACTGAGTTTACAAGAAATGACAGGCGAACAACCCAGATTCATGTAATTTGAAAGTACTCATTTGAAATTACTAGTTTTTCATAGATAACGTATACATATTATAGATACTTGTTTAGAAAATAAATAAAATGCTTTAAAAGAATGATCTTACTTTTCACAATTCACAAATAAGTAACCCTCAAATATTACGCCTCTGCGATAGATTAAGAACAATTAAATTAATTTGTATCAAATATATTAGTTTACCTGCTTATCCATCAGTGCTGATTTCATAATCATAAATCATTGACCCAGCGACGATCTCCATAGCCTAGTAAATAAGACGCCTGTGTTTCGGTCCGGGGGTTGCGGGTTCGACTCCCGTCGAAACTCAGGTTTTCATTAAAGAGTTTTCTGTCTGGTTTCCACTTAACGTATCTTTAACATATTTCTGGATGTCGAAAAACATTGCAATAAGGCAATAACTCAGGCTATACTTTATATAATAATACGATACAATCATTGACGGTCACAATTCCTGCCAACAGTGTAAAAGAGAAGATACGCATACCTATAAATGTATGAAAAATGTATTGACTGTAACAAACAAAATAAATCATGAAAAATGTTACATTTTAATAATTAATTTGTATATAAATAATTCTTAATAATAATTTAAAGCTTCCTACTCACTCATTGGAATTAATTGCCAATATTCTTAATATATTTTTTTCTCGTATATTTCCAAGTTTTATTTCAATATTACCAATAATTTCCATTGAATCCCCACTAAATACGTTGTGATTCAAAAGCAGGATAGATACAATACGGTTGCCCTGCTTAAAGGTTTACCAGTGAATGAACTGCTCGCATTCCTTCCCCCTTTGCGTTATACGTATAAGGGAGGGTGAGTGTACGGCTCCAGTGCGTAGATGCCAAGGGCATGCAACACTATTGGGTGAACAAGGGCTGTAAAGGAACCCGAAGGGTACGAAATTATACATAATAGTAAAATATCAATACGCTATATAAAGTGCCTTCGTACTTTTTAATAAATAGTCATTTAAATATCTATATGATGGTTCGGGCATTTAAAACGACTGAAGATCGACAAAACAAATTGATTTAGGTTTTGTGTAGAATTCTAAAAAGTCTTATAAATTCAAGGAAAGGTACGACAAGGTGTATTAATGTGAAGGAGGCGAAACGTGTTTACCGCTATAAAATATATTGGCCATCTGTCCTCTAATCCTACCCTAACAACGAAACGACATGATTGTATGAATGAGTGTATATAAAGTGCCTTCGTACTTTTTAATAAATAGTCATTTAAATATCTATATGATGGTTCGGGCATTTAAAACGACTGAAGATCGACAAAACAAATTGATTTAGGTTTTGTGTAGAATTCTAAAAAGTCTTATAAATTCAAGGAAAGGTACGACAAGGTGTATTGATGTGGAGGAGGCGAAACGTGTTTACCGCTATAGAATATATTGGCCCTCTGTCCTCTAATCCTACCCTTACAACGAAACGGTATGATTGTATGAATGAGTGTATATATTTTAAACTATAATTTAATGTTTGTATATCTTAGAGCTGGAGGTTATGTGGAAACATGTTGTAATATAAGATGAAAAGCTCGCGCAATGAATTAATAACACCGGTCAGTGCACGATGAACTTAAGCTAGGAGAATGAGAAGGAGAAGGAGAAGGTGAACGGTGGATACCTATACCTACCTACAAAGTTTAGTTTACGCACAAAGTGACTCAAATTTAAATGAATATCGTATCAGACTTAACTATATTTTTTTTAAATATTTATAAGCTAGTAATTACCCGATAATATTGAAGGAAGTATTCTTGTCTTTATGCTGTTTCATGTTGTCCTCGTGTTGCTGTCTATCTAGTCTCGCTTGCTCGTCAGGATTGACGCGATCGTCTCTTCCTTTTAGCAACTACAGATCTTTTTGCATCCACCTTATCATTTTTATCCACAAAGCAAGTTTGCAATACTTTTATAATTAAATTTTGTCATACAGATCAACCAAAAACTTACATTTTAAGGTAATTTTTAACAAAGTAATGAATTAAATCAATTTTCGGAATGAAACTGTATTCTTTTAATAAAGTGGAGGCTGAATGAAACAAAATTCAGAATGGTGTATGATATATCTTATTTACAGAAAATTTTAACAACCAAATTAATTTATTGTATTAACATACCAAAAGTATGAAGTGATTAAGAGTGTTATGTGCATCTAATATTCGAGCATTAATATTATGAATATTAGAAGAATCAAGCATTCTCACTCATTGTAAACATCTTTCTCGTTTTAATAATTATATTTTTCTGTTCAACAGTAAAGTCGTCTCATCTTAATAAATACATTATTTTCCATTATTATTTTATATCTTATCATCATATCTTGAAATGGCAGTTGTCAAATAATATTTGAAAAATTAAAAAAAATCTATCTATGACATTTAATTACATAATAACTATTAAACCGTAACTATGACAACACCTAATATTATATACGAGCGTAAGAACAACTGATTTTATATAGTTTGATTGATCGTAAGAGACTGGACAGGAAAATTATTGTGACCTGACACATTAAGACACAACCAGTATTGAAATAACAACTGAGAAGACGCCTGTCTTCTAATACGGGGATTGCGAAATGGATTCCCGTTGGTAACCAGATATTAAAAAAAAGTTTTCCAGTTTTCTGGTTGTTTGTAAGAGATTACTACATGGCAATAAAGTCACAAAGTTATACTGTACATAAGAATTTGTAATACAAGACAGTAATCAAACCGGCTACTAATATCCTTTTTATTAAATTTAAACATATTTCCAGAAATGATGACTACTTGAAGCCTAAATTTATATATTATTAAAATGTATTAAAATTAACATATTATTGGATTAATAATTAATACCCTCTACATTTTTCTTTTCTCTGCGCTGTTATGCACTGATGATCTAGTTCTTACTAATGTGAGTTTGTCATAACTCAGCTTAAATTTAAAATTTATCTTGTGTCAGTAAATCGTTACATACCTGTATTCAAGAGTGATGAATAGATTGATTTTAACTTAGTGTTTAAATACATTTTTTTAAACTCGATTCACCCGAATTTGGATGTTCCCACCCAGTTAGCACTGATGAGTTGATTACGTTCATTGAGAATACATTATGTACACTAGAAGTACAATCACAGGAAGCTCTCGTTATCAAAATTAAAAATAATACCTACCACGTTTATCAAATGAAGAAACTGCTTTTATATATTTATTAGAAACTTTAAACTTTATTAACACTTGAAAGGAAAGAGAAAAGTTTGTAATTAGTGTAATCATATTAGTTGGTAAATTTACCTGTATCGTTATTTATGTTTTCAATTTAGACAGTATTGAAAATTCCCCGAATGTGATATGAGAATGTTAAAAATAAATTAAATTCCTAAATATGATATTCAAATAGCTTCGAGCTATGTCCGTCTCCTTATAAACCTAAACATTTTCAAACGAAGCATTGACAACCTCCGCGGCCTAGTTGGTAATACACCTGTCTGCTAACCCGGGGACTGCTGGTTCTATTTCCTTGGATCGCAGAATTTATTTAAATTCTGCAAATGATTCCAGTGTTATTTTCACTTAAGGCCTCTTTAACATATTTCTGGTTAGTTGGAAAACATTGCAACATGACAATAAGCCCGCTTGGTGGTTATGCATGAGTGTAATAAAATACAAATCATGTAATATAGTACAATACAAAGCATATAGTATTCACCTTGATGAATAGCTTTTAAAACTTTTGAAATAGATTTATATTAATTAAAATAATGATTTTATGTAGGTACTTAATAAGTATCCCTAATTTGATATTTGAATAAATTTATGTTATAAAGTGCAAAAAGGTAGAAACATTTTTGAGGATGAAATAAAAAGTTATTTATTATGACACATGATTGTACCTACCTCCGTGGTCTAATTGATAAGACCTATCATCCAACCGGAGGATTATGGGTTCGATTCTCGTTGGTACCAGATTTTTCAAAACGGTTCCAGTCTGTTTAACAAGGCTCTTTTTAACACATTTATTCTGGATTGGAAGAGATTGCCACATGGCAAATTGATTTTCCAATATTCCACTCTTGTCTTATAAGATCTCGTATCATATTTCTTTCTTTCGTAAATATCCATGAAAACAACTAGGATGTTCTTTTAAATTATTATTTTTTAAATGAATATTTTTAATTTTTTGTACTGAAACATACCTACCTGTATATAAAGCACTCCTTTTCATATAGCCGTCCTGTGACAGGTACCAACGTTTCACAAAACAATACAAAAAAATGTATATAGAGCAGTTATAAGAATAAAAATCTCACTTAAACAGAAGTAAGTATTAAATCCCATCATAATCACATTACACCATAAAATAGCATTTAAATCAGAAATAGCTAATGTACAAAGGACCATTCACTGATTTGTTAACATAAAATAAGTGTCATATTCCACAGAAATCAAGAGAAAGGGAACTGACTGTATATGAAATGATTTCTTTATTCTCTAATCTATATTTTTTCGATTGATAATGATTTTCAAAATTCCTTTCCGAGTTATATATATACGTATATATACGACTTGATCTTGTTTTTTCTTCAGCGTATAATTTATTTTACACATGCTTGCAATTTCCTTTTATAATTATTGCGTTTGGCTCTCAAATGCGCTTTCTACCAATCAAGCAGACTAAACCTACGCGACAAAGTAAAATTGAATTTAGCTATCCGGTCACATGGTATCAGGGGTTGTTTAAATACCCCCCACCCCTTCCTAATCAGGGGTGAAGGGGGCAGATAGAACAATGACAAGAAGGCTAACTGCTAAAATTAAAGTCGTTAAAAGCGGACCCTCTTTGGAATGTACAATTAAGGTAAATTAACAAATGTTTATTCAAGAACGAGTACGCGGAGCTAATGCAAAATGGCTAATCATTACGAAAATCCCTTGTTTTTTGTGGACTATTCGAAATTATTTTACTTTTATTTTATTTAACATTCGTGACTCTCAATGAGCAGCCCGCGTCCTCTTAAACAAAACATACTGTGCAATTTAACCAACTCGAAAAAATGAGGGGTACTCAGATATCAGTAAATGTTTTAGTGTCGTTATTTTAGGAGTCAAACTCAAAGCTCATATGAACGTTACTATCCAAAATGGACCCAACTCATATTTTACCTGTTCTGAAATGATTTAGAAACATCCAGCTGCTTTCTACGGGCTTGTATTGAATATAAAAATAACTGAATATAACCATTATACACTTATTTATATGGCTTGATATTTTTGCACATAAAGGACTGATTTATGTTTTTTTTGTTATTTCAAATAAACTGAAGTTCTCAATAACTGACTTGTACTCGTACTATGGTCTATTGTTGGAAGTGATGAGTCTTACAACCTTGTCAGATACATAGAAGAAAAATGTTTGACCTTACATTATTTAAAATTGTTAGGTCGTTCGATAGCCCGAAACTAACACAGCTTATCATATTACACATTCCTTTTAGGTTCACCTGGCAAAATGTTTTGTTCTATAGTGCAACTAATTATTTTTACAACTCTTGCATAACAAGATTGCATAAATTTGGCAATCAATGGGGCCATTGTATGGATTTTCATGTGACTTTCACTACTTGTAGGAGTAAGTAAAGTGAAGAAGTGGTTCTTGCCGGGATAGATTGATTGAATTGTTAGGTTTGCTGCATTGTATTGTTTGTCTTATTATTTTTTTCTTCTGTATAACACTACTTACTTGTCAGCGTTAAATTTTATCAAAAGGGTCATTAGACCATTGAAATGAAATTAAATAAACCATAAAAATAGATATTTTTGCGTAATTGCTATGAAATATATAAAGTTATTACTTATTATTGTGGGTTAGTTAACGGACAGCAAATCTCACGATCTGAGTACTCCTCATTTTTGACAGTTGGCGTAATTGCACAACATATGAATGACTGTGATCAAATTACTACAATTTATGATATAACATACGAGTATATAGCCTGTGTGAGTCTTGTCACTTAACTGACCAATAATATAAGCTGTATTGGTAAAAAAAACTTCTCAACTTGGTTCAATGACAAATCAAAAGTATGTGTAGGTAACTACTTATCTAATAAATATGACGGATAGATTTTTTCCTGCCATTCAGTATCCAACACTATGTTATTTACTTATAAATTGCTTTGTTTTCATTTGTCATGATTGTATAAAAGATTTATATTGATTTTTTTTTTCATCGTATCCTAAATAATTGTTCATTAATATTACATAAAGGTAATATCTAAAATTTCAACTTTGAATTCTTTGTGTGCAGTTAATGGAGGTTCCCTTTTAGAAAAAATGCACATAACTCAAAAATCATTCATATTTATGGGGTGTATACGAGTATTTTTCTGTTTTAATATAATAGGAAAAGTTAAAAAATAATAATGTACTAAACAAAGCATAACAGCGCATTGATTGAAATATATTATAGAAATACGTGTACATATCATACATTTAAACAAGAGTTTACATTCATACAATGCACGTTTTGAACATCTATATTGAAATAATGTTTAACATTCAAATACATTTTTAATTAAATATTCTGTCCTTTTTTATTACCATATATTGTACATTTTCGTTGTATAAAGTACAACTTGTGGGGCTTATTAACATGTGAAAAATTATTCCAATCAACTAGAAAGATATTTAAAGACCCATTGAAGAAACAGACTGTGACTAACTTTTTGTTACTATTCTGAATCGAACCCAAAACCCCATGAAAGACAAACAGGCTACCAATCAGGCCACGGAAGTCGTCATATAGGTACGAATGCTTATAAAAAAATGATTAATCGTACGTTGAAACATTGTATAAATATATTCAAATGTAACGTCCATGGCCTAGTTTAAGATGCGAGGATTACAGGTTAATTCCCGTTGGTATCCAGATTTTTAAAAAGGTTTCCAGACTGGTTTTCACTTCACCTTTCTAATTAATTTGAATATATTGAATGGCAAGGCAATAAGCCCGTCAGCTTGTTCTATATACAACTGAAGTGCAGTACAATACAGTAAAAAATACATCCATACAATCAGGCCACTTTGTTTTTGACTAAGAACATATGAAAAATCGCGTAAGTTTTACTTGCAACTTGAAAATGGCATACCCTCTACATCTGATAACATTTTCAATTTATTTGCTTCTTTAAAACTTTTTTTGGATGGATGAAAGAAATTGCCACATAGCAATAAACCCGCTAGGTTATGGTTGTATTCAACAAAAGTGTAATACTCGTACAATAAAATTGATTCGAAGCTGTAAAAGTTTGAGAATCGGAGTCTCAGATGAAACGTTTTCTTTTATTTGATACATATTTTAACATAAATGGGCATTTACCGAGTTCGTTTCAAAATTTGTGTTTACTTTAACAAAGTCAATTAAAAATTATTTGAAATAATTAAAATAGTGTAAAGATACTTTGAGACCGGCGTGTAGCAGTGCGCAGGTACCAATCATAAGAACATGAAAGCTCGCTAACAAATCACTTAACAAAAACATTTTAATATAAAAAACACATCGGAGAGTAGCAGCGCCTCTTGCGGCTCGAGGCCACAACTCTTGTCAGAGGTAGTCAATTTAAGAATCGCAAATGTATTTAAAAATTATTTTTGGTTTATAAGTAATAAAAGGTTAATTAATATACATTAATTAATTCATTCGTATGGTAACTCTTTAAAATATCCGAATTAATAATTCGGGCATATTTAAGAACGTGATCCAGAGACAACATTGTCTCCGGCCCCGTTAATCAAGCCTTCTGGTTTAGAACCACTGGAATAGGCATGGAACTCGCGGTTCATCATCATATGTGTTTGGAATACTAACCCACAGGTGAAGACGCAACAATACTCGCACACGACCATCGTGGTATTTTTCTCCTCTCAATATATAACCCAGATTGGCAATCTTTCGGCATTTTATGGTATTTAAGAGCTCGCATTCTACTTGCTCGACATTGCCTAGGTGTTTGAAATACCATGAAACCAAGAAAATCTGGGTATTCTCCGATAAATCCTCATTTCAAATGATTCTAACTTATTTAGCGTTCTGGTATTTATGGTACATGTCTTAACACCTTAAAGTAGAATATACCATATAGAGCATTTTTAACAAAATTTACGATTATATATGGACACTAAACACATAAACTACACTACACCTAAAGCCGAGTGTATTACTATCACATATCAGAAGTTTTCCCTTAATAGTTTTCTGCTGTTTTTTTACCAAATATATTTTTGTAAATATATGCAGATGCAAGAAAGTGCCTAATCTAATAGCCGCAGTCACTAATTTCCTATCCTTCACTGTACCTACTTATTTTTAATTTTCCAATAACAATGGGTTCGAGTCCCGAGTTAGAACGTAATTGAAGGGAGCCTGCTCTCTAAACGGCGCTATATAAATTATCATTTTATGATTATCATTATTTAATCATGTGTTGTCAAAGTTTAATAATCAAGATATCATTGCAGGAAAAATAAAACAATAAATAAATAATAATTTTGAATTGAAGATTAAAAAAAGTTGAGCGCGATCCCCGATTACGCAACATCTTACTCCGATGAGTAAATAAAGCCCCCCGTGCATAGCAGTCGACCACTTTTTATGTCTCGTCTTAATAACGCGTGTCTCCCTGCGCCCCCTTCATCATCCCTGGACTCTGGTATCCCCCGCGCAGGTACCCGGCCTCTAGGATATCATACTAGGCGGCTACTGGAACTTGACTGCTCGGCAATTATTTCATTTATCAATACATTTTAACAGGTTTTGATGCCCACATCTTCACATCTCTTAGAATAATTGGTCATTTTTGATATAGCCTTCCGTTCAATTAACTCATATTATAAATTAGGTTAGTACGTAATTTTATTTTCATTGTTTTTTCTATAAATTATATAGAGGAATTTATTTTTTAAAACTGAGGTTTAAAAATCATGATTCAATAATCCATTGATTTCCAATAAATTTGATTATACGTTGGAAGATTTTTTTTATAATTATTGTATTACACTTTCGCTGTATTAAATATAATCTAACAAGTTTATTGTAATGTTTCAATCTCTTCCAACCAACCAGAAAGATAGTAAAAAGGCTTCCAACCAACCAGAAAGATTGTAGCAATCGAGCCCGAATTAAAAGACAGACATCTTACCAACTAGAAGGTTGAAGGTTGTGATCATTTAAAAATAGGTGCATGCACACTTTCACGCATGGTCCCTTTTGGGGTTGACAGAGAGAAGATCCAACGCCTATAAATTTCGTCATGCATGCCCTTCTGTTTCTCATACTTCTTTCCTTTCCTTCACTTAAAGATTCTCCAATTATCTCCTACTATTCTTTCCTTGATCGACTTTTTCATCGGTTTCTATTAATTTCAGACATATTTGTTTTGTTATCTTTTTGCGACTTATTCTCTCAATGTAGCCAAACCATCTCAAGATTTTTATTCTTCTGTCTCTAACAAACAGTTATCCTTAATCCTATAATTTTTTACTCTTTTACACATTGTTATGCTAGATATTCTACCCAAGGTACTCATTTTTATTGCACTTATTATTCTTTTAACACTTCGTTTAAATGTCCTGACTTCACTGTTATACATCAACGTGAGCATAAACACACCATTGTGCAAAATCTAGCATTGTAGATTTTGCATTATATTTATTGGTAAAAAACAGTAGTGCGCTTTTGACCTTGTTTTATGTAGCAACTTGCCTTTTATTGAGGAAACGGGCATAAAAAAGAGCATGGCTAATAGGCAATATTGTCTTTTTCCTCATTAATCTAGCCTTCCGACATAGAACCACTGGAGTAGGCACGGAACTCGCAGTCCATCATCGTCAACGTTCGTTGTGACACACAAAACTCGCAAACCTCTATCAAAAACATTAATTAATTTATTATTATTTGTAAACTATTTTATCTTCGAAAACCTTGTATTAGTCCCTTAAAAATCAATGATTAACTGTATTAGCAAAAATAAGTATACGTAGCATTTCTTGTAGTCAAAAATACTATTGCGATTCTGGATTATTTTTCTTTATCTTGATATTTTCTCCGCAGAGTAAAGGCAGACGTTAGAAAATATAGCGAATGGCAACTGGCGAGCAAGTGTTGTCCTCGGTGATGGCAATAAATAACTGGGATGACTGGAGGCTGGTGATATTCAGGTATTGGAGTCGCAGGTGTTGGCCGAGGAATGTAGTGAGACTCCAAACCATGACCCCAGATAGTGAAAATATTGTACAATACTATGGGCGCTGTCGAAAGTGAAACAATATATTATATTCATACGGTTAACTTTATTTACTTAGATATGTATATCAAAAGAAGACTTTTTTATTACGTGCTAAGATTATCAGTGAATATAAAATGTTACTTAATTCATGAAAAATTATATCTATATTATCTGAGTCTCGAATCAAAACTATTAAACCTTTGGATATTGGAAACTTACAGGTATGTCATTAGCCTCGTATTAAAACTAGCAATCTTTGGGTAGAAACTTTAGAACAATGAATGAAACATCTGATTAATTTCATATGACGTTGAAACAAAGTATAAATCTACTACTTGAACGAGATACGGTGTCTCGGAAGAGAAAACCCAAGAAGCTATGTTTGGATCAAGGGATTGAAATTTTGGGAAAAGCAAATTTTAAGATTCATAAAAACTGAAGAATTTTAGGGTTCATAAAAACGTATGTCCTCTCTGACTATCTTAACAAAGAAACGATCCGTTTGATTTCAATCAGGTTTTCTGAAATACTTGAAAATGCGTAGTTTCAAGAGGTGAAGAACTCAAATGAAAATAGGCAATGAAGAAGGTAAAGGAGCATTCAATAAACACTAGAAAATAAGGAATATTTTAGCAAGTATGATAAATATCCTGTCACCCTATTAATAACGGATATATCATAATGACATTTTATAAAATACAGACATTAACATTCCTTCATACAGCATATATTAAGATACGAGTATGTTGGTATTTCTTTCTTTATGAGCTATAAGTTTTATGAACAGGTCATACATAAAACTGCGTTTATGAGACATAAACGCACAATGACCCGAAGATGTTTAGTTAAGTTGCCATGAAAACAAATTACCTAACTAAATTATTGCCAATGCATCGCGTGTCATTTGGTTGTTAGGAATTAATAAAAATAAACATTTTTACCAAAACAATGACAAAAGACTCTCGTAATAAACTCGTAAATAAAAGTTCTGTCAAAGTGAGTATTATGTAGTTATGTATAGAACTCACAAAAATGTGTAACAATTTTGATCATCAGTTGAAAAGGTGTTTAATTTCAATAATAAACTTCGTTTATAATTTTATTTTAAATCTTCATATAATTGTTACCTTGGAAAAACTATTATTATTGTTACCTTAGAAGTTGATTAATTTGGTGGTGCCACGTTTTTCTAGGTCTTCTCAAACTTCTCGTACCTTCTATACTATTCTATAGATCATTTTTGTAAATCATTAATTCTCTCTACGTGTTCGAACCGTTTTATCTTCATTCTTTCGTCCGTCCTTTCTACATGTTAAGCACTGCAAATTCTTTCAGTCAGCATTCTTTCCTTATATCCTCATTACTTATTTTGTCGTACATTATGTATCCACCATCGAATATTTATAAAATAAATTGAAAGTCTCAGTACATATCCTTGATATCTCTTCGGGGGTTAAATTCATTCACTTTTACATTACCCTTAAAGACATCCTAATTATTGACACGGGGATGTTGTAAGAGCGTGACCCGGAGATAACATTGTCTTCAACTCCAATAATCAAACATTCTGGTTTATAACTACTGCGCAGGCATGTTACTCACAGTCCGTCGTCGTAAATTTTGGAAATACTAATGTACGTGAAGAGGCAACAACACTTTCGCATATCTAGTGTATGCGATCATTGTAATAAGACAGTGCTCAAACAAAAAGGTTTAAATAATGTATCATATACGAGTATATCGCGGCCTTCATAAATTTGTTTGTTATATTGTTATCAAGGTTTTTTTTTACTCATACCTATGTTATGTGTCGAGTAACTTAATTTAAAGTTTCTTGATAATCTCAAATCTTTGTGAAAATACAATATTTTGTAACAAAAAAATGCTTTACCAAAGTAATTAATGAAACAGTGACAAATAGTATTAAGAATGAAACAAAAAATTCAATATGTTTCTCATTGGGTCAGTACTTGGACAGAAGAAAACAAAGTAACATTATTCAATAACATTGACCCCTGTGACCTCATAAGGCCGCGGCTATAGAGAGGGGTGGAAGGCTTCATTACCCGGGGGTGTTTCTGGAACAAAAGCTTATTAATATACTCCACCGCCGTATCTGCGAGAGAAATTTCTTTCTTTGTAAGACTTTTTCTTGTTTTCTTTGAATATTTAAAATCCCACCTGTGCCGAACAAGTATGTACTATGGATACAATATTGAAACCTTTAGGTACTTTCTTGACCGCCATTTTTGGTCGTGGAAAACTATCGTCCTTTTTTTTTATTTAGATTCTTTATTTATTTCTTTTGGGTCGTTTAGTTTTATTTTGCATCCCGAATTCGTGAAATTCATATTTTGTTTAGTCTTGAATAAATTATCTATTTTATATGTTGAAAATGTATTTACACATATAAATGAATAAGAATGTTGTTAAACAAAATACGAATTAAGTGGCAAAATTAAAAGTTGAGAATTAAAAAAAATACATTTTAATTTTAAGATGAAAATGAAAAACCTCTATTAAAAAATATTCTTGCTTGTGAGTGGATTATTTAAACTAAATGCAGCGTTATGTCGTATTCGTTTATATAGATGGCGCTCAAAACGTTTAAAGTCGATAATACAGTAACCTACACTTCATTTGTTATCATTAGGAACAAAAATATACCACAAAGTGCATGTAAACTATGCGTCCATTATAATGGACGCTAGGTCTGAAGAGGTTCATATGGAAAATGACTGTTACTTCATGTGACATAATTAAAGATGTAAAAAGGAGAACTGATACAAGTAAATAAAAATGATGTAAGCATGGAATATTGGATGCCTCACCTCCGCTTTCCATCATGTACAAGAATTAGTAAGTTATATCGACAAATTTGAATGTAATATTTTTTGTGAATCTGAATGCGAGTATTCTGGCATTATCTACCAGTCAAACAATTAATAATTCAAAAGAGGAGGAGCCAACCTCACAGCACACTTCATAGGACTATTTTTGTTAGTTCAGACATGATTTTATATATTTTTTCAATATTCTCCAACTCCGTAATGGTTTCGAATAGATTTTTTACTTCTATTGATCTCCTCTATTGCCTTTTTCAATGTCTCGGATCAAGTTTCAATTAGCTTGTATACTTCAGTACTCTTAGAATAGATTCATCGTACAAGTTACGGGCTATTAGCTTAATTTTACCTGAGAATCCTTTATAAATATCTAACGGATTATAAAATATAATTCATATTGTAGTGTCAATAAATTAATGAAAAGGGAATATTATAAAGGTATTAAGTAACTATGATTATTTAATGGATAAAATTAACAGTATATATTTTTTAATATTTGTATTGATTTTTCAGTTTTTGTTACAATGTTTTTAAATCCTTTATTTATTTTTAGCATCCTTGAGGATAATCCGTTCTCTAAACGGTGCTATATAAACTGTTCTTTTGTTGTTATCAATATATTTTATCAATATTTTCTTTCTTTTTTTTAAATTGGGAGATTGAATTGTTTAATTCGACATGGCAAGTTAAATTACTTCTATATTGAACTTTACATTATGCTTGTTTTATGACGAATTGAGTGTTTTTCTTTAATGTTTTTCAACATTTTTTGTTACTTGGAGAATTGACGTAAACGAAATAAACAATAAGTATTTTTTTATGAAATTCGTAGTACCCTGATATGAAGCTACCCCGTTAATGAATGAATGGTACGAGATTTTTGGTGTCACACTTCCAATTATACTCGTGTATTGTATTTATTATCCACGATACAACATTCTCAATTTCATGGAACGGTAAACCGTTAAGTTCATGTTCATAACAATACAATAAAAAACTGCACTAGGCAAGGCCTGTAACGAAGTAATGTCATTCCTTTACCACAAATTTCATATATAAGTAGTAAAACGCTTAGCTAAAATATTCACACTCTACATGTACATTCTTACACACACTTAATCCCCACACTATCACATACATTATTCCAACTGCACCACAATCTCAACAACTATACCAAACTTACCATCTCAACTTCTCATCACTCACTCTACATACGCATCAATCGCTCACTTATATGGGTATGTGGAACCTCGTAAAGCTCCTTACTCCTAGCTTTCCCTTATCAAAGAGCCAACTTATTAATGTTTTTTTTTTAAGTTCATTCAAAAAGACAGTGTTACGTTTACACAACTCCATTGGTATGATCAAATAACAAATTTTTAGTTCAATAATTTATTTTTATTCTCAAAAATTGCTGATCATTTCAACTCGTTAGCTCATTGTCAACATTAAAAATAAACAGAAAATCTCACTGATGTGCTAAGTTGAATAACAGTAAAATTAAATTAAATACTGAGTTTAGTCAGGTTTACTTTACTATTATTCAACTGAATATAAAAAAAATATCAACAAATAAATTGTGAAACTTTATTCTTGACAATGGCCTAGCAACCCGAAATAAATATCCATTTTGTTGAGAATAAAAAGTAATTATAGAACTGAAAATCAGTTTTTTTATTCCATATCAATATTTTTTTTATATTTAAAAGCGTGAAATTACAGAAATTACTACTTTCCCTCAGGAAAGTGTTGTAAATTCTTGGTGTAATTAACTACATGTTCCTCTTTACAAATGATGTATGAACTCATAGAGTCGGAACCAGATTAAATCCGTCGCTTCTAGTTGGATGACTATATTCAAAGGTATACCATATAGTGCAAAAATTGTCTATTATTATGTTTAATTCTTTCAAAGGTTCTTTTATCTGAACCAATTAATTTATCTGAACCAATTGATTTCTTTTCAGATATGTGTTTGCTTTTTCTTAATTGTAACGAAATACAAATTTTCAACATTAATTTCTCCATTGTCCTTATTCTATGTCATTACAATTTGTCTACTTCATCAATTGTTTATTATTCTTATTATAAAATTAATTGGCTTAACCAACAGATCACGTGTATAATCTCTTGGACATGTTCATTCGGTACACGAATTTAATATGTGTCAGATCGGCCTACACACAACAATTCTCTTTCATTAAGTATTTCTTCAACGAACAGATTAATACATATTTCACGCTCATTATTTATAATTTTGAACGAAAATTAGTTTTGCTTGTAACAAAAAATATTATTATCATTTGATTAAGACATAGAAAATAACATTTTAAGTTATTTAGTTCTTGAGAAATTAAAACTACAATAAATTTGCATAAAATTGCGCGAAGTCGAACGTTAACTATTGAATTAAGAGCGTTATATTGTCCTTTCTGTATTTTTGCCTTATGTACTCGTACGAGTAGTATGTTTTAACTCGAAGCCTTCTGGTTGATGGGATAAGATTACCACAAAGCAATAAACCTGCCAGTTTATTCTGCATACAATGGAAATGCGATACATTTATCTCGGTGTATTACGAGAGAAATTTATGATTTAACTGGTAATATATTTAATTGGGAGTGTGTAGAGTCTTTTGACCCAAAATAATTCAATCATTTTTATACATTATGTATTCACTTAAGACCCCTTTAATACCTTTCTGGTTGATCGGAAGAGATCGTTAGAAGGTAAAAAAATCCACTAGGTTTGTGTACACAGCGAAAGTATAATATGTCCAGGAAATATCTTCGTATTTCTCAAATAGAAGTCGTTTGATCAAAATTTTCGTTGCTTCCTTCATTCTAAACATTCCGAACGTATATTAATATGAAAGTTATAGTTTGTTTATTGGCTTTCTAAGTTCACCGCTTTTCTTTTTTTAATTCTTTCTTTATGGATAATAATCCATGCAAACTCTGGAACCAGTTAGCAATTAATGATAAACTCGCTACATCACTGGCACGTTTTGAAAAGCGACTGTAAAACTCTTAATTTCTAGTCAGTAATGTAACGTGTTTTATTTTCGATTTCCCTTTCTTCTTCACCATCCCTTCCTTGTTCCTCTGATTGATGATATCTCACTTTTATTTTTATTATATATATATAAATTATATATATTGTTCAAGAACTTTGTAAAGGTGAATAATGATTTGAATAATTTTCCGATCATTTAACTTCCTTTATTTACCTTTGTCTAGTTGGTTGGAAAATATTGCAGTCTGGCAATAAGCCCACCAGATTGTTTTACAAGTGTTAAAAAATAAAAAAATAGTTTAACGGATTTTTCGGCAATTGTGTACACAAATTTCTTCGTCAGATTTTTGTGTTATTTTTTAAATGTAACAAAATATGTTGATTTTTCAATGCTTTATGCTTTTTATTATCGCAAAGAAAAAAATGTGACACACGCCAAAAACTATATGTACAGTGTATGGCAACAATGCACTAAGCGATTGTGTGTGTCAAATTTATGTGTGCGAAATCAAGCTTGGATCGAGAATAACCAGCAGTCTACGACACGAAATATGGCCGAGATACAGAAAACATAAAAAACCACCGTTCATGAGTTTATGGTGCAATTTTGCATTTGAATTTGACCTAAAAATACGAAATCACTTTCCAGGCAACCCATAAATACAATAATACGTGTTCTTCTCTCATCTTACCATTGACCACATTCACTCTTGAAAGAAAGAAAATTCTACTCACTTTCTAATAGATATTCTCAGTTTTCAAAATATGTCGAGAATACATCTTTAAGAACGTATCCATATGTAATAATATTACTTAAACTTAATCGAACTTAAATAATTTGAAATTGTTATCTTTTTACACGTCATCAACTGACTTTGACGACCTCCATAGCTTACTTGGTAAGAAGCTTGTCTAAGATTATATTCCCGTTGGAACCCAGATTTTGTAAAAAGGATTCCACTTGATTTTCACTTAAGGCCTTGTTAACATATTTCTGGTTGGTTGGAAGATATTACCATATGACAATAAGCCCGCCAAGTTGTACTATATACAACGAAAGTATTATCCAATACAATCTCTTTTTAGGGTAGGCAGAGATGTGAGAACATCAGACTTTCCTATCGCGACACACTTTTCACTGCCTCTATATGTTAACACTTTTTCAATCATTCACTTCATCCAACTAACTTTCCTTGGTCTATTGCCACTCACTTTTGCACTGTATTTTTGATAAAAAATAATGTAAGGCGTTGATACAATAAAAATGAAAGGTAGAGAAAAATAAAACATCTTGACCTTATTGTAAGTGAAGAGAGGTCGAACAATTAGAAAGTCAGATTAGAAAGGCACATATTCAATTAGTATTTACTTAGGTTAGTTGTTAAATAATTTAGGTGTTTTTTTTTATTTCAGCTTGTTACCGAAATTTCTAGAACCAATACCCAATGCATGATAATATATAATATAAAGCAATCAATAATCGTGGTAATTAAACGTGATTTATTGCATGTTAATTCCAAATGAATTCGTGAAGTCCTCACTACAAGCCGATATCCTGCGGTTTTTCAATAAACAATAATTCTTCCGTCAGATGACCGGGCCGCGTCAATGTTTTCCCTAAGAAGACTTACAAATAATTCATTTAAATATTTCAGTCAGTAAATATGATTTACAGTTCTTCTATCAGCGTGTATTGAGTGCACATAACACTCATGATTTTAAATATTTTATCTACGATGCTCCAATCAAAACAATTTTAACAAAATTTTCGGCCTTAATTTTGTGGAATTTCACATTAGAAAGTTTTATAACTAAACGATTAACCCGTGCCGTGCACGATTTCAAAGGTTTTTCTATAACGTTTCTGAATTGTTATAAAACGGTGATTGTGTATAAAATATTCACGAGGTTTTACTACTTACTACTCCTATAAGCATGTTTTACATCAATATCTCGAATAAAACACCGCGTTAAACACAACAATTCCGCCCCACACTTCAAATGACATCCTACTGTCAATACTATAAAATCTTCACTCGAGAGTATTAATTATTCAACACTTCATCAGTAAGTTAATAAAAAGAAATCATTTATATTTTATTGTTGAATTTCTACAGCATGTGTCTCATTTTATTTTCTAAAGTGGTAATTTTGCAACAACTGTTATTTCAAATCAAAAATTTTACCGGCAATAATATACTATTTAGATGACACCTATTTTTAGAATTTACATTTTTCTTCACTTCGGACAAACTTCAAAGCGTTTGGGATAAATCTGGATAATTGCCTATATTACAATAGACATTCTTGGTTTTTTATAATTAAATTTTCTTACAATTCACTATTTCGTATTTGTACATTTACTAGTGATTGGTTGATTTTTGTACATTTAACTATCGATATCTTACTAAAATGTCAAGGTAATGAATGTATTAAACAGTAGTAAAGTTTTATTTATTTATAAGTAAACGGTAAAATGTGCCTTATAACAAAAATAACACAAAATAAAAGAGCCAGTAGTGAGTGCTCAACACATTTAACTTACAAGAATATAAAAAAAATTTTTTTTTACACAATTACAACAAAAGTATTTAGAATGAAGCAGGTATTAAATCGTAAATCACATGTTACCAACACAATACGGAGCCGTCCACAGGCGCACAGCCCGCACTGCGCAAAAAATACAAACACAATTGACAAATCATTGAAAAACAAATCAAAAACAAAATACAAATTGAAAGCAAAGTATAAAAGACGGAATCAGACAGGTACAACTTTACAAATCCTCAAAAAGTACGAGGGAAAAAATCACGAAAGTAGTAAAAAAACACAATAATCAATTTAAAATTAGTTAAAAAATTGTGTTCAGGTTACGATGTGCTTGTATTTGTGTATGTGATAGCTTAAGATTTAAGATATATATGTTAAGTATGGGATTGTTTAAGATGAATGTTTAAGTATTTAGGACATATACCATATATGAAATATATTATATGATTAAGGAATGTAGCCATTTATTTCATCATGGGCCTTGCCTATTGAAACGGTTCTGTATATCCACAAAATGGAAGATATTTAACATTTTCATGTAATTTTAATACACGATATGATTTTCAATTAAAAACTATGTAGATTTACAATTATGAATTGTGGATAGTGAAAATGATGAATTAAAAATAAACAGTAAAATGTGTTATCATTCCGATCAGTTATAATTTTAAAATGTCCTTATTAATGTCACTCTTAACGTATGTCGGCTAATTTTGTTCAGATTTTTTTTTCGTACACAAACACTTTTTGAACACTTTAATCTTTTTATTTTCATACAAACCCTTGATCAATTTACCAGCTTAAACAAGCATATCGTGTGAGTGAGGTCGCGGACAGCGCTCGAGTCTCGGGTTCCCATCCCGACGCAGGCGCTGCTCGACACCGCCGCGTTATTGCGTCCATATATTACAAAAACCCCATTAACAAAACATCATTAAGATCGCGCATGCCTCATAAATCTGCGGATCATAGATCCAAAAATGATCTATGCATCAATGGGAACAGGCAGGGGCAGCAGCAGTGGTGCCCCATACACTCACCATAGCTCATAGTCATCGGAACAATAAGAACATATTGTTTGTTATATACAATGTTGCTAGCATTAGAATATTTTTTATTGTATTATATTACACTTTAGTTTTACTAAGTATAGCTTGATGAGTTTATTGCTATTTGGAAATCTCTTCCAAACAATCCAAGTGAATACACGGCTGGAATCTTTTTTTAAAATAAATAGGGTCTAACGGGAATCGAACCCGTAATCCTCGGGCTGGATTATTGCTGTCTTACCAATTAGACTACGGTGGCCGTGATTTTCTTAAAAAATATATTTACTTTAAAATATAAATAAATATATCCATACGCTCAGGTCACTTTCTTGTCGAGTAGAGCGCCATAGTTTACCTTTCCAACTAGTACAGTTTACGTCCTGCGCATTAGGGAAGCTTACTACCATGTGGCAATATTTCAAACCAATCAGAAAGATGTTAAAGATGCCTTAAGTAAAACAAGAGTGGAATATTCTTTAAAAAAATCTAGATGTCACCGAATCCACAACCCCCGGGATGAAAGACACGCGTCTTACCAACTAGGCCATATATTTTTGAAGTACACTGATTTTCACTGCGTTTATACAACTCCTTGAACTGTTTTTGTATATTATTTTTATATTAACTGTAATTTTTTTAACTTCATTGTAATTTAGTGCAATTCAAGAGCTCGCTTTTCATTCTGGTATTAATTACGTCAAATCCGTACAAATCCATTGATCCGTTCGTCCGTTGACGACTTTCGAGGTTTAGTTTATAAGACGCCTGTCTTCCAACACAGGGGTGGTCGGCTCAATTCCCGTTAGTATCCAGAATTTTCAAAAAAGTGTTTCAGTCTGGTTTTGCACTTCAGTCTGGTTTTGCTTGTTTAACACCTTTCTGATTGGTAGAAGAGATTGCCACATATCAAAAAACCTGCCAGGTTATACAGATTATAATGTAATACAATACAAATATTTTGTCGATGGCCGATATCTTAGGGTTAACATTTTTTTTTAAGAATAGATATGACCAAAGTCATAGGTATCCTTAATACCCTCGAACACTAGGCGGAAAAAGTCCATGTGTCGTTCGAGGGGAGTAGCACAACACGGGGTTCGAACTGACGACCTTCCGCACAGAAGTCCAGCGCGTTACCGCGCGGCCATGCACCTCATTAAAGCATTAATTTGTTCGATTCCATGTGGATTCCCTTCCGGACTGCTTTTAATCTAAGGCCATTTTACATTAGAATTTATGTATTCTGTAGCTTATATGCAAGATTCCCAATGGCGCTTTTGTTAACGACATTGGTGTCCCTCATCCCTCTTTATTTTCTGTTGAACTTAATTAGCTTATTATTATAACGATCACCTCAAGAATGTTTCCTAATTGTAAGTGCTCTTGAAGTGATCATAATATTCGGGAAGCAATGTTATACCAAATTATCTTAAAAAATCCCTTGTGAAAATTTATTTTTCCCAAATACAATAGCAAGAAGAAACATGCAGAGTTTATTTTATTTGTCAATTTAATGTTTTATAAATTAGTATATTATATTACTATATTCGTATTAACTTAAATGTAGATGAATTGTTTGTTCAACCAATGAAAGTAACATAAATTAACAGTGTGTTTTAGAAAACATTTGGTTTTATCATTTGAACAGCTGTATTGTGATTTCTCGCCAAAATTTATGAGTTTTCATCGAAAACAACAAAATCACAGTGTTGCCATATAAATTGAACATATCTCCTTCTTAAACACGTGTTACTCACCAATAAACACAGAGTTTATATCCCACCCCATCTCTGGCCCACTCCTTCCGCCTCTCCCAACGTATGAATCCGTCTCTACAGTTTTTTTATAGCACCCTTCCTTGCATTTGACGTAATATTTTATTATACACCCGAGTTATGTATTGTTCCTACCCTCAAGTTTGTAAACTCTCATAAACTCTGTGAAGAACGAAAATGTGCGATCTAATAGTGCTAATCTAGCGACACTTTAGACTTAATTTTATAACGTCTTTCGATTTTCATACTATTTCTTAACTTCGTGTACATATTGTTTTTTATTATCAACAGCATTATTCCCTTTCTTATTTAGATGCATGCTGGTAACTTCTGTTGAATGTAAACCATTTTATGTGTTGTTTGTGCAACCATCCATATAACATATGGGATACCTGTAGTCTTAATTCAAATCCGGATAGGTCCACAATAAAAATCATGATAAACATAAATAGGTTCATTATTTATAATATATTTTTAATACGTGTTGAAAACAGTATCATGTAGATTTATTATTTGATTGTTCTTATAATAAAGCATTTTTCTAATTAACAAATATATTTTAAGTTCAAAACAAATCGAACTACATAAAAATATATTTTGAGTATAGAGCAAATTTATTTATTTATTTTTATTGTTTTCATTACACTTTCATGGTATACAGTACAACCTGGTGGGGTAGAGTACAACCTGGTGGGTTTCGTGGTATAGAGTACAACCTGTTGAGCTACGTAGCAATCTCTTTCGACCATTCAGATAGGTATTTTTTAAAAGTCCTGAATTAAAAATCAGGCTAGAATCTTTTGAAAAACAAACAATTACGAGCGAGTATCGAGCTCGCAACCCCTAGGCTGAAAGACAGACTTCTTACCAACTAGGTGATGAAGATCATCGCGTTTTCTTTATATTTTATTGTATAAATTAAAGGTAACATTTGTTTTTGTAAATATACATATCAATAATGCAAAGTGAACACTAAATATAATCTGGGTAAAATTTCTGAAATATTTATTTCCAAGTCTATAATGTCAAAACAAGAATGCAATAATACACACATTACATTCATAAAACTTAACTATCAACATGGTATACGATGAAATCAGCCCACAAAACGCAACGTGCACACAGGATAACTTATATAATACCATAAACCAACAATCAAAAGACACGTTATATGATTTAGACGTGCTTTCAGATCGTCTCCAACAATCCTCCGATTTCAGTACGTATCTATTATGTCCAAGGGAAACTTAAACGCGGACGCTATCTCGTGTGAATCAGCCCAAGTTTTGATCCCATCCACCTTGCCCCCATATTCATTTTACTTACACTAGCAGCTTAGAGAAAACTGTTTGACAGATTTATTGGCTACCCCGCTTTGTTACAAACGCCCGAGCATCATTCTATCGAGGGGCCTTTGTGCGACGCGGGGCCCTGCGCCAGCATTCCTAGCCCCGACTGGATTCTTGCGCGAAGCTCACCCTCGACCTCGCCGCGTGGTGCCAACTACCCAAAAAAAATATTTTGCTGTTTCCATAACTTTGCTTCTTTTATATTAGCCCTCCACTCAATGTGACCTTAAACAATGAATTTGAATTCATATTGGTGCAGCATACTTCTGGAACCAGCTGCCAACTGACATAAGACTCGCTCCGTCGTTAGCGTGTTTCAAACAGTAACTCAAAAAACATTATATTTCCCTTCAGTGATGTAGCATGTTTCCTGATTTCTTCCTAATATCCTCTCATATCTCATAGCCGCAGATGAAATTGTTATATATTAATCGTCAAGTGATATCGTCAAAATTCTTATAAAAAAATAATGGTTGCTTGGAATACATCGCCCTTTGCAATACTTGTAAATTCGCCAAATTGTATATTGTGCATTGAAGTGTTTAGTAAATTGAAAATCACATTGAGATTTACAAATCATGTTTATGGAAAACAAAGCAGACCTGAAACAAGATATATTGAAAAGAAAATCATACATAAATACATATCATCAAATCGTAGGCGGAGAGAACAAATCTCTAAACTTTTCTAACGAAGTGCACAACTAACACTTCCTCCGCATGCATACATCTCGCCATGTAAATATTCTATTATTCACACATGTCACTTAACCTTCCGGCAAAATATTTATCTCTTGATCCAGCCACGTTTTCCTCGATCTACCTCTTCCGCGCACACATCGCACTTCTGACTTGTATACTCATTTCGTCATTCAAAAAACGGCACATTTTCCATTGCTGTTAAGAATAAAACCTCCGTGGTCTAGCTGGTAAGATGCTTGTTTTCCAGCCTGGTAGTTGCGAGCTCGATTCCCTATGGAACCCAATTTATTTAAAAAAAAATAAGGTTCCAGTCTGGTTTTCATTTAAAGCTCAACATATTTAGTTCATTTATTTTTATTTTAACTCTTTTATTGCTAATACAATCTGGCGGGCTTATTGCCAGGCGGCAATCTCTTCAAACCAACCAGACAAAAGTAAATGAAGCAAGTTACATGGTCGCAAAAACATTCAAATGACTATCCATCCCCACGAAATTCATGAACACATACATTTCTGGTTAGTAGGAAGATATTGCCACTTGATAATAAACCCACCAAGCTGTAAGGTATACAACAAAACTGTAATGCAGTACTAAATTAAATGACGATTGATGTTGAAAAATAAAATGTTACAAGAGAAAAATATTTTGGAAAATCTTTCATTGTATCCGTGTGGTCTATTTTGTCAGAACTGCCGTACGTGGAATTTTGATTTTCAGCATACTTCTATCTTTTTGGATGACCGGCTCCAAGCAGGTTTTTCATACATTATCACGTGAGTTGTGCGTTGCTTGTATATTTCCCATCTTTCAATATCTTCGAATTCCCATATGTACGAGTATTTCTTGAACACAGGAGTTTCTCACTTTACCTCTAAGGATTTTGTCTGCAAGGCCTCTTAGAATTTTAATGGTATACTAATATAACTCTGCTCTACCATTGGTAGTTATCACAATCGTCGTCGTTTTCCCCTCTCTTTCCAAGTTGCCTGTTGTCGACAAGAGCGCTGGTAGCGGCCAGCGCTCATGGAAGCAGCATTCGGAAGATAATATTTCATGTCCTGTCCTCAATAAGTCAATTCAATTAGTTCGAGGAAATCATTCTTCCAGGAGAAAACTTTAAAGCACTTAAAAAATATTGAAAAGAAGTTTGATAGTTTTTTTCTTTAAGAAATTATTAATATTAATAATCTATTTTAATTTCTTTCTACTCTATTCTCTTATAAATTTACGAAGAATTGTTTGTTAAAGAAACGATTTTTCATAATATTTATAAATATTCATTGATAGTTTAATGAGCACAATACTACTTCCTTCATAACTCAACAACGTATTTTTAGATATATCTCTATCTATCATCGTTGTCTATGATTCGTGTGAATTTACTTATTAACACATCAATATATAGTCACTTTTCTACTTGTTCGTATTTGACTATTTACTAACATAATATGTCTGATCTTAGAAACTGTAATGCCTAGTTTTCTCTGAGATTTTCTGAAAACTAGCGCTAGTAATCCTGATATATTTTACTATCCAAGCATGCAAATAATTAACAATCCCAATAATAAAGTTTAATTTATTCGTAAAAACTCAATTAAAACGCGTCGTCGAACATGATTTCCATTAAAAGATTACTAGATGACGTAAAACATCATACCGTCCTTTGTGGTCTAGTTGATAAGTCTTCCAATTTAGGGGTTGCGGGTTCGATTGCCGTTGATTATTAGATTTGTATAAAACGGTTCCTCTCTGGTTTTCACTTAAGACTTAACACCTTTGTGGTTAGTTGGAATAATTAACACATGGCAATAAACTCGTCAGGTTTGCACTGTATAAAACGAAAATGTAATACAATACAGTAACGTCTTACGAGAACTATCTCTCACCAATCACTCGGTTTCCAGTAATACTCATATATCTTCTAATTTATACTCCGTGGCTTACTTGGTAAGACGCTTGCCTTTCGCCTGGGGTTTTGGAGTTCGATTTTCGATGGTATCAAAAAAAATAAAAAAGGTCTCAGTCTGGTTTTAGAGTTCATCTAGTAACAATATTCGCACGCGCCGAATACGTGTACGAATCTTATTAACTCTTCAAATTTGGTAGTGTTGTACAGTGATGAAGCGTAACATAACATTAATGTTTCTTTTCTGCATTTGAGTTATTTGTTTATTATCTCATTTACAGCAAGAGGTGAAGCTTTTTATATTAAACCTGTTGTATTGTAGTGCTTTGTGCCTGAAGACAACCTCGGGGTTGGAGATAGAAACACGTGTCGTTGTGATAAATATTATTAGTGGAATAAAAAAGTTATTTCTTGTTGAACATTATACTAAGTTTTATTGGTTCATCTTATATACCTATCATTTATTGGTTAAGATAATAATTTGGAATCTCTCTACGACATTGATTTATAGGCATTCCCTTAGTGCAAAGAAAAACTGAAAGATCGCATTTCGAAATACTCCTAAAAAGACATAAGACTATACAATTTACTGCAAAGAATACAATTAGTCTTAACTGGACTATTAAATCACTTTACACGACTACAATACAAGTACATTACGCGGCGTTCTTTGCTTGATTCGGATTTAAACCAGAGTCGGTACAAGATCGTAGGCACAAGAATAACGCCTACATAAGCAGCAGCCGGACTGTGGATCTAAACAGCCTATACACATACCGATAGGTATGCTCGGAGCGGCCACAATTATCACATTACATGGCGGATATACCTTTGTAGGACACGATCCTGCCGTATTCAATATCTCGAACCTTTTCACCCTTACTCGACAGGACCAGACTAGGCATTTATTTCGACAATTAAATTAACTTTTCTTGTGTGTTGGCTACGATCATATTCTTTAAAAAGACAATGCTTTATCGCGAATCGCATAAATAAATAAATTTTTTTTTTTTGTGTTAAGCAAATTAAATAATCTAGTTTAATATAATGTTTAAAAAACTATTGTTTTCCTTTTGTAATGTTAAATCGACCAAATTGAAATCTTTTAAATTATTGCATACAAGGAGTTAAGTATGTTTTTAATATTTTAAATTATTGCAAGCACGGATGAACTTTTTCGGAATCTGTTGAATTATCACGCAACGGTCCCGTAAATTAGAAGCATTATAGAAAAATAATTTTAACATGATTATGTAGAAAGAAAACCCAACTCACAAAGCACATTTTCTGGTTTATTTGAATTATTAAAAAAACATGGATCAACCCTGTATATGTAAATATATCAACACCGTTAAATGGAAATTATCGGTTGCATGATACACGATTATGTTACGTCTTAAAATTGTTTGATCTGTACAAATCCATAAAAACGATGATGTTTTTCTTAAATTATCTCAGAACAAGTAAATTGTGAGAAGATCTTTTGCATATTTACATCAAATTTAAAGAGCCCTTGCCCAGCACATGTTACAAATGTCTGAAGGGAGTAACATGATTTACATTGAACTTATATTATGCATCTATTTCCATCAAACTTCTTTATTCGGAAGACCACCTCATGATGAATTCAAAAGCAAGGTAAAATCTCTATTATTTTGTATAGCCAAAGTGATTCCAATACACTAGGTGTTTGCCTTTATCTTACTGGAAACATATAAATATGAACCAATTGTTTATTATTATTTCATTTTTCTACACAAATTGCTTTTTTTCCTAAATGTATTTCTCTAAAATAAAAACAAATCCGACCCTGACTAAACTGTGCTTAACCCCATCCTGTCTGAAGACGCTCGAATAATTTACACCGATTCCATACTGCAACACTTTGCATCGCTCTCGTATTTTATTGGGTCAACGTGAGATTTCATCGAACTCAAATATAAATGTTTATTTAATTTTATATTTATGGGTTATTTTTGGTTGTTTTTAGAAATAAATACCCAAACCTATATATTTTCTTTCAAATCGAATATAATGATCTTATCTTGTTTGTTTTTGTAACATTTTGTATCTCGTTTGATCAAAATTTAGTCAAAAAGTCATTTCAGTTTAACTATAAAAGACTAACTAGCTATAAACAAAAATTTCAAAATAGCAACATTGTTTGGTCAAGAAAAAATATATTTTGCGATTTTAGGAAATACTCGTTCGTACATGATATGTATTCAACCTTTCAATGGGCGTAATTATGCAGAATCTACTCTGAGATAATTGATGATAATATGTTGCCAATTCCTTCCTTTCGCTTGCATAAAATTAAAAAAAAAACTGAAGACATACTGAAACCATAAAAACAATAATTTCGTTAGTTAAATTTTGAACCTGACGATGCCTACCAGGGCCGCTGACAAGTCGATTCATCCCCTTGGATATGTTCGCCAATAACATCTCTGGTTGAATTCAACGACGTATCTGGGGTAAAGGGAGAACCCATAAACAACGCAAAGTGAAGACAACTACTCAAACACTTCCTCAAAGTATACATAGGTAAACACTTCATACACACAGATGACACAGTAGTGAAAAAGGTAATCTCTGAAATCACACATAAAACATGAAACACATGGGTCACACGTCATTATTACTTTGAACATTAATCTTTGAACTCTGTTGCTTGCTTGCTTTTTAGATTTTTGCATATGCAGGATAGGTGTGTGCTTTTTTGATATTTCAAATAAATCAAAAACCTGTTTAATGAATTAGGACCTTTTTTATACATACTTCAAATTTACCATAGCTAGAAAATGTTTTCAATGAATTCAATGGAGTAAGGTTCAAATACATTTTTGATACAATTTGATACACTGACGCTTTCAATTATTGCAAATTATTGCCTTTTCTGGGTAGATTATTAATTGTGCAATAGTATACACTTTTTGCATATAGAAAAACCTGGTGGGTTTATTGCCAGATAGCAATCTCTTCTAACCAACCAGAATATGATAAACAAGTTTTAAGTGAAAGTCAGGCTGGAATCATTTTTACAAAATCTAGGTACAAACGGGAATCTAACCCGCTACCTCTGGACTGGAATACAGGTCTTATGATCAAGTCCACGCGGCATATGTTAAAAACATACATACATATCTCGTTAGATCTCACTGTATATAAATACCTCCTTTCTTTATTTCTCTCTCATGAATATTCTCAGTATCTACACTATATTATATATTTTTTTAAGAATTTATATCACACTCTTTCTATTTTTTCTAAATATTCTGACTTTATTTAACTATATTATATATATTGTCAAATTGCTTCAATAAAAAACGCACCTACTTAATTGTGAATTTTGCAAAAATGAACTTTATTTTTCTTTATTTCAATCTTTGTATTTAAAAACATGCATTAATTTATTAGATTCCTTCAAAGGATTAAGTTAATATATTTTTGACACAGAAATATTGCTTGTAATAATACATAAGAGTATTTCCATCAAAATATGTATTCGTATCATCCATACATCAGACGATGAAATAACACGTTTGGCTCACGCATAAATCAAGCAGACGGAATTAATTATTTTATGTTATTTATAGGAGTGACAGGACCCGATACGAGGGACTGAGATGGACTTAGCCTGTTATTGTGGTAGCAATACCCTAGGACAGGGGTTGTCAACCATATTCCCTTTGAAAGAAATTTCTTTATAAAAAAATAGAAGGCTATCGATTTTCCGGGGTAGTAGGGAAAATAAATTACCTAGATAATCTCCGACAAAAAATGAAAAAAATAAAACATAAACTCAAAATTTTATTAAATATTCTACACTCCCTTTTATTTTAAAATCGACAGCAATAAAGTTTTTTTTTTTCTTTCTGTTCACTTTTCATGAAATGGTGCTAAACAGATTTCACAACATTAGCTTAGTATGGGGGGGTGTAAAATTGACACTATGACTCGAAAACTCAACAAAAAATATTAAAAAGTCGAAAAAAAAACACATCAAGGTTTTACGTGACGAAAATACAAAGTTGAGGATATTATTGTAAATACAATTATAAACTATGGAAATAGTCAATAATGGAACAATTGCAATACACAAGTAATTTAAAGTTACAATTTAATGTCATGCACCTGTCCTTTGGCATCAAAAGTAAAAACTGAATTTACTACAGGGATTTTGGTCAATTACTTATTCACTATTTTGCCAATTTTATTATCTATTCCACATAACCAATTTCGCCGGTTTAATTTTCGGGTACACATTTTATTATGTGGTCATAAAAAACGGATCCTTTACTGTCCTGAATCGTCTGCGATCCGGTTAATGCGACCCCGGATAATCGAGAGTCTTCTGTATCACTAAATATCAATAAGACGGCAATCGATACAATAAAAAAACAATAAGAATACGAATCTGTTAAATGTCACAAATTGTATTATTATCTCTGTTTTCTTACATATGTAAATTGTAAAGTTATATATCTCGTATACTTAGGTTTTCTTTTGGAGACTATGTTGAAAGCTCGGTCTTGGAGAATCTCGATTTAACTTGCAATACCTACATGTGTGCTGGTGCTTCGCTAAATTTTTGACAACTTTGTGCATGTCCAGGTGTATTCAGAGGAGCCGCTATGTGCAGGCTTTTCTAAAGCATTTCATAATATTTTTAACATTTTATCTTTCTAGATCTCTCTTCGTGAATCAGTTCCTGTCCAGATTAATTTCAAATCGTTTTATGTTTTTATACAATCCACCCAATTATTTACAAACAAGCAAAATTGAACCACACTTTTTGTGAATTAATTTTTTTTGTATTATTTTTAAACAAAACAGTTTACTTTAGTATCATTTTGCATCAAATATTATATAATTAGGCATTCTCTCTTGTTAAAAAAATGATATGTGACAATGACACTTTAAAGGAAAGGAAAAAGTGTGAAAAAGTATTAGGAAAACTACTGTAGTGTTTAATATTTTAAGAGTTTTGAACAATTATTTCAGATATGTGACTGTAAATTATTAGAGATTTTGCATAAATATTCAATTCGAAACCCACCTAAGCAAAGAAATGTTAAAAAATATGTCGTACAAATATTGAAATTAAAAATAAATTTTGAAGCATCGGTTCAAGTATATGTATCGAAATGTAAAACAAAAAATCTCTTTTCCCTATTTAGAAATTTGAATGATTTTGATTTCCCAAACTTCTACTTAATATGCATTATGTTTCGTAATTCTCAAATTTCTATCATTCCAAGCGATACTCTACATAATAAAGAAGTAATTAATAAACAAATGCATTTTATATGTTAATTATGATACTATATAATAGCTAGAAATTCGATTGTTAATACTTCAACGATGCATATATTTTTCTAACGCCATTTAGTAACCAAAAGACACTCGATGGGTGCCTGATTCATACTATCATACGTATATATTTTTTTAAAGAATGTGTTTCTTTATAGGAAACAAAATTAATCTATTGTACGAGTATATAAAAATATTGTACATTGAAAAGATAAGTTACGTCTGGCGGATTTTATGTATACCTACACTATTTTAGTACTTTTCATTAAGTAAATATTTTTTTCAGTGTAATTATACTATCAAATGTATTCGATATGTTTTATTTACATACCAAAATCAGGTTTGAATTTAATGACCTCTGAACTTCTGTTGCATATTTTTTAGTGTGTTTCCATATTAATAAAAAACAAAGCAGTCCTGGTCACTGTCAAATAAAATTATAATATTTCTCGAATTTTAGCGTTAATGCTGTGACAATTTATGTTTATTCAAATATAATAAAAAATAAAACATTGTTTCATCCACTTGAAAATATACTCTTATATTTAAATCCAACTAGTTTCAAGTCACATGTAACTAATCTTTAAGGGTAGTCCGAATAAACGGATTAGAATTTTTAATTATATTTGAAGTAAAATTAGTAACATTATCTTAGAATCATTTGTGTAGTGACTTATTTTAATTTCTAAACCTGAATATATTTGAACAAAATTAAATAAAACACATAGTTTAACTATTTATTGTGTGACATTATGAATAGTTTTTTTTGTGTTCAAAACCATTAGATGATTCATAAATGTTCAAAACCATTAGATGATTCATAAATGTTGAAAACCATTACATGATTCATAAATATTAAAAACCATTAGATGATTCATAAATGTTGAAAAAATATTCGTACTAAAAGCAACTTCTAAAATAATGTTAACATTTTGTGGCATTCATATTGATGCATTAAATTATACTTTTTTGGATCGAGTGGTCCACGCAAATTACTAAATTTATGTAAAACGACACTGCAAAACGTTTATCTAAAAATTCTACATAGTATAGTTATTAAAGTATTTTTATTTATTTCATATTAAAAACCTAATATATTCGATAAAATTTATTGAACTCTTATCTGGTTGATTGGAAGAGATTCCTTTGCAGCAACAATCTTTTCATTTGGATACTTTATAATTGATTTGTATTATACTTTATTTTTATACCAGAAAGATGTCAAGCAAGTAAAAACCAGACAAACGTGAATCTAACCCACTAATCTCAAGTTAGCACACGGATGAGTGTATTGCGAACTTACCTTAGGAAATGTTAATCTAACCCACTAATCTCAAGTTAGAACACGGATGAGTGTATTGCCAACTTACCTTAGGAAATGTTAATCTAACCCACTAATCTCAAGTTAGAACACGGATGAGTGTATTGCCAACTTACCTTAGGAAATGTTAAATTTTGTCGTGTAAACAAATCAGAATAAATCTTGACCATTCTTTCGATATTTCTTTACATATTTTTTCACCTTAACCAATCGACGCTGTCTAATAACTTATGATTAGAAACCAAACCAGCAATCAGATTCGCGTATTGGTGCTCTCAGCTATCAGACCCAACAAATTGCCGCTCTTATATATCAATATTAAAAAAAAAACATACATTCATTCTATCTTGACACTGTGCGTGATTTTCCTGAAAACATTTGTAGAATAATACTTCATATTATTAACCTTTCAATGATTGTCTCGTCAATTGCACTATTTTCTAAATTATATTTTTGTTATTATCAAAATAGTGTTTGTTGATTATGTCTTAAATTGACTACAGATTTTACACAAAAGTATGAAATATCTGTTGTAGCAGCAGTCTCAGAACAGGCAATTTACATTGTGAGACAGCTGGTGAAAACCACATTGTTTTGACAGTAGAAAGAATAAAAATGAAATAATAATAAATGTGTTTCAGTTACCAAGTAAGTAAACTGCGGTATGAATGCAACACACATCTGTCTATCATCACGAGTACATAATTCACCTCAAGGCAGTATGCATAACATATACACACATAAAATAATTTGAGATCCTCTCCATCAGACCCCGTCCCGCCGCCCTGCCGCCCCCCCCCCCTCGCAGAGAACATATTTATATTCCCATCCGAGAACGGAGCACAAAAAGCGTCCATAACTCCTCAAACAACGGAATGATATATTTGACAGTCGGCATTATGAATTGTTACAAATATTACAATTCCACCGTTGGGTAGTACATAAATATATATTTTTTCCGGTTTGTTTCCGAATTAACATAAATAAGACATTTTATTCTAGGCGGCCTCCGCCATGACAGGTGAGTCGTACTCACGATACGCTTTTCTTTATTCAAAAACTCGGGGGTTCGTTATAAAATCACTATCTGCGTATCTCTCTATCTACTTGTACCTATACGATTCCCGCGTACAGTGATACCTTGACACGATGTCACTATAATTTTTTTATTAATTCCTTTTTTGCAAAATATTAACAAAATTAGTCTGGTAATTTGAATACGTTTTGTTTAAAGTGTCAAATACATTTCCTATGAATATTATTATATTCTCTATATTTATACTTCTGAAGTCTAAAAATCTCTCCAAAAAATACCTAAGATTCAATGTAACAGCTCTCAAATTGATCTTTAGAATACTCTTGAACGCATTATCAATCAATCCATCAGCCTAGCTAGTCGACTATTATGTATATTTTTTATTATTATTGTATTGTATTGTATTATAATTATTATCGTTGTATAAAGTGAAATCTGGCTGAGTTATTGCCATAATGGCAATATTTTCTAACCAACCAGAAATTTAAGGGGATTTAAGTGAAAATCATACTGGAATCTTTTTTATATAAATCTGGGTTCCAACGATATTCAACTGTATTCCAATGGGTGCAAGGAAGAAGTAGACCAAGTAAAACATAGACTTATCAAATGAACCAAATTTTGAAAGAAAACAAAATGAGAAGCATGGATGATTGTGTATGACGAGGAATGTGGAGGAAATGAAATATGTGTTTTTTTTATTTAAAAGACTGAAGATGTATTCTCTCTGCCTACCGCGCAGGGAACATGATGAGATTATATGTATGTATCAACTTATACAAAATGTTGCAAGTATTTGTTTTATTCGATTTCACTTTTTTTTTACAAAATAATGACCTTTCCACTGCTTACTTCGAATTGTTTGTGTTTTACTGTGACCGACACTGAAATAATTGTTATATTTTACAGAGATTTTTTTTTGGTTTAGAAAATTCTATTTGCTGATTGTGCTTTTTGCCCAGTGTATGTTTAATTTCAGGAATAAAGGATTTTCATTTTTTGCTAAATTTAGATGCTAATATCGTTATCAGATAAATTTTGAAATTCGGCTAAAACATTTGGATTATTAAGGAACAAAATATATGCAATATTGAGGAGAGGACAGAGAGTAATTTTAACAAGGAGATTGTACATATTGCTCGAGAAGTGCTTCAAACAGTTAAAAAATACGTGATCGAACTTTTACTTCTCCAGACCACATCCTCGCATCGGGTTTTCAAGGTTTTTAATTCTCGCCAGTTGCAAAGTGATTGAATAATAACCTATTTTCATTCTGGAGGTACAGGAAATTAATTCCTTGGAAATATTTTTCTTATGGAAGCAAACTTTAGATGGGATGGACTGTTGAAATGCAGTGAAAACATACTTCATGTACTCACCTTATTCGAACTAGTAGCATTATTCATAATTTCAACTTATACGATACAAACTAATGGTACGGAAATTTCAAAAAATGTACACAACTTTGCATTCAGAAAGTTTTGAATTGTGAAACGCTTTTTTTATCTATGAATAATCAATTATAAGCTTCTTTATTAAAGTATGATAAAAAAATGTATAAATATGTATCGTAAGTCATTAAAATGTATAAAAATATTTTAGGCTTTTTTCCATATTTTGTTCATGATGTGTTATTTTGTATTTTGAGTGAAAATAGTATAAATATCGGAATATCAAATATTAAACTGAAATATCTCATTTCAAGACTTTATGTACAACACTCTAAACATTTTTTAAGTTCTTAAATCATAATTTACACAAAATTAGGTTTCGATTCTTTATTTATTTAAAACTTAGTTTCTTGACCTATGGATAGTGACCCGAAATTGTGATGTTTGACATTTTAAATAGGTCGCAAAAGATTTTCAAGAATAACAACATTTAAATATTTTTTGCATAATAACATACAACACGTCACAAATGCACAAAAAATAATAGGAAAATAAGATTAAGTAAGTTCATAAATTATAACATATAACTAAAATTAGTTAAGTAATAAATTTGTATATAGGTATAGCCTTGACAAATGTTTGTACAATATTTTACTTTGTTTAATAAAAAATAAAAAAAAAGCACAAAAATTATTTTATAAACTAAATTATTATCTTATCTTTACGTGTTATGCACTAGTATGGCTCACGGCTCAAAAAGGTTAAGAAGTACTGATTTGAAGGAATGCCAAAGAAAAAATGGCAAGACATATTGTAGTTGGAAGTATTTTAACGAGAAAGGCGAAAAGAATAAGGAAAATATATGTGGACGAGGCTAATACTGTACAATTCTAGAAAGTTAAAATCATATTGCATTGTATTTCAATTTCGTTGTATACAGTATAACCTGGTGGATTTATTGCAACGTAACAATCTCTTCTTACCAAGAAAATATGAAACAAGCCATAAGTGACGACCAGAGTGCAATTTTCAACTGAGGAAACCAACAGGAATCGAAGCCACAATCTCCGGGATGGACAACGAATTTCTAATCAACTAAGCCACGGAGGTGGTTTGTCTTATCTACCTCATAAAGGGTATGGCATGAGAGTTTTTATGAATGTATGCTTTTATTTCTTTAAGTAAGCGTTTTAAAAATAACAAATTTGTGTTTCTTCTCCTTAGACAAAACGTAATATCTAGGTTTTGCTGTATGATTTATATTTATGGAATGTAGCATGTGATGAGCCTAGATTATACAATATGTATTTGTATGTATGTGTACTCAACAGAACCCGAAATAATTTCCGTAATATATTTGATTAAGCTGATAAATCACACTGTCATCTCTTCTGAGCAATAAAGATGTAAAATAACTTTAATAAGGTAAACGTATTTTTATGTATTAGGTGTTAACATAAGTTGTGTCCGTGTTTTTCCAATTTAAAAATGAGCACCAAAAGTAAAACAAAATGGTAAAGGTCATACGTCATTCGAAAGAAAATTTTCTGCTTTACAAGATATTGTGTTTGCTTTTACGTTACATGTATTATTTTATTTGATTACAAGTCTTCAAAATGGAATGTCAAGTAGACGAAAGTAAGCATTTTCGACACCTCCTTCTGTTTGCGTTCAATCGAGAGGATAAAGCTGCCAAAGCTGCTCGCGATATTTGTGAAGTGTACGGTGAAGATGTTATGAATGAAATGAAAGGACAGCTCGTCGATGGTTTTTGCATTTCAAATACGGTAATTTCGACCTGAAAGACATGGAGCGTTCCGGACGACCAGTGGACTTCGATGAAGACCGCTTAAACCATATTATTCATGAAGATCCACAATATCTTGTAGAGCAGAAAATTTTCTTTCAAATGACGTATAACATTTACCATTTTGTTTTACTTTTGGTGCTCATTTTTAAATTGGAAAAAAACGGATATTAACACCCCACAACGTATATTAACACCCCCTACATATGTATATTCAACAGAACGTACTTATGTGTTATGTGTTCTGAACAGAAAAAAAAAATGTACGTATGTGTTCTGAACAGAAAAAAAAAACATATTTGTATGTGAACTCACCCGATATAATTTCCGCAATATATTTGGTTAAGCTGATCAATCACAATGTCATATCTTTTGGATAATGAAGATGTAGAATAAGCCTATTAAGTTAAATATTTGACATGCCTAATATACCATTTTAGGTAAACGTAGGTATTTGTGCACATGTGTACTCAACAGCACGTATTCGTATGTACCATGTGTGTATAACACTCAACAAAAAAACGCTTTTGTGTGTGTACTCAACAAAACCCGAAATAATATCCATAATATATTTAATTAAACTAATTAATCACATTTCTTCTCTTCTAGACAATATAAATGTAAGCTAAATATAGTAAATTTTTGACGTGCATTAAATAATTTATTTTGAAAACGCGCAATTTTTTTTATCCATGATGAATAATAAACTTGAAGTAATAAATATTACTTATTTTATTCCGTTGTTTTGCAGCACAGCCTAATGTTCATGATAAAGACAGATTTTCGTGTTATTTATAACCTCTTACAACCTTGGATCACAGGCGGTATAGAAACTAGCCATTTGGTCAAGTATATAAATCGTTCACGGTAGATCTGACCAAAGATTGATTCAAAATGTATGTATAATACGCCTTCATGAGTCAATTTACTTATTTATTATACACTTCATTGTATAATAATCTGACGAGATATCAATAATCAAAAGAAAAAGGATGTTGTAATAGAAAAAAATCAGGTATGAAACACGTAACATTACTGACTTGAAATTGAAAGGTTGTGGAGTCTCACTTTATGGACAGTCAAAGACGACGTAAAAAAAATAAAAATAGTGAACTGGCAAAGTCAATAAACAATTTCAACTTGAGCATAACGCGAGTACATGATCGGGAAGTCGCTGAATTGTGGCCAAATGATCATAGGTCTTGGGTTTGTTTAAATATGTGATAGAGCATGTTTTGCATACTTACAAACCATGTGGATATGGAACATCATATTTGTGTATTGTAAAAATACATTTTCACTCAGCGAGCAAGTATTTGAACTGCTCAGATAGTTTGATCAATAGTTCGAATGAAACGTGATTTGTATGCAATCGAAACTTTATTCGCTCATACTACTTATTTTCACACTTGGTTAATAGTGTATCTTATTGCTAGCTCACCTAGTGAAAAAACACATCAATAATTAGCACAATTGTATTTCTTCCGAAAATTCGCCCCATACCTATTGAAGCTCTATTTTACCTAGGTTTGATAGTTTTATAGAACTTCCGTTTTATGGGGCATTTGAGTTGAAGACACAGCATTAATGGTTTAATTAATATATTTATTTTATTATACTACAATTTCTTTATTTTACAATATATCATGGTGAATTTATGGCCATTTTGGCAATCTCTTCCAAACAACCAGAAAGATTTTGTATTCAATGAATTGTATAAAAAATAAACCTGGCGGACTCTACCACGCGCCTTACTCTTCCGACCAGCCGGATAGATGTTAAAGAGGTATTCAGTGAAAACTAGATAAATCCTTTTAAAAAAAATCTGGAGCCCAACGGTAAACGAAGCTGCAACCTCCGGGCTAGAAGAAAACGTCTTACCAACTTGGCAACAGAGGTTGTCAAGGAGGATTAAAGAGGCTTTAAATGACAACCAGACTAGAACCATAATGAAAAATATTGGATACCAAAGGGAATTGAACCCGCAACCTCCGTGAATGTCCGTGACATAGTTGATAAGATGCCTAACTTCTAATCGACTCCCGTTTGTACCCAGTTTTTTAAAGAGGTTTTCAGACTTTAAAGAGGTTTTCACTTAAGAATTGTTAAACACCTTCCTGATTGATTGGAAGAGATTTCTGAATGGATATAAACCCACCAGATTGCACTCTATACAATATTATTATAATAAATAATACAATACCGTCTTCAATCATATAGAAAATATTTTCTAACCTTCAAACATTGGTGTGAATTCTGGTAAAAATCTATTTCTAATTGTTTTTTTTTGGATTCCGCTTTTTTACAATTAACTGTTATAAAAATATGTATTATTTGACGCTTACTATTTTAGATTACTAGATTGATTGATTTTTCTATGAAGACCGACATTATCATTTTCTGTTATTTCACGTGTTTAAATTCACGTAATATTTTTTATCTGCCTCTTTTTATAATAAATAATATATCCCATCTACTAGTAGCCAGCTGGCTACAAACCCGTCGTTTTCTGTTTTTAAAACAAAATCTAAGCATACGAGGAAGCGTAAGTTGAAATACTCGTAGTTTAAGGATCTCTGTTGCGAAAAATTGCGTATTGGATTGTATCAATTAATTACACTTTCGTTGTATATAGTACAACTTTGTAGTTGTATAGCCATATGGCAATCTCTTTAACCAACTAAAAACCTTGTTTTTTTTCAAAGCGGCAAAAATCAGACTGGAATCATTTTTTAAACCATCAGATCCGCAACCCCCAGTTCGAATGACAGACGTCTTACCAACGAGGTAACGGAGGTCATGCGAGTGCGTTCATTTTCCACGCCGCACACAATATAAATATTTGTCGTAATTTATTGAAATCATAACTTTTGTATACAGGAAGAATATTTACATTTGACAAAAAAACACTTTTTTTATCAATTATATTGTACAATTCATTTAGGCAGAAAGTATGAAATAGATAAAAGCTGTATTTTTCGAAATGTATAGATATGGAAGAGGCAAAGAGTGTGTGTATTGGCAAAACGTGGAGATCTGTCCTTTCTCCCTACCACAAAAGGAGCATGTCGTGACGGTAAGATATACAAATTCATGATATGATAATTTAGTTGACATTTCTTTGTCTTATTTACATATATTTGAAGGTCGAGTTTGTTGAATATTTTTTTAGTTAAATTATTGTTAAAAGCAAACTAAATTCGAAAGTTAATCAAAACTCCACCCATGTATCTAATACATACGTATTGCATAGACATGAGTAGATGTTTATGTACGAGTGAATTGAATTGAATATACATACTCGTATGTTCGAGTACCAGTGAAATGTCTCACATTTTACAGTTTCAGCGCACTGAAAGGTTTTTCATTTGTATGAAAATTTCCCTCTTCACACATGCACGTCCATTCTCAATCAGCCCGGATTCTGAAAAATAAAACATCCGCCCAAAGACAGGGCTGTCTGGGCAGAGGCGGAGGCGGGAGCACCAAGCGCCGCGGGGCGAAGGGCGGTTAGTCAAAAAGACACAACAGCTAGGGTGGAGGGGAAGTAGGGTTGACACCTTTGATTTCATCAAAATTGTCACCAAGTTTTTATTAACTCAGCCTTCTTTACTTATATTTCATGTAATGAATCAAAATGTAGGAGTTGGCATATTCCTTGATAATCACTTAAGTTTATAAAAATATTTTATACGGCCTCTTAAATTTTTGAGTCTATTTGTAAATAAAAAGTAATCGTGTATTTTATCCTGTGTAAGTCAATATTTTTGTTTTTGATATATAAATACTCATTATCATTACCATCACCCTATGTCCCTATTGAGGTAGATAGAAAGAACGGATCATCAATCAATTCTATCCTGGCACACATTATTTGCTTTTCTTTTCTATTATAAATGCTTTTAAGTCTTTCCTCTTTCATAATTTAATTATTATCAGACTTCTCGTACCTTCGACAAAACTTAGATAGATTGTTTTTATAAATATTTCATCATTCATTCTTTATTCGAGATCGAACCATCTTAATGCTCCTTCTTCATTTTAAGCACTTCGTCGACTTTTAATCCACATTCTTTCTTCATGTCCTTACTTCTTGTTCTTTCAAACATTTTTTCCCCATACATTCTACGCAACACTCTTATTTCTATTGTAGTTTATTAAATTTATATTGTATTTGCTACACCCAAGTTAAGCATGCATATCCTTATGTTTGGACCAAGATGGCATTTTGACCAGTCAGTCAAATTCATGAAACAAAAATTTCTTAGAGTAAAAAGTTTTACGTTAATAAATAACCTTCTTAATCACTATACACTAATTTATATGGCTTTATATTATTGCTATTATAGGACTGATTTATGTTTTTTTTATATTTCAAATAAACATTAAACTGCAGATCCCAATAACTGGGGTGGACTATGGTCTATTGTTAAAGTGATGAGTCTTACAATATTTTCAGATAGAAGAAAAAGAAACTTATAACATTGTTTTAGATTATCAGCACGTTTTACAATAGTTCAAAACTTACTCAGCTTGTCATACTTACACGTTCCTTGTAGGCCCACTTACTAAAATGTATTTACTCCATAGTCAAGTGGCTGCGACGAATTATTTGTACAATTCATGCATAACAAGACCACATAAATTGGACAATCAGTATGCGCATTGTATGGACGTTCATATGACTTTGACTATTTACAAAAGTAAATGACAAAGTTGTTCTTCCCAGGATGAATTGTGTAAATGATGTTGTTTTGCTTTATTATTGTATTATGTTAGGCTGGTCTTTGTTTCTCGAATCTTAAAAAATAAATTTGTTGCACATTGTGGTGCCATGTTTATATTTTTTTTATAAAATAAATATGTTATAACACTTATTTTTATTTTGTATTTGCCTCTGTTTTACTTGAGTTCACTACCGGCTTCAAAGACCTCCATCTTATTTATCAAGTGAAGATGATCTAAATTATGTCTAAAAACTTTTTTTTTCCTCATTGTACTAGATACAGAAGAGGGGGAGGGGAGCAGTGGCTAATAAGGGCGGCGAAGTAGGTAGGCATCAAATAGATGGCATTTGAACGGGAAACCTATTTAGCAGAGGACTATTATTGAAATTAACTTAGTTATTTAAAATATTGAGACTTTATGTATCGCTTTTTCTTCTCGAGATTTTCTAAGCTATCCAGCTGCAATCCCCGTTTTTTTTGTATAACATTCCATAGATGTCAATATTTTTTTATGATTTTTTATATCAAAATGATCACTTAGCCGTTTTAATAAAAAAATAAATGATAATTGAATCTTAACTACTCCGTACTTCGTAAATGTTGACTATTTTTATCATCCGTCAACTTTTCTTGAGACATTTGTTTTTCTTGGCTACGCGCCTAAAAAAATATGACAACCCTGTATCAGTTCGACTGGAAGCGGTGGGTGCGAGGAGAGGGTGGCTGGCGGGGGTGCTATAAAGGTGCGTAATGGTGGTCCACTCGAAGGAGTCAGTGGCGCACTGCCGCATCGATTAGCGGCGGCTGCAGCGGGCACCGGGCGGCCGCGCCGGGAGGCGAAGAATGCAAAGCCATTCGCCCCAGATCAATCTAAGCCCCGACGAAGAATTGCTATTCAAATCTCGCCTCCGACTTGGTGTAACTTATTGCGATTGTGCACTGGAAAGCTGCTTCGGGTGTCTTTAGAACGCGCGCCTCAAAAATGAGATTTTTTCCAGAACCGAGACGAAATTTTCCCGATGCCTCTGTGTCATTCACACAAAACGTTAAAGCAATTTTAAAAGATTTATTGTGAGAAAAATATTCGTTACAAAATTGTGGTAACACTGTAAAAATAATAAGTTGGAGCGCATTTTTTTACTACAATTCATGCATTGTTGTTCTCATTTTCAGCTTTTCCGACTTTTCAACGTGAAGTTTTTCATTTTCAGAGAAATGCAAAATCGATTTTTGTTATTCAAAATACTACACAATAGTTAACGTAAATAAGTTTAAAATCTTACATTTATATATTATATTATATAATAAAATGACTGTTATTTTAGGTATTAGATTTTGAGCATAACGAAGTCTTTCGACATATGTAATGCATTCATACTTCGTTTTAAATACGTACAAAGATTAAATCTATGACAATCTTGGGCCTATTTAGTAAGCCGCCTGTGTTTCAACCCGAGGGTGGCGGGTTTGATTCCCGTTAGATCCATTTTTATCTCTAGCAGGATTCCAGTCTGGTTTGCACGTAAGGCCTCTTTAACTTATTGCCGATTGGTCATATTGTATATCATATAATGAATATAATACAAGAATCGTTTTGATTAATGTATCATTTCGTTTCTCATAATCATCAAAACTATCTATCTGCCTCTGGAAACGAAGATATAAAACAAATCAGAATCTATGAACTCTTCTACAGATATATGTCTGATAAACGAAGCATTTAACGTAATGCACATCGACTGCGCTATATTTAAATGACAATACATAATGGAGGGCTGTTGCCCGTCCTGACGTATTTTTATTTATTTATTTAACACATTTCTTGCCAATACAATCTGGCGGGCTTATTGTCAGGCGGCAATCACTTCTAACCAACCAGACATGAGTAAATGAAGCAAGATACTTGGTCGCAAAAACATTCAAATTACTATCCATCCACACGAAATCCATGAACACATAACATACGTGAGCAAATGCCCATAAACCCTACAAAGACGGACAATCACCCGAACATTCCTTTTCATATAAAGTGAGATATCACCAATCAAAGGAAAAGGAAGGAATGGTGAAGAGGAAATAAAAAAATATGAATGAAACACGTTATATTACTAATTAGAAATTAAGAGTTTTTTCAGTCGCTTTTTCAAGCATGCCAAGGATGGAGCGAGTCTAACATTGGTTTGTAACTGATTCCAGAGTCTCACTACATGGACAGTAAAGAACGACGTTTAAAAAAAATTACGACAGTAATTTAAAAAAAAAATGATAGTTATTTTATATCCATCGGGATTCAAACCCGAAGGCTTTAGACCGGAAGTAAACGCTCTACCACAATGCTAAGGAGTTAATTATGTATGAATAATTCTGCAATGCCAAGAGAACTCACGACGGTCAGCTACTCCGCATCAAAGTGGAAGACTGACAAAAATGAAAGCAGATGCTTTAAAAAGGAAAGGTGGTCCATAATACAACCTGGTTGATGGAGCTGATGAGAGAGATACGCAGCTTGAATATTAACCAACCTCAGACAAAATACATGGATCATCTTGCAGCTATGATATATACGGACAACTATGCAGGTCAAGAATCAGTTTGTATAGACCAAGGAAGTAATTTCGTTCCGTACTACCACATATCGAGAAATACAACGCTATATCTCCATCGCTCCTCGCAGACATGGTTAATTTCATGCTGACAGAATTCGTACCATATTTTGAATAATTTGTAAATATATTCAGTTACCTAAATTTACTATGAACTCGATATATTCGAGTGAAAATGAGTTGCTTAAATAACAAACATCAATTTGTAAGCCATCGATTGAAATTAAATATTCTGTAGCAAAACCTTTATAACAACAAAAAGGCAATTTATATAGCAATATTTAGAGAACAGACTCTCTTGACGGGCACTCGAACAGGGAATTCGAACCCAATATTATTGAGAAATTAAAAGTATTACAAAAAAAAACAAGTTGAGGGTAAGGATAGGAAGGTTGTGGCTGTGGTACTATAACTACAAAGAAACCTTTGTAGATCTTCTGATTTGTGATTTTTTGTTCGTTGTCATAAGAACCGTTTGCGCAATAAGTCATATTGACTTTGTAAGATTGTCGTCAAATTATTCCGATCAAAAGGAGTCTGTTTAAAAAAATATTCCGTATGACTCATTTTCGACTAACTAATAATTTTCTCAAAGAGTTTCAGAAAACTTAGGTATAGGTATTGAGTCACATTTTATTTCTTAAAAAACTAAGCTACACGTATCAAATCATGCAATTTTTTTAAATAATCAATTATTGATTCCTCCCTACCGATTTCTGTGCAAATAAAGGGTATTTCAAATTGAGCGGTTTTTTTAATTCTTGAATAAAACACTTTTATTTCATGTTTTGATTTCTTGATCTTGTTTATAATAGGTTAGTAATATTAAACGAACTCTGTAATAAAAATAGTTCTCACAGAAATACTAATTTGATAACTGTGGTTTTGTTGGGTTAGATCTTCAAAGTGCATATGACAAAGAAAAAAAATAATGTACTATATGTGATATGAAACAAGAATTAGATAAGAAACTTCAGTAGTATTTTTTATTTTATCTTCTTTCTTCTAACTAACCAGATGTATATGAAGTATTTTTAATTCATGATGTATTTTGGTATTTTTTATCAAAAGAGGACAAAAGAAGCATGACAAATCTCTAAATAATAATAGTATAATTCGAGGAAAGAAATGGTTAATAAAGCTGGGGAAAGAACATAAATTATGAATGAAAAGATATTTTAAATTATAAAAATAATATTTTTCAATTCGCTATTTAATTTTTTCAAAATTGGTGCATAAATATTATTATATTGCACTTGTGTTAAATACAGTACAACCTGGTGGGTTTATTGCTGTGTTGAAATATCTTTCAACCAACCAAAAATATGACATTAGTAACCTAGTTGATAAGATGCCTGTCTTTTGACCAGGGTGTAGCGAACTAGATTCTCTGTTGTATGTTACTCGTTTTTTTTTTCAAATAGGGTTCCAATCTGGTTTCTACATACTTAGGCCGCAAACATAAGAGTATTTCTGGTCGGGTTGAAGAAATTGCCTTATGGCAGTAAATTTACCAGTTTAGATTGTATAAAAGAAAAGCAATACAATACAATGGATATTAAAAGAGGTCTTGATTGAAAAACCTTTTTAAAATAAATTAAGTTCATACGAGAATCAAACCACTAAATTTTAAGACAGGCATTTCCAATCCGGGAGTTATGAGCTTGATTCCCGATCTTACCAACTAGGTCACGTGGGTTGAAGAACATATGTTTTATTTTAGAAGTTCATTCTTCGTAGAATATCCACATATTTTTTCATAATTTTTGAGAGACAATGGATTGGCGTAAATACAGTTAGCAAAACTAGTCCCTCGTGATTCCAAGTACGTTGGAATCGAAAAAAACAGCCTATTCCTGAGGGTAGGTACCTACAAATGGAGTAATATTAATTATCGTTTCTTACTTTCAGAAAAATTAACATACAATAGAGTCATTTATGAATATTAATAGGCCAATAAACAAATTCTTACGACACTTTCGACAATGAGACATTGGATCAGCGCGACGGTTGTGATATAATTAAGAGGACGCCCTCAGACTCTCGATAGAACAATGAATCTCGGTGTTACATGTTTATTCATTCTGAATGCAACGGTCATTTATAGCGATTGTGGCAGGTGCTTGCATAATTGTCACATGCATTCATATCTGTCATTCGGAACAATGTCGTAGAATTTAGAAAAAATATATTAATTATTGAGTCCAATTCCGTAATGATATAATGAACGGAATCATTAGATAGTTTCTGATGTAATTTGCGCTAAATTAACTAGCAACGTTTGCTTTGTTCTTTTCTAATAAATGCTTACAATACCTTGTAAAATAATACTTCACATTTTAGTAGTTTCCTTATATCATCATCACAATCAGGCCGTTCCCTATTGGGGTAGGCAGAGAGAACAGAGCTCCACTTAATTATTTCCTGGGACATCTTTAATTTCTGCCTTTACACCTCGTCATTTATGCTCTCCTATTACAAATCCTTTTCACAATTTCATATTTCATAATTTGATTTATTTAGTCGTGCCACATTTTTATATTCTAGACTACTACTCTTTTTTAACCTTTCATTATTCATTCTTGCGTGGCTGAAACTTCTAAATACTTCTTGATTCATCTTAACTACTGCATTTTATTTTATCCGCATTCCTCATTCTGTCATACATTGTATTTTTCCACACATCCTATGTAACGCTCTCATTACTACCGTATTTAACTGGATTTCATCACTCTTTGCCACGTTCAAGATTCTTTTACATATCCTGGTATTGGAACCAAGATAACATTAGGAGCAGCCATATTTATTTATCTTAAAATGTTCTGTTTCTTTAAATCAACATGCAACAGGATGGACACAATAGCATTGTATTGTATATATTCTTCTTATTCAATGTTTCTCTCCTCTTCAGAGGGTGGAAGTTCATGACCTTTAAGACTCGCTTGACCTTTAAGGCTGTAGCTCTGAACAAAGATATGATACTACAACTACTCCCGTAAGCTATCCAATTAGTTAATGCTTCATGTACTTAATCTGCTCTGAACTTTCCTCTTCAATATTGTTTAATGTGTCCTTTATTTTTCTCCTCGTACTATTGTAGATGTCCAACGTACTCATCTTTTAATATCAATTTATCTTCTTGATAGGGAATAATACTTCTTCATCTTTATTCATTTGTTTTAAAATGTCATTAATCATTACGATATTTGTCAACCCATAAAATATATAGCTATTTTCGGCAGTACCACTTTTCAAGAGCTTCTAGTTTCTTTGCAGTGGCCTATGTCCATACTTAACTCTATGCTAGAATATTCATTAAGAAATTAATTTATTATTCCACTTTTTACGATGACCTTCATGTCCTAGTTGATGAGAGTGGTTACGGGATCGATTCGTATCGATACAATTTTTTTATGGGTTCCAGTCTGTTTTTCACTTCAGGCCTCTTAAACGAATTTTTATTGGTTGTAAAAGATTGTCACGTGGCAATTAATCCGCCAGATTATACATTATACAACGAAAGCGTAACTCAAGATATTAGAGTAATAATAAAGTCATTTAGTATGAACTATTACAACGCGTCAACGCTACACATTTTCTGTTTGCCATTGTTGTATGCTTTAGCATAATGAAGTACTAAGAATATGTGGCACAGGTGGCGCTGCTTTCTTTTAATATATCAATTAATAAAAAACCTGAACAAAAAAATCTTATACAAGTATAAATAATAACAGTAGTTAGTTAACTTATAATAACAATAGTTAAATAATAACAATAGTTAGATAACTTATAATAACAATGGTTACATAATCACCATTATTTCGATTTGTTTCTTCATATCTATAAAAGGGGCTTGATTACTTGTCCTTTCTTTATCATCGCGTATTAAATGTGTTTCATTAAAGAAACAGGATAAAATTACTGTATAAGAATTCATTTTTGTGAAATATGCCTACTTTTTTTGTTTTATTATACAAATCTTAATATACCTACATATAGGGCAAGTAAATTCATCCTTATAAGCCACCACGTAGTATATTTGAGTCACAAAAAGCAAATAAACCTGTATAGTACATCCTTCAGCCCGAAACTGTTATTACTTCATTTTCGTACACAGTCATTTTAACTTTTTTCAAATCAAATTTCCATCGTTTAGTTTTATGCAATAAATGACGACCTCCCTGGCATAATTGGTAAGAGACGTCCTCTGTGGCTTAGTTGTTTAGATGCTTAACTTCGGGTTCCCGATCTTTCCCGAAAAGAAGGGTTCCAGTCTGATAGCGTTCGTCTGATAACGATACTTGCACGCGCTGAATATGTGTGTGAATATTGTTACCTCTTCATGTGGGGTGGTATTGCTATTTTTTTAAAATATTTTTCTACGTTATCTTCCATGTAACATATATAGGCTGGCACATAAGTCGCTCTACCATGTTCCTATTCAAGGCGTTATTATGAATCTTGTGGTTTCAATTCTTGTACCAACTATAGTTTATATGGCAAAAAGAGTTCCAAATTGATTCTTAAGATTTATTACGGTGTCATTCATCGAGCTAAACATCGTCTGGTGGAAGATGCTTGACCATCATTAACGTTATATTGTACTCTTTGAATATTCTCATAAGAGCACGCTGTTTTCCAGAACAAGACAAGTCAACTAGTGATCCTGCAGCCAGAAAACGTCAAATTAAACCATCTAATCGTCTGAACAATCTCCGTCAGTAAAAAATATCGATATGCGTGTTGTGGTCGAATAATTGACTTAATTTGCGAAATAAAGTTCGACCAATTTCGTTCATTTCTCTGTTGTTAAATTCTTCATAATAAAACTTGTAGGTTTCTTTTAAATTATCTGAAAAAAACTATCTAAAAAGTAAGAATGTTTAAAACTAGAGCGCGACTCTTAAACCAGCCTGTATATTTTCAATATGAAAATTAGCGTATTACCCAAAAATGTGTTAAACTTTATCGAATATAATTAACGCTTATCAAATAAACATTAATAACGACCGATCTCACTTATTCCCATTAAAAACGTAAATCGTCTTATGTAAAATGATATTTGCTTCGTTAGTAAAACGATTGTCTCTCCAATCGATTAATCAAAAGTAATAATAACAAATATTTGCTTTTCGCCTTAATGTTAGTCGCGGCTATGCGGTGTGGGTCCAGGATGGTCTCCCGTTCCCCTATCCTTTCCTCAGCGCGGGTTTACCTAGTAAATTTTAATACAACAAACATAGCTCTCTCACATCTGAAAGGTCACGATAGCCTCAGAGATTAGGAGTCGGATGGGTGGAAGGGCGGCCTATACGTCTATCCGTGGAGCCGTGATCCTAATTCATACTCGTATTATTTCACCCCCATCCCTTTCGGTCGGTAATAAATTAAAACACCCTTAAAACACAAAACATTTCGCGTCACACGCTCCCGAGATAACGTTACTCCACCTTGCCTGCCCCCGTCCCCCTCGCCCGCTCCCGCCCACGGTCCTCTTCCTCGATGCTTTGGGATCGGCCACGACTCGCAACACTCGGTACTCTTGATCGATTCCACTCAAGCGAGCATAATTATAATGTTCAGTTATCATTATTAATAAGACTTTTTCATGTCCTTTTTTTCAATCTAAAATTAAAGTAATTACACAATGTACAAGCACTTCGGACCAATCCATTATTAAAAAAGTCTTTGTCTTAATTTTATCTTAACTGTCATCACTTTTTCGCGAAAAACTTTTTAATGACCAATTGCTGTACTCTTAGTATTTTGTTGCACCAGGAATAAGTTTGGACACCACTGTCATGGTTCCTTCTGTTTGTTGTTGTAAGCTGTAGTGCAGATAATTATCAAAAGAAAGTCGGGTGCTTTCAAACAGTCAATAATTATTAAGAGTATAAATAACGAATGGCATGTAACCAGGCTGAGTTTTAGTATCAAGTACCATTGATTTTTGCTCTTCTTTTCCTGGTCGAACCATGATTTAAGTGGTCGTCTCTATTTTTTGTAAAGCCATAAATATTTTCATTTGAAAGTGTCCTCCGGCAACCTCAACACACCCAGCTGTGGGTGTATAGTTGTGATAAAAATTGAAAATAAACTAGGGATACAGAATTCATATACGCGTTATTACTACACTAATCTAGTAGAATGATATATACATACCATTACGCCATTTAGGTAGGCAGAGAAGAGAGATCTCCGCGCCTTCCTATCCAAGCATACAGCTTTCGCCTCGTCCACATCCATACATCTAGTCATATGTGCACTTCTGTTTCTCATACTCCTTACCTTTCTTCAGTTAAACTATCTAGTCTACTCTTTCATCGATCTACCTAATATTCACTTTCTATTATTTTAAGACATGTATACTCGTATTTATAGGACTGTTATTTATATGAAATATAATTTATTTATTTATTTATTTATTTTATTTTATTAACGACACAACAGTGTCTTTATATACAAATGAACATGTGACAGGTTATACAAGTACTTAAATTTATTGACAAATAATACAACTTTATCTTAAACTAACATGAAGGTACAAAAAGCAGTAGAATAAGTTAAAGTCATCGTTTTAAAATTATTTAATAACCTTTGAGAATTTTGTGGGAATTTAGGATAATGCAGAGTCCTTTTATGTTAACCAATGTGAAAATGTAAGCAATGAGAGTAGATTTGTATCAAAATTTAGTTTTAAAATTAAAAATATTTTTTATTCGGTTTTGAAACAAGACAATTTCGTTAGATTTGCGTGTTGTTCGTCCATGTTTTTGTACTACACATCGCGTGAAAGTCTCGGCAAACTACCCCCAAATACACAAATAAGTGTAGAGAGGTATTTCTTCGGGAAAATCATAAAACTCCCCCCCGGCTGATTATGATTTGCCAATGTTTCCTGACAGTAACGCTCTCTGCGGTGTGAAAGCAGATGGAGGTTTTGTTATTTTATCTCTATGCTAAATATAATCGATGGTTTCCGTGTAGCGTTTCAGGTTATCTTATAAAAACCCTCCGAATTTCACGATACATTTGCGAGCATTTCGCTCCCAACGACCCGATTGCTTGCAATGTGAAATTATGAATTATGTACGAGACATATTTTAATATTTTACATTTACTTGTTTTGACTCTCTGATCATTGTAGACTAAATATAATTATTAAAAGTTAATTGCAAAAGTATTCTCAATTCTTAATTTTTCTCTTTTGTTGACAAATTTGTTTCAACATATCCTTAAAGGTGATACTCGTATAAATATTGCCCTAGGCCAATTTTTAGTTGATATCAAAATTTCTGTTTACGATACATTAATTAACCTCAAAAAATATGATCACATCACATTACGCATGAAATAAAACTACATTAATGGCTTGTGAGAAATTGTCAACATGTGCATGTTTTGTCGATATTATATAAAATTCTTAACTATTCCACTACCCCTAAATATCTTGTCGAAAATATTAAGCATATATGTGATCATGGATTCATTCCGCTCAAACAAAGATTGCCTCTTGGCATTCCATTTCACCGCTCTTTATTTTTCACGTCATTATATCTCTCTTTAATGACATGGCGCGTCTTTCGCTACTCCCATTTTATTTTACTATTCCTATCCCTCGTCTCTCTCTAAGTCATTGTTGATGTCAAAAAAGAATATTTGGTATATATTCTTTTCATTTCTTTATTCTATACTTTTGATTTGTTATGTTATTCTTTTCGTTATGTGAAATCTTTTATTCTCACTTTTTCTATTGTTATGTTTTTTTCTGTCTGAGTGTAACCTAAAAAGTTTGTAGCCTCTCAATTAGTAATCGGTACAACTTGTGTAACTCATGTCTGCTTGTTTGGAAATAATTACCATATAGTATTGTAACAAACCCGCCGATTGTACCTTTGTGCAATGAAGCATCAAGTAAAAATAGGATTTGAATAAGTCATGAACTTAAAAGTATTGAAAATATCATCGTTAAAATCGTATATTACTTTCATAAAAAATTTAAAAAACAAAGTAAATAAATATTTTTTATTTGACATTTCATGTTGAAAATGCTTCATAATATTTTTCAATTAAAAAAAAATTCTCATTCGCTTTTACAAAACCTCTACTTTTCTCCAATAATGAAAAAAAAGAACCCTATATTAGAGTGACAGAACATATTTCGCAATAGTGATCGGATATCAGACACTCGTAGCGGTTACACAAAACATTGCAGGCATTAAGCTTACATTATGTATATATAGATAATATGGCAGCCGCATTATAAATATTACTAGAGGAGCGAGCATTCCGCTAATCCCCAAGTTATCATAAATTGTCACTTTATGACATCCGAAATGAGAGCAGCTCCGCAGGGCGGGTGGGGGTGGGGTGGGTTGGGGGCCCTGCGGCGGGGTGGGGAGGGAGGGGGGGGGGGGGGTGCGAGAGGGAGAAGGACCAGGGGTGCGGTTTGATGCCTGGAGAGGGAGATGTCAGGGTTATGCATGGACTCAGTTCATTCCGGGTCCACTCTCAACTGCAGTATGTAATATTACCAGGGCCGGCTTGAAAATTAACACTAGTTATTATTTTTTATATCAGAGAACAACAGCTTGAAAATCATCGTTTTAAATCAGTAATGAGATCATCCTAACATATATTGTCTATTTGTACGATGGCATTTTAATTCGAAAATTTCAGTTTTAATTCCCTCTTATTTCGTAAAAAAATATAGAAATTTTCCTACTTATTATCATGACAATATCAATCAGACGTTTATGTTTGTAAAATAAGTACTCGATTCATTTTTCATTTGTACCATTCTTACGTAGTATATCGTTGTTCGAAGCACTGACAATAATAAATATTGGCAAACGTTGTAATGAATATTTTTGAACCCTGAGTTCGATTTTATTATACTTCAAAAAAAATCTCGAATTTATGTTAGTTTTTCATTTCTCAAAATAACTATTTTGGACTCTGAAATGAAAATCATCGCATTTCATTATGCCCTAAAAAAGTTTTACTTTTTCAAGTTTCAAAATTAGAAAATAGAACTATTTCATAACATAACAATTTGCTTAATAACAGTTATCTAAATTTTACAGATATCTTAAAAACGCTCTTCTCTAAAATTTTGTAGTAATTATATGTAGTTTATGCGTTACACGACAGTAAATACTTATTCACTCATGTTTTTTGCTCGTACTTATCTATTTTTTTGCTTGCTGAATCAATTATATTACAATCAATTAATTGGAAAAAAAATAAAACGTTTCGTCAAATATTTGATGATAACAAACTATCATATCCAAAGAATCAATATTTCCGATTCAACGTCTATAAACCGATTCAATTTCCTGCAATAAAAACATCATTGACTTTTTTTTTAAATCGATTTCACTGATTTCTTGTTGCAAGAAGATTATATACATATATAATCACATACATTATGTACTGAACTGAGTATATTCTACGGTCAAAATCAAAATAAAATCCTGTTAAAACTTGTTTAATAAAAAATATACTTGATCCTATATATAGAATCTTGAAAAAGATATTTTTTTCACTTAATTGTGTCATATATTAATTAAAATGCTCATTTGAATGGCTTGATATTTTTTACACATGCGGAATTAAAACTAAAACACATATTTTTGTACTTTGTGTCATAGCATATTTACGTCCAATTTATCTTGTTAGATATAAATTTCGAATATTTCCGTACAACTCCAATAAATTCTAATCCGTAGTAGCTTTTTTGTTTGTCTTAAAAGAAGCTATGCATTAACTCCGTTATTACTTTTTATTTAGTCAAATTCATTAGCATGCTACTTTAGATTAAAAAGTAGCTGTAGAATTGTAACAGTGCTACTTTTTCAATGAAGCTTTAACAACACCAACAAATGCACACTGATTTTGTATTATGGTATGCAACATAAATGAATATTCTTTATTCATGGTGAGCTAATATCCCATAACTTTTAGTTAGCGTATGATTTTTTCCCCGTAACTTAGGTTTCAATATTGTTAATTTATCTTTTAAACTATAAATTTTATGTTTCTATAAATATAAATAAAATTCGTAATATTAAAAAATAATAATCCTTGTCATAAATAAGTGTCATATTTTTGTTAAGCCAGCTTTTATGTAAATTAACTGAAAAAAAATCGATATTAAATTTCCTTTTATTAGTTAGTGTTTGTGATATCCGCACGTTACGAGATCCTCAAGTCGGCCCCGCAAAAGGCGTGGAGTCGGCTGAGTGCGACTCGTCTTTTGAGTTCTTCTTGAACCTCCCCGTGGGGATCAACACTAGGGCTGCCCTCATTACCTAGAGGGAAAGACTTTCCTTGATAAAGTTTTAATGCCCCACCTCGCACGTGCTATACCGGGTGCAGAAGGTGATGGGAGGATAGGGGTTTGAATATCGTATTACAATGTGAAGATATATTCAGCAATTTATGGCGAAACAGTCCAGCATTCGTATAAAAGTTCCCAAAAAGCTGATTTCACAAAGGAAATTGCTAAAATGTACCCAAATTTGCTTTAAATCGCTTGTATGTTTGTAATTTAATTGAAATGTAAAATTGTCGAAACTATACTAAGGATGTTATATATGAGAAGTTGTCTAATCCTAAAGTGGACACATTTAGAAGTAACAAGATCTACTTTTAACTTCTTCACCTCACCGTGAGCAGTAGTTCCTTTTTGTGTTTCGAAAATCATTAATATTTTTACAAATAACATAAAAAATTACAATAAAATTTATATCGTTTTCAACTATTTTCTCTTGAGTGAAAATTGTTGTTAATAATAAAACATAAAAACAATGGTATAATATATATTATTAAGAACATGGTCACGCGATCGTCCACCCTAATATCTGCGATCGACTGGTTGCCCACCTCTGCTCTAATTCCTTTGTTTTTTGTGATTCAGAGTGATTCGAAATATTTTTTTTATCGGTATGGAATACAGCCTCTTAAGTGTTGAGTATTTGTATATTTCAAAAATTGAGTCCTGCAATCATTCATCAAGTTTTTATTATTATTTCCAATGAGCATATTAAAAATACCCCAAAAAACACTATAGTATTTTCTCTGTACAAAATATATTTGCAATATTATCTTTTTTATTATCTCGTGTTTTTATAAAACTCTACTTGATTAATACACCTACCATATATCAGTCATAATTTCATCCTCTCATTTATCGCTATTAAAACAAAAATGCACTTAAATCTTGCTCATTTCTTCTGTGAACATGGCAATTTCCAAATTGAATCATAAAAATGTTATATTTCAATTTAATATCTTTCTGTAAATAAATCCATTATTTCATTCAAAAATATTGATTCTGAAAAAAATTGTTAGAGATATCAGACATAACATATAGATGTTCAATTGTTCCATAATACTAACTTCTTAATTATTAAATAATTTTTAAATCGATCCAAGTCCAAAGTATTGAACAAAAATTCATTTAAAAAAACTTTATCAATTTTTCATTCAAAACACAATTTTTTTACCACATTAGTTCTATTAATATTATGAAAAGTTTATTTGTTTTGACACGTCTGGTAGTCACCCTAAGTATTCATTAGTACGACGTATTTTGTTTATTTACTGTCGTGGATTATGTGAATCTGCATGTTCATGTTTTGCTCATAAGAATTATTGACAAAAGACAGAAAAGCATAACAAAGAAGGCTCAGCTGCGCTTGTCTTTGAAGGCATTTCAATTAGAGCCCCTATTCCTCCCTCCAAAGGGTAAAATTTGTGACATTGCAGAAAAAACTTCGGTGGAAACTTGAACTGTAGTTGAAATTACTTCCATCTCTCTCCAAAGTACCAGCTGGAGTGAGACGTAGGAGAAAATACACAGTAAACGATATGCTTCTATTTTTGCGTCGGACGTTATGTACGCTAAGGGGGAAAATGGGGTGTTTTACCGCAAGTGGATCCCACACTTATTCGTATTCAATCAATTTTTGATGGAAAAAATAATGACGCGTCACCGGGAGGCCACGTACGCGGCTTAGAGGAGACGCCATTGAAAACAATTACTTTTTTCCCGCGCGGAGATGATGGATTAACAACACCTGTCTTAAACGGAGGAAAATTGTTCGGTTTCAGGGGTATCACACAACGTTTAATAAACACCGTCGACTGGATAAAAAAATGCGATTTTTTTCTAGTAATAAAAATTTAATTTCTCGCTAATATTTCAACAAATACATTTCATGATGTATATTGAAAAAAAATTGTGTTTTATTTTAATAATAAATGTAATTAAATTTCTCTAATATAAAACTCTCTTAAATAAGCTTAGTATTATATAAATATACATACTATAATTTAGCACCTTTCGGAATTAGCATAAAAGAGAGCTCGTGGTCTATGATCTAAATAAGTTCCAATATTTTTGCTTCTTCGATCTATCACATAGTGATTTTTTTCAGGTTTCTAGTCTTATCGAGCATTGTTAAATTGATATCTTTTAAATTTAAATCATTACAATGGAATTTCCCAGCGTAGTAAATTTTGAGTAAGTGTTAATTATTCATCTTTTTGCTGGATGTTTTTTCGTATTTGATACAGTAAAATATATTGAATATGTTGATGATGTTATGAAATAAATATAAGTTAATAAAAGAACACCGAAAGGAATATTATCTAGAAGTTTCATTGTCATTGAAATACTAAGGCTCGAATTCATAGTCTAAACACTATATTCTAACCTTAAAATTTCATTAATTGTAATCTATGTCAGACGATTATTATAGAAAGCTTTGACATTCATTATTTGTAATCTACGGCAGACGATTATTAGAGAAAGCTTTGACATTTATTATTTGTAATCTACGGCAGACGATTATTAGAGAAAGCTTTGACATTTATTATTTGTAATCTACGGCAGACGATTATTAGAGAAAGCTTTGACATTCATTATTTGTAATCTACGGCAGACGATTATTAGAGAAAGCTTTGACATTCATTATTTGTAATCTACGGCAGACGATTATTAGAGAAAGCTTTGACATTTATTATTTGTAATCTACGGCAGACGATTATTAGAGAAAGCTTTGACATTCATTATTTGTAATCTACGGCAGACGATTATTAGAGAAAGCTTTGACATTCATTATTTGTAATATACGGCAGACGATTATTAGAGAAAGCTTTGACATTTATTATTTGTAATCTACGGCAGACGATTATTAGATAAAGCTTTGACATTCATTATTTGTAATCTACGGCAGACGATTATTAGATAAAGCTTTGACATTCATTATTTGTAATCTACGGCAGACGATTATTAGAGAAAGCTTTGACATTGATTATTTGTAATCTACGGCAGACGATTATTAGAGAAAAATTATATGAAATTTAACTTTAATTACTTAATCTTCGTTAAAATCAACGTTACGACTTAATATTGAGTGTTAAAGTGTGACTATGTATTCGTACTTTAGTGATGGTTTACCTAGTAAACAGTTCAACTTTTTTGAAATAACATATAAAACGCCTTAATTCTTTTAAGCAAAATATTTGAAATTTTAGATTTAACACTGTCGAATTCATTTTATTTTTATTAAATTATTTTCATGATGAGTATTCACAGAATATGTGAATTTGTTAATGATGAACTCCTACTGTATATCATGTTGATAATGAATATGTGTGTGGCCTAATAAAGAGCCATCTACTATTTACTTGAGTAATTATTTATAATCGAAGAACGCAAAGCCTGTATCCCAAATAAGTTCAATATTCGAATACACTCTATTTGGATAAATATTTAAGAACTCGTAAATAAAGAATATCTTCGAAATATTTTTATAAACGTTATATATGTAATTAGGACCGAATAGTATCAAAAACAAAAAGTTCGTACAATTTTTTTATTGAAAGTATAATTAATCAAATCCTATTTGAGGATGATTTATTTTCCCGCAAAGTAAAAATATGAAAAAAAAATTAAAGTGGCGAACGTGCGGAACCCCTGATACTTAAAAAATTGGAGAGCCCTGGGTGAGCTTAGCATCTATCGTTCACTTGGAAATAAAAATTAACGTTTACTTGACGAACTGAAACGACTTTTTCAATTTTTACCGCGTTATTTTTGACAGGCTGTTAATATTTAATAACGTACCAACAAACTCCGTTCTCGCGTCTCTTTATCGCGAGGCATTTTTGCCTTATTATTTTTCTTATTAATGTAAAAATTGTATAAAAATTATTTTTAATCAAAATTATTTTTGTCACTCTTTCAGATTTTAAATAATTTTATCGTGAAAATAAAAAAATAACTGAAAAAATGGGCATTGTTTTTATATATGATGTATATATATGAGTATATACGAGTATGATAGGTATACGTTGACACACATGTTTGGATTTCTAGAGTAATATTATGTTATTATTTCATTTTTAATTTATGTTGGGATTGACTTTATTGCTGAGTTTAGTTAATATTGAAGATATTTTTAAGGAAATAATTTAAAAAAAATTTTTCTTTTATATTCAGAATATACATTCGCTTTCTTATAACATAACTTAACTGAGCATATATAGTGTATTTTAAATTTAATTTAAATTATCATTTAAATCCAGAAAGATTTGGTTTTTAAGAAGATACGTTTTTCATTGGAATTAATTTTATTTTATTTGAATGAACACATTTGGAGTTTTATTAATTTTTTGATAGGATTCCTTGATAAATTGAAACAATTAAATATTTATATATGTTAATCCCTCTCAGTTTTTGATCATTGACCGCTGAAACACAAGAATTGTCGATTCACTTCAGAAAATACCATTTTGAAGATGTTCGTTGAGTTAAACCGTAAAATAGGCAAAAAAGTAAGTGGATTAAAAGTAAATTGATTTTTTTTCTAGTTAGTACATTCAAGGTCACCGTCACAATTTTACGCTCCATCATATTAATCCTTAATTCAAACTTAATTATTTTATTTACTATGTTTGTAATAAATTCGTTGCGATTGTTTATGATTAAAATTCAACACTTAATGCAGTTGACTTTTATCAAAGGTACTTTTTGTATTTTCGAGTAGGTCATATACAGGAACTTTTAAGAAATTAATATTACGTTAAAAATAATATGTATCTTAATAGTTAATTAAAATTAAATTCTTTCAAAAACTACCTTATAATATATTTTATCAACACTTAATTTAGATTCGTTAACAAGTATTACGATACAATTATTATCCATGATCAGTTACAATTGTCAGCATTTTCTGGTTGTAAGACGCTTATAAATGTACAAGTTATTGCACTTCAGTAAGCAGTGTTGAATGATCAAACCCTAAGTTCATCATTTCAAAACTATCGCATGTTCTATCTGCTGCAGTCTTTCGATAAGCAAAGTTTTATATAACTCTATTTGTGTGCTGCTGAAAAAAAATAAGAATTTCTAATAAGCAGTATATAAGCTACAGAAAAAAACCCGATAATTCAGACATGAAACGGTCTAAGAGTAAAATCAGTCAGTAAGTAAATCCGCCAGGAATTGAACCTAGGGCACCCGCTTGGTTAGCGTGAATGCTAACCATTAAATCACGGCCGCCAATATCAAATATCATATGATTAGTTAGGCTATATATCTTCTAAAATTACATTTGGAACGTCCCAATGTGGAAACAAAATTTATTTTAAGATTTTTTGTGGAATATTACTAAAATATTTATTTAACTTTTTTCATACGAGTACATACATAACATATATTATGAAATTTTCAAATTTCACTTATTTGTACGAGTATAATGTATGCAAGCAAGGTATGAAGGTGATGGGATTAAAATGAATTTCGTTAAAAAAATCGTTGTGTATGGACATACGAGTACAGTACAATAGAACATTTTTAAAGAAAATATATGAAAAATCTCTTATAAAAAGAGATTTAATATACACATATTATTATACACGATAGATTTAATAAGAATAAAATTTTTGAGCAATTTGAAAATGAATAATGTTTAATCTTTAAACTTTTAGGCATCAACATTGTGACAATTCATGATCAAAACTAAAATTGGTGTAAACAGTGTGTAAAGTAATACCAAAACCTGTCGGACAATAACTTCATCATACCTATCTTAGTGAAAAATCAATGGGTATATTATATTAATAATGGTTTTCAGAAATGTGTTTGTTTATTTCTATGTTGTCTGTTTAATCAAATTGAAAATAGTACAACATGAATCAGGTCACCCACTCTGATTCCAAACCACAAAACAGGATCGTTCTTTAATTAACTAGAGTATAATAAATTCACAAGAAAATAATGAAAATACTTCTTGCAAAGGAATACTCTGTCAGTTTGAAATGAACTCTTCGACCCAAACTAAATCTCCACGTTCAACCAGTTTTGATTCCAATAAATTAAGCCGCGGGTGATGTAAAAAATTATAAGTAACATTTCTTAAAGGCATAAATCACGAGTGAATGCAACTGTTATAGCACCTCAACTAACGTGATTCCTCTTCAATCTATAAATGACGCAGTTTTTTAATCCTGTGAAATATTTTCCTAAATGTTTGGAACTTGGGGTGGATTTATTCCAATTATTTTATTCATCATTAAATCTAGATTGGTTGTAGTTCAACTTGTCATTTTATTTCCAATGTAATCATTGAATTTTAAATAATAATTTTAATTTATGATATGTACTGCCCATCTCCGTGTATGGAAATGAATTTTGGATATTAGGAAAGAGTTATAGGAGCAGAATAAATATGATATAAATATGTGCTTTATGAAGATTATCTGGCATTACATTGTATGGTAGAGTAAGCAATGGCCGAATTTTTCTACCCATTGCTGAGTGAGGGCACCCCTATGACTTAATCTGTGGTCTTCACATCTGTTCACCGGGTGTATTAGTTAAACCCGACAAGTTTTGTCATATAAGGGTAGTGGCTACCTCCGTTTTCTGTCTGCCGTACAGCTTTGGAGGACACCTAGTGGTTTTGTCTCAGCATGAAATGCTTCGATTTTAACCATATTGGTACACTTGGTGTGGTATTAAAATGCTGAAAAGAAAGAGTTATTAGTACATACAATAGTAGTCTCAGTAGTTGAGAGCATAGATATTAATTTAAAATAGTCATTTAATTTTGAATGAATTACTATATGCATGGAATGGAACGAATAGCATGTGTATAACTGGTGTCAGGAACAAGGACACCATCTTGAAAACTGACATACTATATTAGCTTAGTAAACAAGTTTTGGTTTGATGAAGAAGTATGAGACAGATGGATATGACTTTCTCAATCAATTGAAATGTTATTTTCAACAGTGGTAACAAAAAGTTCTGTTTTAAATGTGTTTCTAACTTAAAATCTGAACAGTTTAGATGGCACCGGTTTTCCAATGGTCGCTGCTTGATTTGCATTTTATCTTCTATGAAACGAGAAAATAACTGATTATGGTGTCAACGTTTGTCTTAACCATACACTAATTGCAAAACCAAATTAACATTGATCAATTTCTTGAATTATTTAACCGCACTGATTCTAAAACTTTTCCGATAACTGAACATATCAGTCTTGCAGTTTCACTTATTGGAAAGTTTAAAGGCTGTTTTTCATGATTACTAGAACTCACTTTTTTATTTACGTTTTTTAATGCTTCCCTTTAAAAAAATTCAACAATTCCCAGATACCCTTCTACTAATTACATTAATCACCACGATACGTGTTTCTACCTCCTGTCTCGAGGCTCTCTTCAAACATTCTGTCTTGAATTTAATTAATAAAGTAACAAAGAAATTTATCATTAAATATCTTAACAAAATATATGAAACCTCAATTTAAGTAAATATGTATTTAGAAAAATACATAAATTTTCAGTCATTAATAACTTTATTAGTAAATTTTTTTTATGTTTCAAGTCGGGTGCAAAAGCTTTGAGAGATTTTCTTTTGTGATTATACTACATATACAAGCTTTTTTACGGCGATATCAAAATAATAGTAATACAGTTTTTGCTCGAAATTTCGATGTTTAGTTTGGACTATACGCAATTAATTCGTCGATCTCCGTGGTCTAGTAGGTAAGATGTCTGTCTACCAACCGGTGGCTGGAAAATCAATTTCCCCTCGAGCACGGAATGAGAAAAAAAAGTTTTCAATCTAGTTTTCATTTAAAGCTTCGTTACCAGATTTCTGGTTGGTTAAAAGATAATGCAAAGTTGTATTGCATACAACGAAAGTGTAATAAAATATAATTATACAATTTGTAACTCTAAGAAATTCGCTCAATATATAATTTTTTTATTAAGTCAGTTACTTTTGTTTCTGCAACATAATGTAAATTTTTAAAAATATTCATTTTATATATTATTTATAGTTAAGGTTGTGGAGGTTTAAAGACCTTGAAACTTGTAGGGTTATACCGTTACAAAAAGTGGAATAAATAGTGTATGATAAAACAAATAACAATATTCATTTTATCATACATTCGTTTACTAATTTTTTATAACTATTTTTAACTAACACTTAACTTCTTTGAAAAATCTGGCCTGTGTGCATTCCACTCGACGTTAGAGCCACAGTCAAATCAGTCACAAATTAAGATGTGAGATTATGCCGCCTCAACAATAGATGACTCCGCTGTGAATTTATAATATAAATTTATAACTTATCGCCTGATCTCATGTTCCTTAAACGGTGGACGTGTCACATATTCAAATCGCTTCGCGTGTGTATAAGTGATTCCAGCTTCCATAGAAATTAGATATTACCTAACTCAGTAAACCTACCGGTGACATAGCCACTAAGAACTCTATTATGTCGGTATACTTGGTAACTTGTTACTAGGTGAACTTTTTTTTTAAATATCTTCTCTGTTTTTAACAACCTTTTTTAACCCTTTAAGTGCCGCAAGGTATTCGTATGGCTGATCCCGGAGGGCCGTGAATTTTTTAGCAAAAATAAAACCTTTTTTGTATATACTCCTATATTCAAATGATATTATGAAGACTTACCAAATATGTACAATATGCGTCGTTTGTGCCGCCGTTGACTCAGAAAAACACAACTAAAACTTTAACAAAATGTTAGGGTTGTCACAGCTTATCACAGAAAATACGGAAACATACATTAATAAAATATTTGATAGAATTAAAAGTATATTGTTTATAGTTAAGGCATTAACGTGAAGATGAGGTGAAAGCCTTGAAACCGGTAGGGTTATACCGTTACAATAAAAGTGGAATAAACAGTGTTTGATAAAATAAATTACAAATAATTAAAAGTATATGTACACACATATATATCATCACGTTATACACCATTTAGAACAGGTAAAGAGGGCAGATCTCCGCACCTTTTTTTCCATACACACAGCTCTCACATCGTTCACATCAAAAAATCTCGTCATATATGGTATACGCTCTTCTGTTTCTCATACTTAAATTTCTCTCAATTAAAAGTCTTCAGCTATCTCTTTTCACTCTTTCCTCGGTTAATCTCTTCCTCGCTGTCCATTAATTTCACTTAATAAATATTTATACCTATTGTTTTTTATTACACTTTCGTTGTATACAGTAAAATCTGAGGGATTTATTGCCGCGTAGCAACCTCTTTATATGTTAAAGAGGCCTAACATGAAAACTAGACTGGAACCCTTTTTATTGCCGCGTAGCAACCTCTTTATATGTTAAAGAGGCCTAACATGAAAACTAAACTGGAACCCTTTTTTAAACAAATTTAGTTTCAACGAGAATCGAACTCATAATCTCCAGGCTGGAAAACCAATGTCTTACGAAGTAGGCTACGAAGATCGTCATTAAATTGCATTTATGAAGTATATTGTGTTATTTTTTTTCTTGTACGGCATACCGCCCTGGACTTTCTGGGTACTGTCTTATCACGTGCAACAAGTAGTACTTATGTACTTTTTTTACCATAAATTATGTGAATCATGTTGGTATTTGAATGTTTATAGCTTTATTGTAACATCTTGTATTTCTGCATTCACTCGTACTCTGAATTTTAATATGATACGTGCATGTCATTACGTCGTGTCCCTTGCTGGGTAAGCAAAAAGAACAGCTCTCCAAACTTTTCTGTCCAAGTACACAACTTTCCCTCTTCCATATTCATACGTCTTGTCGTGCACAACCTTCGATTATTATAATATTTTTCTCACTTTACCTTATTTCAATATCTAGTGCACTTGATCTGGCTATGTTTTTCTTGTTCTACCTTCTACACGCACACCTTGCACTTGTGTTGTGTATAATCGCTTAGTCATTCTTTCTTCATTCATTCTTCCCATGAAACTGAAACTGCTTTGCTTAGTCTAGTAAACAGCGTTACCACCACGTTATATAATAAGAAAGCATGTTTGGCAGTTTTTTTGGACCTTGCAAAGGCTTTTTATACAGTGTCTCACCAAATATTACTCACCAGATTGATGGAGGTGGACATATGTGGGCACTCTTCTAGTTGGTTCTCTTCATACTTATCTGATAGAACTCAGAGAGTCAAATTGGGTGATAGTGTATTTGGTGAGCCTCTTTTTGTGTGATTCGGAGTACCCCAAGGTAGTGTTCTGGGACCTATATTGTTCTTGATATATGTCAATCAGTTGTGTCATCTTTCTATCAGGGGTAAGATTATTACTTTTGCGGACGACACGGTTCTTCTGTTCGAGAGCCGAACATGGGATGATGTATTTTCAAAGGCTAACGAAGAATTACGTGTAGTTAAAGAATGGATGGACTCAAATTTATTGACTCTAAATTCTCAAAAAACTAAAAACACCACATTTAGCATATCTACAAGAACTCAAACACCTACAAATAAATACATAACACTGCACACTTGTTCACCCATGACTGATTGTAGTTGTGTTTCTTTGGAAAGGGTTGATAGTTTAAAGTACCTCGGAGTTTATGTTGATCAGTTCCTTCGTTGGGAGGTCCATATTAACACTTTGAGCACAAAAATCAGAAAACTAGGATACATATTCCGTATGATTCGAAATGTGCTCAGTAAAAATATTCTTAAAAATATATACTTCGCCTTATGTCAGTCAGCACTTTCCTACGGTATATCAGTTTGGGGGGGATGCACCTTAATCCAAAAGCACATATTGCAGGTTTCCCAAAAATTGATTGTGAAAATAATTAATAAAATTCCCGCCCGGTATCCCACGGCGGAGCTTATCAGAGAGTATCGAGTCTTGACCATACCCAATTTGCATCTCAAATCCATTCTCTGGCACTACCATCGAGAGGAAGGAAAGATGCAGACTCAGCAGAGACACATGACACGCATGGCAACTAATGAAATGTTCACCATCCCTAGAGTTAAAACCTCTTTTGCCCAAAGGCAATATGCTTATTTGGCTCCCATGACGTACAATGGCGTGCCGAATTCAATAAAGATAAAGGTAGGAAAACCATTTAGCCAGTCGATCGGAGCGTGGTTGTTATTGCGACAGGATTTTGAGTACTTGGGCTTTCAGGATAAATGACGTGTGGAAATGACGGGTGGAAAAGATCTGTGTGGGCTCTTGAGTGTGGGTTTCTTCTTGTTGTTTTGTATTTGTGTTTCTGTATATTTTTGTGTTAATTTTTATTCTTGTGATTGTGTGCGGTATATTATAGGAGGAACATTTTTGGTTTTATTTTTGTTTCATTTTGGGTTCATTTTTAGTTTTACTTTTGTTTTAGTTTTTATTTTTATGATTGTGTGCGGAATATTATGGGATGAACAAGTTTGGTCTTTCTGGAGTGATGATGTGTGAAGAGTTTGATTCCGCATGATGTTTCCAGTTGTAATTGATTATCACTGTTTGTCAGATTGATGAAAACGTGCAACGGGGTTTTGTTTTTGTGTAATCAAAAATCGGAAAGAAGTATCGATTTATTTTTTCATGCTAAATATCCTCAGTGAGATACAGGCAAAAGCCAAGTTTACTGGGGATACGACAAATGAAAGGCGACAAACCCAGATCCATTAAAATAATGTGTCTAGATTAAATTACCTCTTGTTTTTTTCAAAAATTATGTACATTTCTTGTCATGTATAATAATAAATAAATAAATAAATAAAAAATATGTCCTACTTAAAAGCTCCTTTCTTATTCTAACTTAAAACATGTATTTTACCCATGCATATTCATCTATGATGTCTTTTTTCATACATTGATCCTCCACATATTTGAGTACATGTATCTACACAATATCAATCTTAATTTTATCCTTCATCTGCCAAGTCATAGCTTCACTTGACCGTAAATAAATAAATAAACTGTTAAAACCTTCCATCAAAGTGTCTTAAATTATCTCTCATGCTCATATAATATCATGAGTAACATCTTAATTTTCGACAAGAGTTGTCTGCTTGTATGTACGTCCATACATATGTCGGTCGGGGTGATCGCTCAATCATCGTCCATTAGCCACTTAGTCCGAGGTCGGTATAGAGGGGGCGGGGACAGGGTGGTGGGTGTCTCTGCAGGGCAAGGATGGGGGCTAATCACACCTGAGGAGTAAGGCCAACCTCGGCTAAATGCCCCTGACTAAGACTGATTGATTCGAGTTGCCGAGGCGGAAAAATCCCCATGAAAATCCAGCAATAATGAGGCATTTGCGCTAAATTAGGACACAAGTCTGATGAAAATCGATTGCCTTTCTCTAGATACGCACTATCTTTCATGTATCAATAAGAGGTGTTACCTTTTCAGACCGCCAGTTCGCTTCTCCCACCTTTGGGAAATCTTTTTGACTACTCTCAGAGACAAAGTAGATCGATGAGAGTTGACAAAAAAACTCTTTAATATTGATTGAATATTTCAGCAAAATACTATGCATATTTCAAATATATGTGACTTTTGTCACGTTATATTATTTTCTGAAGTTCACTCGAAGGGCGCCTACAGTGCAATGTAATATTTTAATGTTCTTTCTCTCCTTAAATGCCCTTAGGTCATCAGCCTGCCTACACATTGTTTTGCATACACATTGGGGTGCCAGCCACTTTAGAAGACAGGTCAAAGTAGCCCAGTGTATTTGCTCGAACTACCTCAACTAGACATTATGACTTGAATCCATAGTCCGACCTTAACACTGAATAATAAGAAATTAGTACTTAAACTCAAATTTTATAGAAATTCGCCGTAGTCTCTTTTAATAAGCGAGTTACATAGTTTCATTACCTCTCTTTAAAGTTTGGAGCGTATGATGTTCGATTCTGAATACAAATCATGAGATTTTAAAGATAGAAATTAGTATTTGGTATTCAGGCCGAACTATGAAATAGGGCCTTACACTCTGACATTTCAGCAGACACATTACTTACGAATAATCCCAAGAGTAAATTGAGAAGTATAAACAATAGAAGATTGTTCATGACAAAACGTTTGAATATAGAGGAGGCGAAAGTTATGTGATTAAACAGAAAATTTTGGAGATCTGTTCTCTTTGCTTACTTTGCAAGGGACACGGCGTGATTATAAATATGAATAATTCCATAATAATTCCGTAATCAACTATGATTGATATTAAATAAGTCTTAAGAGTTACATTCAAAATATATTTCTGACAGTCACACTATCGAGCCATTTTAACTTCGAACTCTCCTCTCTCCTGTGCCCACTGAACTACTAGATCAAGTTATTTTTGCAGGGCTGCACGCGATATAAACTTCTTAGTCCGCACAGTCAAGCCATTTTAATAACTTTTACTACACAAGCTTTACCATACAAAACATAACATAGAAAGTTTTTCGTGGTAATTTTGTCTCTACGCGCCATTCAATCATTAAAGTCAGTAATTGGACACATATTCTGCGGAATTTGTGTGAAATCAATTTCTTTGAAAGGTATCGAGAATTCTTTCGTGCCGCTGTGTATTTTGCCCAGATCTATAATGCATGCATTAATTAGCCTACATCTCAAGAGTGTTTTGAAAACTCTAAGCGATCCATCTATTGTTTTTTAATATCCTAACATACTAAATAAAAACGTCATTACACCTCAATAACCCATCACGGTGATAAATGTTTAACAGCTGTTTAATTTTTAAATTTCATCAATAGTGAAATTTTACACATTGAAAGATAATTAATTATTTAGAACGTGTATTGACAAACTATGGTACGTGAAATATGTACAAATAAAAGACAATGGACTCAGTGCAGTAAATAAATGGAGCTGAAGATATTATCATCTCCCGACCACGGTCTTTAACTGAATAAAACCATTAAAATAAATACAGAAATGATTGTAGTGGATCTGTAATTTCTAATTTTATTTTTTTACACCAACTTGAATCTTTTTGAAACTACTCTATAAATTAACCAAAACCAATGCCTTGTAAAAATAAAGAATGTTTGTTTAAAAAATATGACGTAAATAAAACATTCTATTGGTGTTTGTAAATTCTCAATTATTCACCAAGTTTTTTACTATCTACTTTTGGAACAAAACTATCAAAAGATTTTATAAAAGGACATGGGGGAATTTTCAGTAAATATGATTTTAAATGGAAGTAAATATGATGTTACTTAAAGAAATGTTTAGAAATCTCTGCAATCGAATACGTTTAATTCTCGAATTCCTCTTTGAACTGACTGGCCATAGCTCATCTTCCGACAGCAAACCAAGCTGCAAAGCGAAAAAGAGCGACATAATGAATCAATCATTCCCCCGAGACTGCTTCACACATCCCATATATTATACAACTTCCTGATACTCTTTAATTACTACCTTCACCTGTCAAAAACTTTAAATTTTATTTATTGCTGTATATGTAATCAATTTTATTTCCAATCCACGAAACACAAAATCATACTTGCAAATATTCAAGTCAAATAAAATTGTTCGAATTTTGACAATATCAAACGTGATAATGATTTTTTATAGCGGTGCATACTGTGACTGCAGTTTTAGAACATATTCTGTATTCTCATTTGTTTTGCTCACCAGGAACACCCAACATTGGCTTAGTATTAAACTTCCATTCAATGATGAATAAAAAAATATCGATGCATTCTGGACAAAAGGACGTAATCTTAAAATTGCAAATTTAGCACATGGAAAAACTGTATATGATAAACATCGAAAACCAGGAAAAAAGTTTCGTGTTATTTATTACATTTCTTTAATTGAAACACTTACTAGTGATTTATTTTTGTATAACATATAATATATGTTATAACATATAATATACGTATATAGTATTATACGTGTATGCACTGCTCCGGATTTGATAATGAAGATGATATTTTTTTGCAATTTTTTTTTGGCTTAGTCCTTTTACTTCTTAAATGTATTTAGTTCAATGCATCGATATGTATTTAAGAGATTTTCAAAGGTTTCTCATTTAACTTTGTAGAGCTTCATTTTAGAGTATTTAACGATAAATTACTTTGTTATTCCACTAGTACAACTAATTCCCGTTACTCGTCTTTCTATAGCATACCTTTAGGCAAAATGTTCCAGGACTGTACACAAAGAAACACAGACACTTGAATACAAGAATATAAGCGTTGTCTATCTAATAAAAAACAGAATTTGCAAATCATATTATGGAGACCGATCATAATTTCAAAGATGGTAAAGTCAAAGTTTTATATACGTTACTCAAATTATATAAAAAAAATCGAATTAAGAAACATTAGAGATACTTAATAAGTAACCAAAGAATACAAAATGTATCACTCCTCTTAAACATTTTTCCTTTGGGTCAATAGATCACACACACTTTCTGTGTAAAATGACACTAGTCTTACCTAAGTATTGCTATCGTAACAAACCAAGATCATTCCGTCTGAAGAAAGGCTCGATATAGGAGGTTGAAACACTTATTGTGGAGATTAATGTATTTAGGGGAATAACAAACATTTTTTTTTGTTAAATATCTAAGTTTAAGCTATTTATTTCAAGGCCATATTTTTGCTGATACCTATCTCTTGTTCTATTGTATAGAAATATCTAATAATTCATTCGAGGAATCCATAATTGTCTATCACATCAACAAAACGGTTTCTCTCACAACAGCATAAAGAATATTTGAAAAGAAGAGGTTTTAAAATAAAAGTTTATCAAAATTTATCAGTATTATATAAATTATTATAATAATACTTGAACTGTCCAGAAATAGTCAACTTATTACATCATTGTCTAAATAATTTACAGCCTAAGTATTAACACCCAATAACCTATGAACATAAACCTATCGTCGACTGAACAAATGCTTCAAATATACAATATTTTGAATCCAATATAAAAAACCACATCCCGTCGTATAATTTAACAGTTCTATTCAGTATTATATATTATTTATAGATCAGGCATTAACATTGTGGAGGTTAAAGACATTGTATTTGTTTTATCAAACACTGTTTATTTAACCACTTTATGTTACATAAAGTGGAATAAACAGTGTTTGATAAAACAAATTACAATGTCAGTATTACATATTTTTGATAACCAATGCCACTTTAGTTTAAATGGATGCAAAACAAACGATTACTTTAGAATGAACATTAAAAAAACTCACACATCACTATAAATCATACTTTTTGTGAGTAGGTGCGTTTATTTCACGCTAATCAAAGCAACTTCATGATTATTCCAAAAAGTAATCTCTTCTCCTGAGCTATACGAATACTCCATCACTGACCTTTGCTCCGCACTTTGCTTTGATAAACAGGTTAAATAACTAGCTCATTAAATATCAAACCCAGCCAATAAATTAATCTTACAAAATCATTTTTACTTCTGATTATTAATAGATTTCACGCTCACCCGTAGATTTAAGATGAATGATGCGGTGGGACGAAACATATTACATGCCAGCCTATCAGAACAGTTCATTATCTAGTCAGCTTTACCTGTACAATACATAATGATTTACACAATACATGACTACAGACCTAGCATCAATCACCTGTCACGAAGCGTTGTTGATCCAGATAGTAGAATCGAAGATCTAGAAAGATCCGTAAAGGCGGGACGAGTCTGTAACCGGAGCTCGAATGAGAGGGCTAGATCGCGGTATCATCTTATTGGTTACCTGGGGCTTCGGCAACAAGATTGGACGTATACTTTATGTGATCATTTAATCATCTCTTTTAAAGTTTGACATGTGAATTAATGGATTCCCTTTCGCTAATGCAACTATGACCATGTATGCAGTTGTATATAGACGAGTATGTGTTAGTATCGAGTAGTGGATGAGATCAGACCTCTTTTGAAAATCTGACATTTGTGGGTTTCTTGGCGGATATTTTATTAATGAGGTAACTTCCAGTTTGTAATAAAGGCTATACGATAATAACTAGTAATATTTTTCATAGTGAAGGTTTTTACAAAAAGTTCGTTTATCACGGTTGGTTAATTGAACATTTATATTAAATTGAAAATAATATATGTTTTTTCCATTCGTTTAATTTATTTTACAGAATATCTCTCACGGTCATATTTAGAATAGCTTTTCATTTCTCTCAAGTTTTTAATATATATTTTTTTTATTTTATTAATATATATGTTTAAAAAGAAAATTTTATGTAGTAATAATCTTTTCAAAATATTTAATATCTACAGTTAGATGTAAGAAACAATTTCTTCTGTGTAATTTTTTTAAAACTAAAAAATATCATTTATATGATATTATGTTCCAACACTATATTTGAAACAACCCCTCAAATTCGCAAAATATTTTACCATCCCGATTCAGTCAAATTTATTTAATATTAGCGTTTTAAACAAATTTTGATACGCAACATAAATAAATTGAAAACTTATTGACTGAATGTCAATAATAATTATGCCTTCAGCACTCATGGCATCAAATATAATAAGTTCAAGGCTTACAATGAGTTAGCCGAGGCCCTGTGTGGCGAGAAGCCCCCCGAGTCCGGTACCTGGGTGCACCGGACCTGGCCGCCGAGATCTACCATGATGAATAGGCTTGGCTTGTGGCCTCAAAGGGTACGTGAAATATTAAGATGCATCCTTCTTGACAGCTGCACTCGGGGTATTCGTGAGCCAGGAAGGGGTGAAGGTGATCAGGGCTGTAACCGATATTGATACATTTTATTTCAAGACTTCCAGGTGATTTATTTTTCGAAAATCGGTGCATTAAACATGTTTTATTTACATTTATCTTGCGAGGGGGTTATCTTGTAGTTGAACAATTAATATAATTTATTTATGAATTTAATTCACGAAAAAATAGTGTATTTTAAATAAGATGAAAATAATAGCACACATCACAAATTAATTTGAATACTTTTTTGTCAAAATTTCATGAATGTATAATTCCAAAATTTAGTAAGTAGACTTACGTAACAATGGAAAAATCATTTTATAAATAGTTAATCGAAACTTCTTAATAAATAAGAAGACTGGTATATTCTAACGTGCATTAACTATCAATTTAAATATTTTACATAAATACATACTTTCACGCCATATCCTTTTTGGAGTAGGTAGATAGGAAATATCTCCTCACATTTTATAATGATGGTATACTATTACATGTTAAACGATTTAATTAAATAAACGTGTATATTGGACTGATGTCTGGCTGCAATATTTAACAAGACAAGGAAAAGGACTAAACTAAGATGACCTGGTTCTGATAAATCGTTAAAACACTTGTAATAGATCGGCGACAATTGTTGACTTTAAAATCGCGCAAATGCACACATGTCGACGTTTAGACTGCTCTAGCTTACGATTTTGACGCAAATAAACTAGCGATATAAGTTCCTTAAAGATTAACCAATAAAAAATTGATTGACATAGTAGTCTACCAATCATTGAGGATGAAGAGGATCACTGGACTGATATGGATGTCAAACGGGTCTAACGGATTGGATTAAGAAAGCGTGGCAACAGATGATAAGACATATACGAGTACTCCTCTAACGACGCAGTGACTGAACTCGTTCAAAATGCGCTTCCATAATCATGTGACAACTGTTAAAATCACAGTGAAACACGTTTCCAACTAATGCACTGGTATTGGAGCTTTGAACACCACAATACACAAATGTAACACTACCTTTTCAGGGAACCTTAACCGCTGTAAACCGCATCGTAGTCTTACCAACAAACTTACCTTCATCTTAAGTCAAGAGAGAAGTATCATTAAATTCGTTGTAACCTTTAAAGTTTTTAACTACACTCCATTGCAGTAATCAAGTCTAAATAAAATGGATGCATTCAGCAGACTATTCGTTGCACTAAATGGGATTTATTTCCTTATTGACATAGTCGTTTGAGTCTAAATAAACAAAAGCTGACATTTCTGGATAATTGCACATCAAAGAAATGCCTGATTATTTGAAATTGTAACAATTGTGATTGTTTGAAAGAATCAATTGTTCAATATATATACAACCTCTCAAAGTTGAGAGTAAAAATTATAAACCTTTATCTACACAATATATTTCTCTACATTTTTCAAATAACATGTATTAAATCTTCTGAACCTTTTTGACAAATGAACTCAATTTTTTTCTTAAAATGTTGTTCAAATAATAAGTTGTTTTCATTCTTCAACTTGATCGATATAATATTTATCCCAAATATAAATAACTTTTTTATTTAATTGATTTAATCTAATAAATTAAATTAAATATCTTAAATGTTTCTATAATATTTAGTGAAAGATAAGAATGTATTATCCAGGAATATTAACTTTCTCTTCGACCGATCTTAACATCAGACTTACTACATATATATTATGGTCCATGGCCGCGCGATAACGCACTGGACTTCCATTCGGAAGGTTGCCGGTTCGAACCCCGCGCTGTGCTACTTCCCTCGAATGACATAGACATGTTTTTCCCTCTAGTATTCGGAGATATAAGGATACCTATTACTTCGGTCATATCTACTCTTTCAAAAAAAACATGTCAGTGTATGAAATTTCATGATTTCTCTTCAAAATATGAGAAAAAAGACGAAAAACTCTACGGCACAGCTTCGTTTTCCAACAGAATTGACGTTGGGATGGGGAGGGGGTCCTCGACTACGAGACCCAGCAATGACAACGACTATTTTTTAGTATCCAACTTTGTCGGTGCATAAAAAAAAATTGAATCTCTAAACAAAAAAAAAATTAATGAAGCATTATTAATATTTCATCTTTCTTATCTTGCTATGCACATATTCAGACATTGGCCTCCATCAGCTGAAGCCACAGACGGCTTCCTGCATTTGCCCCCATCGATCCTGGTCTTCTAGCCAACTGGCAGAACTCTACGACTAAAATTTTTCTACCTGAAATTTAGAGCTCATATTTTGACGCCTAAAATCTATGTCACCATTACTAAAAACACGCGAACCGTAGTTTGTGAATATATGTTCTACAGTGCATACATATTATATACAAATATACATATTATTTTTCAACAAACCCAATGACAGAAGGGTGATATTGGCGGCCCTGCAGTCAAGTTGAAGGGGCTTTAACAAATGTGAAGGCGGGCCTCGATCGGCCGACCCGCTGTTCGGCCAATATTTTTATTCCACGAACCATTGTTCGCGATTGCGACTATTAATCTTTTTCACTCGGTAAATAATTATGCGATTCGCTCGGTGATTTTTCTCAGAGTGACAGCTTATACACATGTACATGCATTATGTATACGTATATGCGTTTTTTAATGTATATGTATTAGACATATGTGTCCATATATGTGAACGAGAAATTATAAATTATAAGGTGCAACAAGTATTGCGTGCGACTTTCCAAAGGATATACATTAAAAAATGTTGAATAGTTTATCTTAAGATATCGTCACAAAAGTCACATTCGTTAAATTAAGATATTCGGAATTGAACTATGAAATATCCATTAAATTGAACTGATATTTTTGCACGTACCATATTAAGGCATGCTTATTTAACCAAAAAATATGTTATATGTGAGTTTGTTTCTTTTCAATATATATGTTAAATTGAACTAAATAATTTTTCTAATTTGTCCCGATTTTTTCTTAATTAAGTCCTTAACAGGGGCAATTAAAGATATCCAAACCTCATTTGATACCAAACTCTCATTTTCTTATAACCATACAAATGATTTATTAGAATATAAAACTTAACGAAAGCGCTCAAAATATGTGCATTAAAGTTATTTTTTATGTACACATAATGTCTATGAAAATATAAAAATATCGTACAAATTTTGGAAAAATTAAGGTATACGAGTGTATTTGTAATTATCAACAATATTTTTTTTTTGATCATAGTGTATTAGTGTTTTACTTATTATTTTTTTAAATGGTTCGTCTTTCCCATTCGATTATTTTAATTTTATAAATTCTTCAAAAACGTTTGAGAAATAATTACTTCACTTTAGATCTTTTATTACTTAAATATTCTAAAAGAATTCGTTTTAAAAAAAATATGAAGATAATAAAGATTGTTTAGATATTATCAGACAAATGGACCGTGAAAATTAATTAACCATTTCTAATATGAACGTAATAGAAGCTGTAATGAAAGATGATATCCTTTGTTTAGAAATTATGATACGGATACTAAATTATAGAAATATAAGGAATAAACCAAGAAGGATTAGAAAGGAATCTAACTCGAAACCCTCAGGTGGATAAACATTCTACCTTAGGCTACACACACTTATAGTAGGTAGTCCAAGGTTAAAATATATTTCTTATTTATATATTTTCTGTCAATTTCGACCAATAATATTTCTTAGAAAATTCAATTAAAATACAGAGAGCGTTTGTATACATAAAAGTAAATAAGATGTTACAATAAAATATATACTAGGTAAGTCCAGAAAGTAAGTGTACTGAATTTTTGTAGGTTACAATTTTTTTATTTAAACAAAAAAATTACGTGGTTACCGTAGTACATATGTAAGCTATTTTTCGACATAGTCGCCATTCCTGTCAATGCAGGTGGTGAAGCGGGGTATCAACTTTTTGATGCCTTCCTCGAAGTAGTTTCCCGCCAACCCCTCCGTCCACTTCTCCACCTCCTCCTTTACCTCCTCGTCGGTTGAAAACCTTTTTCCACCCATGTGCAGCTTCAGGGAGGTAAAGAGATAGTAATCTGAAGGTGCTAGGTCAGGGGAATGCGCGGGATGGTTCAGGGTCTGGCGTTGTCGTGCAGCAGGCAGACTCCCTTTGTCAGCATGCCTCTCCTCTTGTTCTGAATCGCCCTCCGAAATTTTTTTAGGGTCTCACAGTATCTTGCAGAGTTGATGGTCTCCCCTTGAGGCACATGTTCAATTAAAATTATGCCTTGACAGTCCCAAAACAATTTCGTCAATTTCGTCAGTCACAATTGAAGGTCTTCCGCTCCTCTGATCATCATGCACAGACGTACGACCGTTTTTAAACTCGCGACACCACTTGTACACACTCGTACGGTTCATAGCTTCATCACCATATGCAGTTTTCACCTCATTATAAACCTCAACCGGAGGTTTTCCCTTCTAAACGAGATAACGGATGACGCCGCGTATTTCGCACTTGGCGGGAGATTGGATTTACATTTTTCACGAAACGTGTTGTCGCGTCGACACTTCTCAACATACTGACCTCGAACCGGTCTCGTTGCGGAGGGGAAAGGTCAGGCTACACGGAAGTGTAGCCAACATGTCGAAAATAAAATCCATCCGGTCGTGAGAGCCTCAGTACACTTACTTTCTGGATACGCCTCGTACATTAAAAAAAGCTAACGTGAATCATACAATTTGCTGTCAAAAAGAATAGTACATACATACTTCTCTCCACACGCCAGGTCAGTGCTCAGAAAGCCTAAGGCCGTATGCCGTGCGAGAAAAAAACAACATAATTTACTTCATTAACACATTTCAATGGACATGCTTGGACATCTAACATGTTGTTTTCTTTCCTCTTGACAGATTTGCACAAATAAAAAACATTTTCACAAATATATTAATGAAAATCTTAATTAACAAAAAAATTTAATAATATTTTTTTGGCTAAATTTATACACACATTAATAATTAGTTGTGCGCATTGACATTTAAAATCCTGGAAATATCAATACAATAAAAAAAAACATAAAATATAATATGAGTTATCCATCAATTTATTTTTTCGTTTTTTTATATGAAGATTTCAAATGTTAAAATTTAACACTTGTATCCCTTGAACAAGTAAACAATATTTCCCACACAATTTTAAAGAGCCAACATCGGCAGTCGCATAAACCTTTCAAAGGCAATAAATACTCCAGAAAGTTTAATTTTATATTATAAATAAACTGATAAACCTAGATATACAATATACATGGCTGCGCGAATATATTATTCAAAATATTATTTACGTGAATTTATTATGAGTAAGTTTGTTAAAATTATTTTCATACAGCGAAACCAATCGTGAGTAAAAGATCAAACAAAAACTCGTAATAATAATCAATCTTATTTCATCTGACAATGCGAATCATAGTTATTTTTGTACAATTATTTATTGCCCTGTAATTAATCAGCAACAGGTTAAGAGAGAGAGAAAAAACCTCATTTGAAATATAAGAATAATATATTTCATTTCAAAATAATAATATAATGTTTTGAAGGAGACAAATTGACTCAAAAGAAACATTGATTGCTTCAAGACAGAACTTATTTCCTGTTTTTGTTTGTCTATAAATCTCCGTGGATTTTAATGAGATCATAGATGTAGATTTACATAGGAAAGTTCGTGGGCATATCGATATAATACCTGTTATATATTTTTTGTCGATATCTCAATGCACTTTATCCGATGAAGGAGTAAGGTGTCCTACCATCCGACCGAAACTCCGAACAAGCTATCCATCACTTGTAAATAAAATCATGATTCTTTTAAAATTTATTGTTACCTGTTCGAAATGTGGATGTACACGTTTTACATAATTATGATACATTGGCTTACTTTAGAATATTATAAATAGATTTTTCATCTTTTTCGTGAGATCTATCTTACTAGTGTGACTGCTGAAAAACTCTTGAAGTATTATTGAAAAATGCCAATTTTTTTTACTTTATGAACAAAAGTAATTGTTTTTAGTAGCAGAACGGAAGACCTCTTTACATTATTTTTTAAGGAAGGCCTCCAGCGTACGATAGTATTACCAACATGTGCGATGACGAACCGCAAGCTCCGTGCATACTTCAGTGGTTCTAAAGCCTGAAGACTCGATTAATAGAATCGAAAACTATTGACTCCCAGCCACGCTCTTTAGTTTGGATGTGCTGAAGGACACCGTACGAATGAACCAATTGATCACATACAGCCAATAATCCTTACTTGCCCTTTTTATTGAATGTTTCAATAGTGTTAGTATTTTTTTAATATTGTTCTTATTGTTTTTTTCTAATACCCTTGCTACAGCAAGATATTAGAAATAATCATGTCATACAACTTACTTCAAAGTTTTATAAAATTCGTTCCTTTCTCCAATAAGAATTGAAGAAACAATATCATAATTAGTTAAAATGAGTTACTTAAACTTTAATTGATAAATATATCTTTGAAATCTCAATTTTAATATGTAGGAAGAATGCAAATTACGTAGGAAACATATGTGCTTTAAAGGATGGAATTAAAATATAAGTGTAATTCAATAGGGAAGTAAACTTAAATTTAAATGTGGAATATTTAAACACGATTATTTAAAAACTTAATATTTTATATTTAAGCTATAAATTACCTTAACATTTGAGATGTACTTATATATCAAAATCTTTCTAAATATATAGTCACAATATCAGTGAAAGTCTTCAGTTTTAATTTACCGTTTATTTTATCACATTCAAACCAAGATCATCCCAAAGAAATTGATATGAAGAAACGTCCAGTAACACGCCTCTTTTTCATTCGATATTAATTGGATTGAACTTTTCGTTTTAATATACTTCATTAACGTAATCAATAACGACAATCTTCGTGAATAAATCAAATTTGTGTAATCTTGATATACAACCAGAAAATAATTACGGCGATTCTCATATTTATTAGAAATATTTCATATGTCTCCGCTTGATCAATAAATTCAAAATGTAAAGATTAATACTTTAACAAAGGATCGTTCTTATCTGACAAACATTTTACATATGGCATTAATAAAATACCCACAGGTTTTTGAGCTGTATTCTAAATTAGCTGTTTGACGATTAATGACCGTTCAGACACAATGTTTTTTTGAGGAAATATGTCTTATTCAAGATATTCGACTTTTATTTTTATCATTTTTGTAAATATTATGAAGCTCTAAATAAGCTGTAAATACATCGTAAATTATTTTAGTTTATATATGTGAAAGATTTTCATTAAGCCTGCTTTAACCCTTTTGAGGTTGGTAGCTATAGCCACAAGTCTTGATTGACAGTGCTTAAATATGGCATGTGACGAATATTATGACAAAACCCATAGAGAGTGGTTGAGATACATTATAATGGTTAAGAAAGGACGAAAAATAAAAAAAAAGTTGTAAATTTTGCCAGGAATGGGTGTTCGTACATTTGATCATAAAATAATTTACTATAACTGTGTCTTTACTGTAAAGGATTAAGTATGAAATATAACAAATATTATCCACTAAACACACAAAAATATTTCTTTGTAACAAAGTATCGAGCAGAATAAATGTTGTATCTTGGAAGCATGTTCACGTCATATGGTCGCGCGAAGTGCGATATTGAAAGATGAGAGCAGCAGGCAAGAGAGTGAATAGTGGGTTATACAATATTGTTTACCGGTCGGAGCATTTCAAAAGAATGAAAGCTTGATGTTTATAATATAATTTGAGTATTTATAATAGAATTTCGATCTTAAGTTTACCAACCGGAGCATTTAAGGAGAAAAAAGCTGGAATGTCAGAATGAAATCTTGATTACAAAATTTAATGTGGATATTGGGAAAGATGCACTGCTTAATTTTATTTTATTTCAACGGTCATAAGACTTTTTAAATAGTAAAAAAAACAACAACTTAAATTTAACATTGACATATAAGCAGTGTTATAACATACAATATGAAAAAAGTAGTGCAAGACGAATCCAACACAACAAAACAAACCAATACAATATAATCAACTTATCCTTACAAGAACAACTTATTCACTTTATTTTTGTACTCAAAGTCACATGAAAATCCATACAATGCCCATTCTGTGCAGTCTTGTTGTGCAAGAATTACTATGAAGTGGTTGCAAAATATTAAAAATGTATTTCTAACAAATGCGGATATGCGATAAAAAGTATTATTATCGAACTTGAGCATGGCATGAAGAGTTATGAGTTGTTCAATATTGCTACTTAGCAAGCGTTAAATTTCCTAACAATTACAATATACTGCACCGGCAGGAACTGTTATGAATCACATACGCAAGAACGGGTGGCTGTCTCCCAGCCACTGTGGCTCATGGAAGGGCCCTTACTCCTCTAACATTTCATATTCACATTTTTAAAAGGAAAGGGTTTTTTTCTAAGATTGGAGACGTTTTAAATACTCATCATCATATTTAAGTGATTGTGGAACATTTTTATTTTTTATATTTAAATCATTTTTTAAAATTCGAAAATACCAATTGGGCTAAGTCTGTATTGTGAATAAAAATAAAAAAATAAGTATAGTACACAATTTGGTGATATTATCTCCTTATACAAGTCGATTATCACGATTATCACGCTTTTCAACAATTTATGGAATAGTTTTATTTACCTGTAAACATTTCAAAATGGACCCATCTCGTTTCACTCGAATTTCCCCTCCAATGAAAAGTGGCGCAGAATCCAGTGGAATGTTCAATGTATTTATCAACACGCTTTCTGTCAGATAATTTTATGTCCGTGGGCCCGTGATATCTTAATACTCCGCTCTGAGAATTATTTTTTATGATCTTACTTTTCTAAAATTATTCCTCTCCTCTCTTGTGTATCTTCATAATTCATCTTAAAATATTAATACCGTCTATCTTTAAAACCAATTAATAACAAACATGTTCTAATACAATACCCGCGAATGCATTGTTATACCATATTAATATCGGAAATAATTTATTCTATGTGTTATTTAAGCGTGTTCATTAGTTATGTGGAAATATAGCTTTAAAATAATTATTAAAAATATTCCAATATATTTATTTATTTAATATTATACTTCATTGTATAATGCACAATACCATACGGTAGGATTATTACAAAGTCGGTGTATACTCCAATTATGCATGCAATTGTTTTAGAAAGTTTTAAGTTTAAGTTGGAGGATTTATATTTTTGATGCACATAAAAAACATGCAATTGTTAAACCATAAAAAAAACATAAACAACTAAAACGAATTTAACAAGGTCATCAATAGCCAGAAAAATAAATGGGAGATTGGAAGGAAGGATGATGGGAAACCAGGAAAAGAAATGGGAGATTGGAAGGAAGGATGATGGGAAACCAGGAAAAAGAAATGGGAGATTGGAAGGAAGGATGATGGGAAACCAGGAAAAAGAAATGGGAGATTGGAAGGAAGGATGATGGGAAACCAGGAAAAAACACGATTTCAATAAATGGATACGTAATACTATTTTAATTTGTTTTTAGAAGCACGTTAATCATGGTGATAAAGTCTTATATTAGCTGATAATTGGTTCCAAACACTAAAAGACGACGTCAAAAATGAAGAGCTAAAAGGCCACCTCTTTTAGAGCTAGAAATATACTACAATAGTATTGGAAGATGAAGATACACATCGAAAATGCAAATTTATATATCTCAGATAATGAGACTTTGCAGCAAAGCGCTTTTTAAGACTTCCTGTGGATTCACATAATTTCATAAGAATATGTACTCGTAATTAATAAAATACCTTTTTGAGACTCTTTTGGGAAATATTTTTTTCCTGAAATACGCAAATTTTTTTAAACCTTCTTAATTTTAGCCCTTTTGATTACTCACCATGGACTTAATTCTTTATAAATGAAAATCTAACATGAATTAGAGTTTCTATTAGGGTAGTATATTTATTTAATTTCATACATTTAATGTACATGATACGTCTGGCGCGAGCTTATTGTTTTACAGCAATTTCTTCCAACCAAATATCTCTTACCAAATTGCCAGTCGAAAATTGTAACTTGAATTTAAAAAATATACATTTTTTTACGATAAAGTTTGCACTTTGTACAACGATATGCCGCTAAGAATGCATGTCGTCATCCAAAGTGAAAAATTATTTAAACAATTTTGCGACTTAAACCCACGTGATATTTCCAAATCAATCATATAATTATTATAATTAAAGTTGGCCACGCCCTTCAGAATTGTTCATATCACGAATGGGAATATTTTGAGGAGTATGTTATGAATTAATGAAGAAATATTGTTTAATTTAACAACTTTTTGCATTTTAGAGACGGTATAGAAAGAATCTATTATCCTTGTTTCGTGTTTAACTTGACATTTTACGAAACGCTTGCTTTTTAGCGAGTTACGAGTATATAGTATTAAACAGTTCAACAAAAGTTAGGGTTAATAAGTTCCAATTGCTTAGCGTGTAAACCTTGCAAAAAGTTAATTTTATTTATAATTGTTAATTTTTAGTCAAAACTACGACTATATTAGTTTATTTTGTTTTTCTTTTCTATTTATTGTAATGTATAAAAAAATCATTGTATAAAAACAGTATAACCTGGCGGGTCTATTGCCATGTGGCTCTCTCTTTAAACCAACAGGATTTTTTTTCAAAAGACTTTAAGTTAAAACCAGCCTGGAACCCTTTTTAAAATGAATTGTGTTTCAACGGGAATCGAACCCGTGACCACCGGGCTAGAAGACAGGCGTCTTCCTAACTAGGCCACCGAGGGGCTCGCTTATTACCCTTTTGTGATTATGTATGTTTGTGGAAACAATTAAAAATAAAATTAATGATCCTTTGAAAAAAAGTCTTTCTTCAATTTTTATTAATGTTTTGTACTTTGGTTTTGTAAATCCCGCTTGTGTTTTACAATAAGATATTAATTTCGACGATTTGGAATCTTTGCTTTATAATATCCTTTATGTATTGAAAGCATTTTAGGATTCAACATATATTGGGATAAATTATTGGTCAATCATTGTGAAGTTGCGCAAAAATACTTGACCTAGTCACGAAAGGTCTTCAGTTCGAATTCTGGCGAGGGCGACGTGATTTATTTGATCACATTTAAAATAATAAATTAACCAAGATGCTCGCACTTGTCAATATTTTGTCTGCTGACCTTGAACTATCAGGCACAAACACGCTCTCTACGTGTAATAGTTTAAACCTTTAACGATCGGAGTTGACGGAATTTTTACAATTAAATTTTCTCTTACATATTTTTTAAAAGATATTTTTATCGTGTTTATGTGTGTGATATTTGTATGGATGAAATATATTTAAGCATTTATCAAAGGTTTCAACTTTATTTAGACCGTTCAATAACAACTTTTAAGAATTTGCAAATCATAATTTAAAAGAAAGTAGATTTAGAATTTTACACACGTCACAAAAAAAAGGTATGATGCAAAATGATGCATTTAAAAACATTTGAGATACATAAAACCGTAAGCAAAAATAAAACAGTAAAAAAATATTAATGAATGCAAAAAGTATCATTCCATCATTAATATTTTTTGGGGCAATAGACCAAACACACTTCCAATAAAACATGACATCAGACCTTAAAATTGTTATTTTAATGAAACGGGATTATTTCATTTGATAACCTGAAAGAAGCCTCGAGATACAGGGTGGAAACATGTTTAGCGAGGTTTAATGTAATTAGTGGACTAACAAATTTATTTATTCTAAAAGTCTAATTTATTTCAGCAAATAATAAAAACCCGATTTAATACGAACACCGTTTACTTTCCCTTTTACCACATACCACTCGCGAAAACTAATTGATTGCTAATGTATGATATAAAAAGATTTATCGCTAATTATTTGTTAAAAAAGAAAAAGAAGATAAGCACTTATAAATTGAAAAAATAATATTACATATGTACTGGTTCGCTTTTTAAGATAACTACTTATCAGAAGTCTCTGACGCGTGAAAAAATTAAATCATAGAAAATTTATATATCATATACATACTCGTACATACCATCACCTCATTTTTTTGCCCAGGTAGGCAGACAGGACAAAGCGCTAGACTTTCCTATCTCACACACATCCTTCCCCTCTTATATATTCATACATTTACTTATTCAACTCCTACGATTTTTCTGACTAACGTTTCCTTCTTTCAAAATATTATTCACTTGATTCAATCAGTATTTCCTTGGTCACCTCTATCGCTCCTTTTACTCACATTTGCACTAGCAGCAAAACAAATAAAACGACCATAAACAAATTGAGCGACAATAAACAAATGAAACAACAACAAAGAAATGAAATGATAAATAACAAATGAAACGACAACAAACAAGTAAAACGGTAACAAACAAATGAAACGACAACTTACCATTGAAACATGAATTAAAACAAAACAAATGAAACTCCTGTATTTAAAATGCAACTTTCAAAGTTGCGTCATTCCACATCGATAAATTCAAGGGAAATTTCTAAAATGCATTTGGATAAATGTGTTTCTATAGTTAAACCCATTAAATAAAACATTAGAAATGCCCTGTGTGGCTTTGTTCTTATATTTCTTAAATAAAACCCTTGTAGAGTGGGTTTCATGAGAGTTTGCACTTTTTAATACATTGAGAAGCTTAGTGCGTAATATACGAGTGCAAAATGTAACAATGTATTAGTAAGTATATTTGCCGTGATTGGTTGATGTGATCCGTTTATTTGACGAAAAATATGGTGACCATAATGTCTGAAGTTACGAAGCTAGGAAAGGAAGAGCATTGTGTGGACAAACTAAAGAAGTGGTAAGCTATCCACTTTTGCATTGCATATCTATGTAAACACTTAGTGAGGAAGAATATAAAAATAATTATTTTTTTTAGTCATTCTTAGGGTCGTTTATTTATTTTTACAATACATATATACATAGTTATACCCAAGTCATTTTAATTGGTCTTAGAATTTATTAGTGTTAATTGTGTTTTCTTTGCCTATTGAATAAATATTTGGATTTTATATTGACCATTGATTTCATCATTTTCATTAGGTACAACCCATAATCTGATATTATATTATTATTGTGGTAAGTATTTTATTGAAATATAAAGTGTATTAGATAGACAATATTTAAAAAAATATAATAATATATTATAAAATAAATCAAAATATGGTCATCCTAGACCAGCAGTGCAAAGTTTCGTGAAACCCACTATACATAAACAAAATGCAAGAAAGATTCCTTTCACTAATGCAACAGAACAGGGAGTCTGAATGCATCAGAGTATCGAATTAAAATGTGTGATACATTAAAAATATCTTATTTATTTATTTAGACACTTTATTGCAAAGTACATATCATATACCTATACAAATGATGAGTTCGAACAAGTCTTGTTTGTGCCCCCCTAAAGATGAGGTGAAAGCCTTGAAATCGGTAAGGGTTATACCGTTACAAAAAGTGGAATAAACAGTGTTTGATAAAACAAATTACAATGTCTTTAAACCTCCACAACGTTAATGCCTTAACTATAAACAGTATATAAAAAAATATACAAAATATAAAAGGATGAGTTCATTGCCATGCGACAATCTCTTCCAGATAAGAGTTGCACAGATGCGTGCCAATTTCTTGTGTAAAGGTTACAACGTTATTTCTAAATATAAGACTTAAACATTCTTAAAGATTTTTAAAAAACAAAAGATTATGATGAAAAAATACAAAATGAAGAAAGTCATTTGGCCGTTAAAAAGAAATATAATTATTTTTAAGTCGCCATGGACAGAAAAAGACGACGATAAAGGGAGGAACGATGAACGTGAAATGGCAAAAAGAAAATATCTGCTGGATGTTGCGTATATTTGTTGTTTTATATAAAAACAAATATAGAAATGATTTCATTAAATTTTAAATAGATATTTCTTCTTTCTTCAAAGAACTTTTGCACGTACGAGTATATGCATACATCGATTGTAAAGTTATAAACAATAATTGGCTGAAACTTTAGATCGTTTGAAACAGTTTTTTTTAAGTTTAGTTTATTACATTGACTCTCTCATAATATATTATTTATATTTAAGACATTAACATTGTGGAGGTTTAAAGACATTGTAATTTGTTTTATCAAACACTGTTTGTTCCACTTTATGTAACGGTATAACCCTACCGGTTTGTCTTGTCTCAAGAGTCTTGTTTGTGCTCCCCTGATGATGGGTTGAAAACCTTAAAACCGGTAGGGCTATACCGTTACAAAAAGTGGAATAAACAGTGTTTGATAAAACAAATGTCAATATCTTATAATATTGTTTTGGCTTTAACAGTGATGGCACAAACCATCCTAGTATGGGTAGATAGTCTATAAAACATAACTTCTTTCATCCCCGATGAAAAATTGCTAACAACAAATAATAAAAAGGCGTTCTGATGTAAGTAAACATAAAACATGTTCGTAATCTTAGTCATATAAACAGACGATTTATCATTAATTTTCAAATACGACTTTATATCAGACTGCTTCAGAAAATTCAATCGAGTTTGCTAACAGGGAATATAAAAAGGTGTCTGATTGCACTTGCGTAATTAAAACAAATGAAACGTTAGAGAGGTCCAGTGTGGTGGAGTGTCACCAGTCACCAATAATCAGACTACAGGGGCGGCCCAGCGTCCAGGGCGCACCGCACCGTCTGGATGCGCTCACGTGAGAATGAACCCGTACTCCTTCCCACCCCTTAATACTTTCCCTAACCTGTAGGAGGGGTTTTCCAGGACTGGATCCACAGTACGTTTTTTTTTTCTTTTTTCTTTCGTTATTTTGTTTTTTATTATATTGCTCGGAAACCCTGCATCCAAGTTAATCAGCTTGCAATAATGATGCTAAAGAGATTTTAAGTAAAAACTAGACTGGAACTCTTTTTAAAATATGTTCTAACGGAAACCTAACCCATAACCTTCTGGCTGGAAGAAAAACGTCTTACGAACTATGCTATAGAAATTGTTCCTTGCATTGTATCGTACCAATCAATCAAGTTGCACTCACGATTTTTTTATCGCGTCGATTATGGGCAGTAACGAGAGAAGGGCTTCTCAGTACTGTTAAAATCACAAATTTCATAATTTATTTTGAAGCTTATTTGAAGTGTATTCATTTTTGGCGTGCGGTTAATATTTTATCAAGCGTTGAAAGAAGTTTAAATATATTCACATATATAAATTATAGATGTCACATACTCATATATTATAATAATTCACCTCTCAAAAAATATATATTTATCTGTTATATTACTAAATTAAAAGTTGATGTCGCTTTACATTTTATATTCATATTTTCGATGTTAAAAGATATTTTGAAACATGTTTCCGCGGCTTAAATATGTCCATATGAATTCCACAGTTTAAAATATATCTCGATATGAGTATTCTCAGTTTTTACGCATGTCGATACAATTATCCGCCGTTTAAAATATATTATGCAAGGATGCACAATTTAAAGAAACATGTATTTCGATTCAAATATTCACAGTTAAAAATATATTAAGATATTATTATCCTCGGTTTTTATACATGTCGATGCGAGTAACATATCTACAGTTTAAAATTTATTATGCGGATATGCACAGTTTAAAAGTTAAATACAATTACATTAAAATACTGATCCAGTTAACCACTGAGCAGAATATTCGTTACAGGTTGATTAAAAGACTGATCCAGTTAACCACTGAGCAGAATATTCGTTACAGGTTGATTGAAATACATTGATCTACAGCAATAAGCCTACCCTACCACATGTATTATACGAGTATGTAACCATGTTATACATATGTAAAATAAAAACAGTATTATAGGCATATAGAATAGAATAAAAAGTATGACGCTAGGCAGCATCTCAAACAGACTTGTCTCTACCTCCACCCAAGGGATTGGCGTGGCCTCTCAGACGGACAGACGTCTAGAGAACTGGGCGGGGGTGCTGGGTGCAGGCACCCCCTCACCACCCAGCCCGCCCTCAGGCCAGGGTGGATCGATGCGGAGCGGCACTCGTTATTCGGACGTCACCCCTCGAATCCTTTGAAGCTGGAGACGTGGACCTGTCTGCACACTACTGACATCTATTTATGCATCTAATAAACCGTTTTCTCCATTTGTCTGTCTTGACGTTTTTCAATTCGCTCGTATTGATACTAATATGGAAAGTATTCATCACAATGAATAATAATTTTACATAATAATTTAATAGTTAAAAGAACAATTTTTATTTGGTATGAGCTGTTATATTTTCAAACGTGTTATGCGTTTTTTTAGTTCAGCATAATTGTATAATTATCAAGTTAGTGGTGTATCATTTTTGTGTTTGATATTTTTCAACTGAAAAAAAATGCTATAGAAATGCGTGCATGAACATATGGGTGACAATATATAGGTATGACAGAATACGAATTAATGTAAACTTTCCTTTGTTTCTGCGTATGGTACCCCTCAATACATCTGAATTAGTGTTTCGAACATATTGAAGAGTATGGCCGAGAGACAACATTGTCTTCAGCCCCAGTAATGATGTCTTAAAAAACTGAAAAATCAGGGCGTTAGTAATATTATTATTTTTTTAAACTATGTATTTTTTTTATATGTCAGTCAATTTCAAACCCCATTTTGAAAAATACACTTTTGACCAGAACCCATGCGCAATTCGTCCCAACGACTCTCAATAAAATTAATTACATTCTTCAAAAAATAAGACGATATTTTTTCGCCACCCCGTGCTCGTATTTTATTAGTTATTTATTTATTTATTTATTCAAATTGCCGACGCAAAACAGCAAAGCTTGCCCTCTATCGCGAGCTGAATGCCGAATAATAAAACCAAACATCATTGTATCGCATGTGAGGCGGCCGTTTCATTGCTGACTAATTAAAATATTAGCCTAGTCGCATTTATCAAAAACGCGCGGCGCCAGGAACGAATTGTCGATAAAATTGGTTCAATAATCATCAGCATCATCGAACATAAAAACCTCTGTGGCCTAGTTAGAAAGACGCTTGACTTCTACCCAGGAGTTTCGGGATCGATTCCAAATAATGCCCGAAAAGGCCCTAGTCTGATAAAAGAGCTTGTCTCGAATGCGCCGAGTACATGTGGGAGTGTTGTCTCTTTACGCGTGATTGTTGCTAACACGTGCAATTACGAACCGCAAATTCCGTGCATACTCTGGTGATTCTATACCCAAATTCTTGTTAACTGAGGCTAAAGACAATATTGTCTCTCGGCCATAGTCTTCAAAGTACCTAAATTACCAATTCAGATAAATTCAAGATTACCATACGAAAGAAAAAAATCTTTGCCGAAATGGACAAGTCTCGAAACGTTTGATAAGATATTATAAATTATATTGACGGCCCAGAAAGTGAAAAGCGTAAGGTGCTTTGTCTATAAATGGACGTATAAAAATATAAATTACTTTTAATATGGTTGACAAACCGTTGCCGTAACTCTTTTAACTAGCGTTTACAGCATTTTGAACGATAAATGTTGTCACAAAAAGTTTTTATTCGTTTCAATAGCATGACTGTAATTGAAATATTCAAGTCATTAAAAAAATGTGTAAAACAGTCTTAATATGAAAAACCAGTCTTATATATATTCACTACTAGGAATCAAACCGTTATTCTTCGAATGAGATGACGTGTCAAAAGAAACCCCAAAAATTTGATAAGTTATAAATTTATATATGTCTGTAAATATGAAACCGGATTTTTTTATAGAAAATACACATTTAACATATTGTATGAAAATGGTAAAAAATATTTTATTCAAAGTATCGCCCATCGCTAGCTACACATTTTCCCCATCTCTCTGGCAATTTGTGGATGCCTCCCCAAAAAAGCTGTTGCTCTTTTGAGGCAAACCAATCATCGAGCCATTTTCGTAAGAAGTGAAGCGCTGCTCAGCAAGTGCGTGTATCATCGATGCAAATAAGTAGTAATCGGATGGAGCCAAGTCTGGTGAGTAAGTCGCATGCGAAAGTGTTTGTCAACTAAACGCCTCAATCGTTTCCTTGACCGGTTTTGCTGTGTGCGATGGTGCATTATCATGAAGCAAAATCACTTTGTGTTGCCTCATTTGATATTCTGACGTTTTTCACGAAATGGTTGGTTCAAATCCATCATTTGTTGTCGGTAGCGTTCAGTATTAACGGTTTCACCAGGTTTTAGCAGCTCATGATAGATAACACCCTTCTGATCCCACCAAACACAGAGTAGGTATTGTCTTCCGTCCATAGCGATTTGGCTTTGCAGTCGATGTCGCTGGTTTGCTTGGAGTTATCCATGATCTTTTACGCTTAGGATTCTCGAAATATATCCATTTTTTCATCGCCAGTCACAATTCGATAGAGAAATGATTTTCTTTTGTACCTGGCGAGCAGCATTTCGCAAGTGTTTTTTCGGTTTTCCTGCTGTCTTTCATTCAGTTCATGTGGAACCCATTTTCCCACCTTCGAGATCTTTTCCATGGCTTTTAAACGTATGGAGACGGTTTCTCGTGTAACATTTAATTGATCCGCGAGTTATTGTTGCGTTTGAGCGTCATCCTCATCCAACAATGCTTGCGATTCGGCGTCTTCAAACTTTCTCGGTGGTCTTCCACGTTATTCGTTTCTCACGTCAAAATCAACACTTTTGAATGTTTTAAATCACTCAAAGCACTGTGATTTAGCAAAAACATGCTCACCGTAAGCATTCGATGCGATTCTGCAGCAATTTTCTTCAAATGGTAACAGAATATCAATGCTGTCCGCAAATCGTAATTTTCAGGCACAAAAACAGACATGTTCAACGCTATGAAAACATATTTAGTTGTATTAAACTTGTATTCCTGTGAGTTAAAAGTATTTGACAAATGTAAACACAAGAAAAAGGCGCCAACGACCCGGTTTGACAGTCACTATATTGATAACTAGAACCATATATGAGCAAATTCCGGTTTCATATTTCAGAGCTGGTATATGCATTTGGCAAATGTTTGTACTATAGCTTAATTTATTAAGTAAATAATAAAATAAAAAACATAAAAACAAGCTAAAAGTCACCAATGCGATTCAATTTTACAATAAGATAACTTAGTCAAAATTTTCTTATGGATAGCAGGTTACTTTCCTCAATCAGAAAACCAAATAAATTCTATTACAAAGGAAGAAAGTATTTGAATATATACCATTGACAGAAATCTAGAGAACATAGCTTATTTTAGGAAAATCTTTGATAGGTTTGTATAATTTTTCATTTAATATTATTGACAAATATTACGCTACACAATGGCGTTGTCAAAATATCAAAGCAGTTCTTTAAATGAAAATCTTTCTTTCTTTAAATCGACAACATTAATAATGAAAATCCATTTAAATACCATAATTCCCCAAATACAAAAGAAAAACTGCTGCCTTTATGCGTTCTTATATAATAAAATGCATTTCCCCAAACTGCACGTCCTGCATTTCAATTTTGTGTACTGTTTTCATGAAGTTGCGTTATATTTACTTTCTACGATTATACGGCAACTTTGCCATAGCTCGTTTGATTTATCTTACAAGGTCTGAGTCATTCATAATATCAAATTTACAATCTTATTAAAAAAATCACTTAAACCGTCCGTTGTCTGATTTTTATCACACAGAAAGTGATGGGTTAAATCGTCCGAAAGTAGCTTTTTTAATATATTTCGTTTATTATGTTGACTCTCTTATAATTTCATTTTTGGCTGGGACAGTGATGGCATAAATCAGTATATTATGATGGGTGGATTTCATATATAAAAAATACATAACACTTCGTATATAGTACAACCTGATTTACAATACAGTAATAATCTCTTCCAGCCAACTAAAACGATGTCAAATTTGCTTTACGTGAAAACCATTTCTAGAACTTTTTTTTAAATAAATTGGTTCCAACGAAAATTCAACCCAAAACCCTCGAGCTGAAAGGCAGATATATACAATATCTCACCAACTAGGCCACGAAGATCGTCAATCATTTCAAATCAAACCAAATCCCTTCATAATTGAAATAACTTCCAAATTATTGTATGATGCTTGTATTGTAGATTGTCAATAATAATTTATTAAAAAAACAATTATTGTACAATTGCTTAGTTAAAAATTCTACAAAAAATTGTAAAGATCTTCGATTTCGGTCCTGTGAAAGAAAATATACTCTTGTATTCAAATGCTTGTTCTTATTACGTGTCATAAAAAAGGCTCATTTAAAACATATTTCACACTTTTTTAGAAAAGCGAAAGATTAATGACAAATTAAATGAAACTACAATATTTCGCTAATTTTATTTAATTTTCTCTAAACTTGACTCATCTGATCCACTTTATTCATTTTTCTCTCATTCGTATTTTATTTTTAACATAAATGTCAATTTTTTTATTTAGAAAAAAGTTATATAATAAAAGTATTCGTTAATTAATCCGTGTGAATCAGCTGATTTAGTAATAGTTAACCTCAAGATATATTTTTTATTTAACCGTTAGTTTTGATTGCCTGAAATCACACATAAATTGTATCCATACATTTTTTTATATTTACTACTACAGCAGTAATTTTCTTGTTGGTTGTCGACACATATGATTTACAGCTTTGTATGTAAAAAAGTTTACCTCCATGGCCTAGTAACTAGGCCCTAGTTGGTAAGACGCTGACCTTCCACTCGGGAGCTTCGGATCTAATTCTCGACGATACTCAAAAAAAGAAAAGAAATCCCAGTCTGGTAAAATATTTCGTCTGTTAAAAATACTCGCACACACTAGATTGAGTTATTTGCATACTTCATTGGTTCTTAACCCAAAAGGCTCGATTACTACAACCGAAGACAATATTTTCTCTCGGCCTAGCAGTTCAATTTATTTGTAAGATGAATTTATATATCTTGAAGGATACCATACGAATGAATGTTATAAAGTACGATATAGATTTAAATATAACAGTATTTTATCAAACGATAGGAAGTTTTTTTGTATATATTTAGTGATATCATATCATTATTGTTGTCATCAAAGGTATTTTAATGGTTTATTATTATAAGGTTTATACAGATTTTATAACGAATAATTTGCCATACTGTCTAGCAGTTTTTTCGCACTTTGAAATATATAATTAATTATGAATTACCAAAAAAAAACTTTTTTGGGCAAAAAACCGATGAAATCCATTGATATTTCAAGAACTATTTCCATATTTATTTATTTACTATATATATGAAAATAAATACATAATTTGTGAAAGAACAACAGATAATTTAATGTTGACAGATAATTTTAATGGATCTGGGTTTATTGTCTTTCATTTGTCGTGTCCCTTGCAAACTAAGCTTTTGCCTGTATCTTACTGAGTACAGTTATGAGTATAAATTTCAGTTTTACACCTTATTGAATTATGACTATATATTACGAGTATATTTCAGTTTGCACCATAGCAAAAATATTCACTGTTATTTATTTTCTCAATAGCATATTTAAAAAAAATTCATGATTTATTTTTATAATTAATTTTATGCGTAATATCTTAAAAATGAGTTGAATTTTCCCTTAGTGTAAGAAATGAGAATATTTGAATTAAAAATGTATTTTACAATTACTTGTTATTCAACCAACTTTGGGTTGCATATAAACGCTATTTTGTAAACTCGAGGAATTGAGGGATTCGTTTATTAACAGTTCTTGAAATCGAGGTTTTACTTATTTAATAATGTTTTTTTCTAACTACTATCCATTCATATCATCACGTCATTTCTCTGTAAGCAGAGAGGACAAAGTCCATTTCATTTCTCTTACTACTCACCTTTCTTGCCTTTAAGATTTCACTAACTGGATCTATCCATACTTTTTTTGGTCGTCCTCTATCACGACTCCCATTCATGCTTGCATTGTAAATTTGTTTAGTTAGTTTTTGCCACACATCAGTTCAGTATATCCAAGCCAACTCAACGTGCTCTTTTTTATCTTACTAAACACATCAGTGTTTAGCTCATATTAATTCTTAATAATTATATTTTATAGTTATTTTTCTCAATGCACTCGTTTCCACCGCATATACTCGATTTCTTTTTTTCATTTTGTACGGCCCCGTTTCTGTCCCATACATCAATGTTGGCACTAATACACAGTTGTGAATCATCATTTTAGCAGATCTTGATATTGCTTGGTTTGAACATATGTCTTTTAGAGCCACATTGGCTCACGTGAATGAAATAAATATTTTCTAAACCACTTTTCTAAATTTTCCCAGTATGCACCACCAACTTAACACGTGTTGTGAAACAGCCCCTGAAGACAATGGCCTTATAGGGGAAATCGCATTATAATGCTCGATCGGATCTTTCAACGATCTGCTAACGGTCACACACCCACGAACTGTCAAAATCTCACGATGCCTAATGGTGGCCGGGTACTTGAGAGGTTAATATGGAGATCCCTGGGGCAAATATCAGCAGACGGACTGGACTATTCATTAATGGAAAGTCTTAATTTTGCCATATTCACAATAGCCTCAGGAGTGACTTGATATAGTAAGATATGTGTAAAGAAAGTCATTTTTCATAGTCGACTCATTTTTATACAACTTTTTTCTGCACTGTGTAAAAATTGAGCGTCTCAAAAAAATGTTATTTGTACAATATAAGATTAATTATATAATACATACTTTATATTTGTACAATATAAGATTAATTATATAATACATACTTTATATTTGTACAATATAAGATTAATTATATAATACATACTTTATATTTGTACAATATAAGATTAATTATATAATACATACTTTATATTTGTACAATATAAGATTAATTATATAACACATACTTTATATTCATATCAACGAATTAATTTATTCTTATGAATAAAATAATTCATTTTAGTTTATATAAATGTATCAAGCGAAGCGCCATCACACGGTTAACTATGATTGAATTGAAGAAAATACGGAGAAACAGGAATATTATTAGGTCTAGGAACATTACCAAAGTAAAACTTGTAAGAACATTGATTTTTTCAATATTTCTGCATGGTGCCAAAACATATACATCAAGAGAAAAGGGTTGCAAGAAGATTTAGAGATGTATGCGACGCATGTTGCGTGTGCCTTGAATAGCACGTAGGACAAATTCATCTAATATATATATATATAAACTACAAATCGAACAGCTTTGGACTTCAATTGTATAACTGTCAATCTTCAGGTACTTCGATCATATTATCAAACAGGGAAATATAATAAAGAGACTGATGATCATAGGGGAAGATCACCAACGTGATAGACAGACCTAGTGTATTATATAATTCAACCAACGGCTCACTCAAAAAGTGTAGTAGAAATGCTACTGGCCGTGAAAAATGGAGGCTTACTCGTATCGTTATTTCTGTAGTGCAGTCAATTCACTCGCAAGATCAATTCCAATAATCATAACTACTCTGTAAAGAGCATTATAAAATAGAAAATTAAGATCAGTGTGGTTGATAAATTCTGTAAAAAACTGAGGTTTTATCTTTGATACCTAATTATTTTTTTACTTCATAGTACAAACAATTGTGAGACTACTCAAATTAACACATTTCTCCAGTTAAAAGTTTTTTTCCCAAACGAAGCAACCACAACGGAAGTGATTATATTTTTAATTCAAACGTAAAGTGTTTCAATCAAAACGTCTCCGGATGCCAAACTCCCGACGCTGTCTGTGTCCCCCTCACTCCACAAACAACAAAAACAGAGGGGGTACATTATAATGCGGAACAGTAAATTACAACAAATTGCATTTTGCACGTCTGCAGTTATTATTGAGTTCGTTGCAGTTGCGTGAGCAAATGCACTATTTCACTGGATGCATCAGTCGTACGCTCCTCCTCCGCGGGCTCCCCTTTCCATCACCAGCTCCGCACAGAGCGGTGGTAATCACGGCCACGTCACATTATCTCGGCTCCTCAAAGTTACGGCCTTACGAACCTTGGATTGTTCTTCGAATTGAATAATTTTAGCAATAAGATTCACACGTTGAACAATCTGAACAAGCAATTACTGCTTATTATTACACCTGGAAGCGGCTTTTGGGATAATATAAATTTAAAAAAAAATATATATATATAATACATCCATTACATCTCCGTGACCTAGTTAGTGAGACACCTGGCTTTCCCACCCAGGAGTTGAGGTTTCGATTCCCGTTGGAATCCCTTTTTCTTCAAAAGGGTTCTAGTCTAATTTTCACATATGGCAGTTTTAACATTTTTTATGGTTTAAAGAAATTGCCTCATGGCAATAATCAATGCAATACATATTTTTGGCACTTTTTTATTTGAGTCAGAGTTGAAACATTGCGAGGAATCCCCTCCACGCTGCCTGGTCCGGCACCGCACTCATCACGTTGCCTAATTTCAGATGAAGCTTTTGTTGATACATGTTCTCCCCTTGTTCAATTAACCTTTTTTTTGCTTTCTTACTAGTTTTCTTTCACTTGTGTATGAAAATATTTGGAATTCTTTATTATGTCATAAACACACGATAAGAAATATGATATATTGGGTGTGAACATAAGTTGTGTCCGTTCTTTTCCATTTTAAAAATGAGCACCAAAAGTAAAACAAAATGATAAATGTTTTACGTCATTCGAGAGAAAATTTTATGTTCTACAAGATATTGTGTTTGCTTTTGCGTTACATATATTATTTTATTTGATTACAAGCCTTCAAAATGGAATGGCAAGTAGATGAAAGTGAGCATTTTCGACGCCTCCTTCTGTTCGCATTCAATCGAGCTGCCAAAGCTGCTCGCGATATTTGCGAAATGTACGGTGAAGATGCTATGAATAAAATGACAGCTCGTCGCTGGTTTTTGCGTTTCCAAGACGGTAATTTTGACTTGAAAGACATGAAGCTTTCCGGACGACCAGTGGACTTCGATGAGGACCGCTTAAACCATATTATTCATTAAAATCCCCTTCAAACCACCATAGAATTGGCTGAGCAGATAAATTGTAGACACATGACTGTATACCGCTATCTTAAATCAATGGGAAAAGTACAGAAGTTCGGCGCTTGGGTTCCACATGTTTTGAGTGAAAGCAACAAAAATCAACGTTCGACAATTTCTGCTGGTTTGCTCGCGCGTCATCGAGCTACGCATGAGAAGGAGGTGTTGAAAATGCTCACTTTTGTCTACTTGACATTCCATTTTGAAAGCTTGTAATCAAATAAAATAATATATGTAACGTAAAAGCAAACACAATATCTTGTAGAGCAGAAAATTTTCTTTCGAATAACGTATAACATTTACCATTTTATTTTACTTTTGGTGCTCATTTTTAAATTGGAAAAAAACGGACACAACTTGTGTTAACGCCTAATATTAAAAAATACAATATGGAAATTCATCGACACTAAAAGCAAAGTTTATTAAACCACCGTTTATTCAGAAATTCTACCTGGTGCTGAATGTTAGGCTGCACAAAAATGTAATGAATAAAAGCTACGATTACTTGTCATGTAAATAAGATGCGGAGATGTATCGATGGTTTAACCGGAACTGATTTATTTGACAATAAATACGTTAGGTGCAATTTCAATGTGATGCCGGCAACGGGGAATACCAGAGAAAATCTGAGATAGTATGACCATAAGATGTGAAAGGAAAATTAACACATGATCAAATCTACTATGGAAACTGATATTGATATACGAGATCGTGGAAGATACTATCACGTCAGAGGTGTAATGTCTTAAATAAAGTTTAATGTGTAGAACTCGACAACCCCTAGTAGAAAGATCTAACAACTCATAACCAGAAGAACCAATTCCAAGTAAATATATTAAGGCCTGGTAAATGAAAAAGTTACCATAATTTCAAGAATATCTTAAAGAATGGAGAAGTAATTCATGATGTTGATCGTGGAACATCTCAACTGGGTCACGATCCTTAGCATTGAGATGCCATCGATTAAGTAAAAGGAAGATGTTTTCAACGAAATATTATTTGTAATCTGCAACAATATCTTGGTATTGGCACTTGAACGATGTACGTAAATGTGTTGAGCATATTTGGAAACATAAAAAACTGGTCTAATTAAATAAATTAGGTATACTCATAAAGTCTTTCCCGATCCTAAATAAAGTCATGAAATATACTCGTATTATATCAAAAATTCACATTATTGTAAGGATCATTGTGATTTTCCGTATATGCTACGTGGACGAATTATGCGAGGGATTTTTTTTTGTTTTGCTAAACGTATTTTTATGTATATGATATAGAGTCCTTCCATTCGCGGGACGCATCCCTGGGCCTTAGCCTGTTATATGCTTATTTATATGGTGGTATGTATGTGCTTTTTTTATTATAATTTTGTATGAATAATATACTTTGTAACGTCTTGTTTTATATACTTTGTAACATCTTGTTTTATATTGATGCACACTATATGGTAAATTCAAAAATGTTATATGTATTTTTTAATAATCGACATCGACCGTACATTGTACGAAAATAAAATCTACGAAGTGTAGTCAAAAGTGTATATAATCAACCAATCAACAGATCTTTAACGCGTAAAAAATATGCATCATCTATTAAGATGCTTATTTTATCCGCGAACACATATATAAATTTAGGTTTGTGACAGTTGCAACACTTTACACCTTATAAAAGTATTGAGTGAAGAGAGGAGACGTTAATGTCTCGAGACATATATTTATATATTGTAACATCAAAAGAAAACTTTTTTATGTGAGATGCCTAAATATTATTTGCTCTCACTGTTTTGAGAACAGACTTAGTTTAACAAAAACGTTTTAATAAGGTAGATAAAATCAAGAAATGTAAAAATTTCCCATCCATGAGATTATAGTAACAGCAGCAACCCAATTTATTTTACAATATTAATATTGCTCTAGTAAAATCAATTCAATATGTGGTTCAATTCTTTGTCAGTATATCTATGGATGAAACATTTTACAAAGATAATTTATATATTTTATTAGTTCTGCAATTCAATGAATTATAATTCTTCTTAGAATTTATATACTTTATTAACAACACGCGAAAATATAAACTTTATTCATACATATCAAAATTTTCAGCAAGTCACAAAATAACTAATGCGATTTTCATCACGTAAGTAATCTACCAGTCTAGATGCTTATATTGGCACGCCACTGAGCACCGAGCTATCGTTAAAACTTCAAGAATGCGCTCGAGTATGCACAAATCTATACGGCTTTCGGCTCCCTTGTCGCATTATCGTGAAGGCAGTTAATTATTTCGTCTTAGAGTATTCTCAAGTACCTGAATCCAGGGGAGCAGACGCCTAGCTACACCCACCCTTTGCCCCCGCCCTGGGGAGGCCCAACAATCTAAACAACTACCAACTTTGTTGGACGCGTGTAACTTAACTTTATACGTACCTGCGTCGACAATTAATTTAAGCTCTCATCATCAATCACGATCTTGTCTCTATCATCTCACACGGCGCGGGGAGGGAACTCGATGAAGCCTGAAACTTTGGCTCTCAACGCCCGACAAAGTAACGGAGGGAGATTTATTATCACCTTATCTACTTATCAGTTAACTAACAAAGTACTTTATTTTGCAGGTAAACACTTCGCACCATGTTAGGGCTGCCGCAAATGGACGAAGATGACGACGACAGTCACCTTTGCATTAAATGTAATGCTACAATCATCGGACTTGACAATTATGTGGAACATAGAAAATCTCTTTGTAATAAAAACAAGATAGACTTTAGGAATGCTCCTCAAAACCATCAGGGTGCCGATGTATTTTTTCAATCCTTAGAACTTCAAAGCAGCGTTAAAAAACCACCTTTAACGTCGTCAGCTTCTCATTCCATAGCGGGCAAAACTGGAATTGGTGTTCTTACAAGGAAAGCTACAGCTGCCCGACTCTCCACCGGAAAAGATATTTATTCAACTTCTGAAAATCAAAGTCATACAATTTCACTAAAACGTGCTGATAACTGGATAGGAGGTCACAATTTACATGTAATAGAAACAGATGATATTCAAATGAAACTTATGAAAGCAGTGGCAAATATTTCTGGAACCTCTAAAAAGAGACAAATTTCTCCTACTTTTGTCATTATGGATGATTTCAAACATGATGACGATTCAAATGATGATACGGACGATTCTGACGAAATGGATGACGATGATCACATACCAATTGGAGGAAAATGGAAACCCCATCCATCGCATACAGGTGGTAAGTGGAAACCGATATGCAGCGGTAGAGAATCGAGCACCCATTGGCCAAGTACCAGCGCAGTTACTCCCGAGCCCGATCACACGGATGACTGGGAAGATGAACATACGGGAGGCAAATGGAAGTCTTTTATGAACCAATCCGTCGAAACCCTAACACGATTGAACAAAATACACGAAATTGAAGAAGATGAGGATGACGCTTATATGCCCCCTCCTGGGCACACTAAAGGAAAATGGATCCCCGGAGCCAATGATGGAATGAAACTTGATCACAAAGCGCACATAATGGATGTGACAGCGCTACACAAAGAAGGTGGCTCGGTCCAATATTGGTGCGGTCCATGCAACCGACGGCTTGGTTCTCGGAATAACTACGAGAAACATTTAATGTCAAATTTACATTTAAAACGAACTCTCCCAGAAAAAGATTTAGAATATTCGGGAACAATGAAAACTGGAGTTGATACCGATTTGGGAAAAAGAGCTATCAAACCATCTCTTTATTTGAATGAATCCATATATTTGCATACAAAGCGACAAAAACGAAGTGCGAAAAAGGAAAATGATAATAGTATTTTACCCGTGAAGATAAAACGTCGCCGTAGACCGAATTTAATAACTTGCACCGTGTGCAAATATAGAGTAAAACCGTTCCTCATGGGGAAACATTTGATTTCCCATTATCATTTCAGAAAAGCTGATACAGGCGATGACATTTATAAAACACAAATTTTAGATAACATCCAAAGAATAGTTTTGCAATCTCCGTTTCAATGTAGTCCTTGCAAATTTTATTCTAACTGGCAAACAGAATTTTTACATCATTGGAAATCAGATGATCACAAAAGTTTAATCAACAGTTTAAATGGTCGTTTGTGGTGTTCTTTTTGTAAATATGAAACTGAAGATTCTTTGACATTTGATCAGCACTTGACTGAACGCGATCATCAAGAAGTGGTGGCAGCAATTAACAGATCCATGCCAATCATAATAAGAATGAAATCCGTGATCAAATGTGCGTTTTGCAGCAAAGAATTCAAATACAATATTCAGTTGAAGCGTCATGGAAAGCTTTATTGCAAAGGAAACTTGACATCTACAGCGTCTGATGAATATCAAGGAAAAAAGAAATGTAACCATTGCCACTCTACGTTCAAGTCTCGCATCAGTCTCTCAAGACACGTGAGGAAACGCCATGGGAAGAAACTATTTATTTGCTCTGCCTGCGCAATGGAATTCTCGAATGCAATTGAAGCCAGAGAGCATAGGAAATCTCAGACACACAGAATCAAAGCTATGGAAAAACGAGTGGAAAAAGGACTGCAAAATAAAGATCTGTCCAAAACATGTCCTCATTGTGATGTACCGAAATTCAAAAACATTATTGAGCTTAAACGCCACCTTAAAGAAAATCATCAAGATATTTTTTACAGGTTAGAAATGTTTTATGTTAAAATTGTTAAAAAATCGTATTGCTTTGTAGATTATCTCAAAATATATTAAGTAGTAAAAATTTAATTTTTAGTATTCGTGGATAGAAAGGCGTAGCGATCTGCCCTCTCTGCGTACTCCACAAGAGACGGGGTATGATGGTTCATAAGTTATTTATTGTCTTTTAACTTTCTTAATCGGTCTCAAATTGAAGTCAATGTACTAGTTCACTTTATTAAGCTTTTATCATACATTTAACATATCAACTCAAGATACATAAGATATTGTAATTTGTTAGCTTAAACAAGACTGCTCCCCTGATGATGAGGTGAAAACTTTGAAACCGGTAGGGCTATACCGTTACATAAAGTGGAATAAACAGTGTTTGATAAAATAAATTACAATGTCTTTAAACCTCCACCCTTAACTTTAAATAATATATATGATATGATAGGCGTCCCTCATGATATAGTTCGATTGTCAGTCATCTTATGGATGGAAGACGCCTGTGCGCGTATTGGTTTATTATGTGCAAGTTGTTGCACTTCAGCAAATACTCAGTCTTGACAGATCAAATCCAAAGTTCCGATGGCAAGAAGATTAAACTTCCAAGACGTTCGGCAGGTCTGTTCTGTTGCAGCCTTTCATGGGGCAGAGTTTTATATAGCGCTATGTTTGTGTTATTTTTTTTAATAGCGATAGAAGAATTTATCGTACGCAGCATATGAGCTACAGAAAAACATGAATTCAGATGTAAAACGGTCTAAAAGTAAAACCAGTCCGGAATTGAATCCGACAGGAATCAACCTGGAACGTTCGCTTGCTTAGCGTGAATACTTATCATTAGACCACGGGCGCTGTCATCTAATCATGACTTATATTTGAAGAAATTAAAGCTAAATTTTAAACTATCTTTTTTTGTTCCAAGTTTTAAGTACGAAATCTTCATATTTTGTTCCAAGCTTTAAGTATGAAATCTTCATATTTTGTATAATATAATACATATTATAAAAATAATTTTAATATTTTTTTGCAGTTGTTCACGTTGCGGCATGAAATTTACTCTACCACAAGAAGTATCATGGCACATGAGAAACCAAGCTTGTAACTTTAAAGTAGAAACATCCAAGTATTCCAATACACACATGTGGAACTGCAGACTGTGTCCCTTTGTAACCAGCTCCCACGCTGAATGCATTTACCACGAAGTCCTCCACGGAAAATCCGTCGGTGAATTTGACGATAAGAACAAGAGCAAAACGAAGTATTCTTGTCCAGTTTGTCAAAAGATCTTTCCCAAGCACTCCTTGCGTTACCACCTTCGAATGCATACCAAGGAACGACCTCACGTTTGCGGGCTGTGTGAAGCCAGCTTCTTCAGAAAGACTAACCTCATGTTCCACATTAAGAGGAGCCACCCCTCGACTCAGACTCTTGAGTCACAAGCCAAGGAAACAGCTACTAACAAAATAATGGTTCCTGCACCACAAAATGCTCCTAAACCATTTCTGTGCTCCGTTTGTGGAGTTGGATTCTCTAAAAAGTAAGTGAAGTATTTTTTTATTTCTTACTAACTTCCAATGTCCGCTTGAATTTTACTATTGAAACTATTTTTAATATTCGAAAAAAGGACCATACTCGTACATACATACTATCATGTCATTTTCTTGTCAGGGTCGGCAGACATCACAAAGTACCAGACTTTTCTATTTCAACACACATCCTTAGCGTCCCTTACAGCCATATGACTTCTCTCTCTGACGTTCTACGTTTCCTTCTTTCAGAATATCATTAACTTGATCCAACTATACTTTCATTGGTCTTCTTCTCACACGTCTTCCACTCACATTTGAATATTCAGAAGTGAATAGACCGAGGCTGACGATAGTGAAAACCGTTTTACGTTTCTATGAAATCTCTCTTACTAGATAATTTTTTTATTTTTAGTAAATAATTCATTCAAGTAAAATACACTTTTTAATTGAATTAATCATTTATCTCCAAACCTTCTTTCCCTTTATTTTGTTTAATAAAAATATGTACTTTTCTATATATTACACAAAATTCAATTTCTGCTCAGCTATATACTATACCTTTCTATATTAAATTGTTCCACCAAATGCTTGTTAGTACAAATGCACGTGCAAACTGTATCTGAACCTCGTTGGCTTACTTCAAACAGTGGTTTAAAAAACATTACATCTATCTTTAATGACAAAATGTGTTTCTCCATTACCTCTATTTTCTCGTCCTATGTCATCTTTCTTTTCGTTTTTCTTTCTCCTATATCTTTAGTGATATTTGCAAATGTTTCGTTTTAATTTAAATTTTCTTCTTCCTTTTTGAAAATAACCTTATAACTCTTAACGTTATAACACTTACATAAATCAGCACTTATCTGCGCAACTCTTATCTAGTTGTTTGGAAGAGATTGCCGTTTGACAATAAATTCACCATCAGTATGTTTTACAATCAAGTGTATACATAAATAAATAACATCTTCCGTTTTTTTTTCTCAATTTTGTCAAACTGTAATATAATGATGGTCATTACCATCTCATATTATTAATGACTCTTTTTTTGACAAAATTTCCGATCTGTAAACTTAACACCACCAGATAATGATTTTTATTCTTAAATAATGGCCGTAAACTGTTAATACCATATATGAAAGATTATGGTATACAACCACCAGATAATGAATCGATTGATTAAAAGATCATTCGATTCGTACTCAGAGTATCGACTGTATCATGTCCTCGATGCAGTTCATTCGCCGGTGATATTTTATGAATACGTCAGATCAACACAATATTTACAAGAGCTTGATGCACATTGCTGCTCGCGGTGCAATAAAATGTCACCGAGCAAAGAGATGAACTCACGCCGCGCGCCCTGCCTCTACTTATGGAAGTCATTAACTCCCGCGCACTGCCAACTTATTTTCTTATTAGCCACATTCCCCTCTAATGTGTTACCGATTAAAGCAAGCGTACTCAAGTTAAGGCCGCAGTCGGATATCCTTGCAATGGTTTATATGTTAGTGATCTCTCTTCATTTACACACTCACGACGCCCTCCTTGGCATAGTTGTAGAAAGTGTGTCTTCATCTTAAGTTGAATTACTGATGGTGACCAAAAACTGAATCTCAGTCTGGTTTTCAACATATATGTATTTTTATATAATTATTATTCCCATTAGACTTTGTATGTTTTAATAACTATTAATTAATTTTAAATAAGAAAGTAGAGAGTTTTAGGCAAGTCTATATTCAGAAGTGAATAGACCGAGGCTGTTGATAGTGAAAACCGTTTTACTTTTCTATCAAATTCGTCTTACTAAATTATTTTATAATTTTTAGCCTTATAAGGATTTTAAATTGCTTTGCGCTATGAATTCTACTTCTTTCATTCTAGCAATATTTATAAGATAATTTACACGTTATTTTATCTCCATTTTATCTTTCAAAGTGCGTTTTTGTAAAAATTGATTTTTTTTTTTTAAAACATAAATGTATATCAGTATTAATATGTTTTTAAACAGGAGTCTTAAAAGTATTTTAACTCATCAACATCAGTAAAAAACCTTACATGAAAACTGGTTTATCTATAAACTTACAGATAGCATAAAATAAGATTTATAAACGTACAGCTAGCATAACGTTTGACTTACTTACAGTTGGCATAAAAACTGGATCAAATATTATGTAAAATGCGAATAATTCGCCACATTTGCACAGTATTAGGAACTAAATTCCTCATCCTTCAAAATATCACGTGATGTTCATATTTTTCTACACACATTTGTGAATATTTGTATTTAATACTAGGGTTTATTTTTCTACACATATTTGTGAATATTTGTATTTAATACTAGGGTTTATTTTTCTACACACATTTGTGAATATTTGTATTTAATACTAGGGTTTATTTTTTAACGTAAAAGTTGGGATTCTCCACTTCTGTAAAACCTCAGTTTATGTGACATACATTTTAACACTATGATATACTGGAGGAATAACGACGTAAGCCACTTTTTTATCAATATTAAAAACACCATGATGGATATAGAAAAAATTTAATATTTGCTCGATCAACATGCAAAAACAAATAAAAATACATATAACCGATTTTCTTACCAAATTTATTTTTACACATATACTATACGTATGCGAGGAAATAACCAAATCGTTGGCTAAATCCGCTACTTTCCGGTTTTCAGACACCGAAAATGTTTTCAACTAATTATAATTTTATACTTTTTGTTCATAATAAAATAACAATTTATACAGAGCCGTTTAGTACAAACTCTCTTTAAGAGTTTAATCCATTTTTTCGGTCCTTATAAACATGACTTCAATTGATAGCCTCTTTGAGGAGGGCTTCCTCTTTAAACGGGTCTACAGATGTCATCTACGATGCTATATCCTAAAAAAGTCGGGGTCAATTAGATCACCTAACCCCGCACCAACTCAATAATTGTGGTTCTCCATATGCTTTCCTAATATATACCTAAAGGGATCCACAGAAGAACTGACTGCAGGAGTTGCGAAAATAATCAACTTTTCTGTTAGTATAAAATAATGTTCCATAAAAGTTTATTCTATCAGATCCTTCCTACAGGTATTTATTTAAGTTAGAAACAGAACTTTGGTCACCATTTAATAATGTTTTTGGGGCTGTTGTTGTGTTGAGTAAATGGTCAACGTTTCGAAGGTATTGCAGCCCTCATCCTCAAGGCGATGTCAGAAAACATCACCGAATATTAAAATCGGTATTTGTACAGCACCGGCACAAAGACTGTTGAATTAGTGGATGGTTGCCGCTCAATCCTCAGAGATTCAGGCGTGACTTCAACGAGTCTCGGTGAAGAGAAGATATTATTCATTGGTCGGTTGAATTTCGTAGACATAAAAACACATTATGATATATTTCAGAAGACGATAATATATTTGCTCATTTTGCGTCCCTTATATTTTGCCCATCGCATATCTCAAACACCTCGATCGGAGATATGCGACGGGCTGCCGTCAGCCTGCGCTAGCTCAACGCTTGTCACGCATTATCGCGCACAGAAGCTGTTCGATCATATATAGTGATAATGTGAGGATCACACAAAGGGACGCTTTATTTATTTTTTTCTTCTTAAAAGAATAGATATGACCGAAGTCATAGGTTTCCTTACACCCTCGAACACTAGGCGGAAAAAGTGTCTGTGTCGTTCGAGTAGCACAGCGCAGGGTTCGAACCGACGACCTTTCGCACGGAAGTCCAGCGCGTTACCGCACGGCCATGCACCTCACTCATTACAATACAACAACTTAACAATGTTTATAAGTAATACACATAAATAAAAATGACGAATCTACGTGACGCGTACGTCCGATACAGTATTCATTAAAGTTTTTTGACATTGCCCTAAGGATGAAAACTGCAACGCCTTCGAAACGTCGGTCATCACTTAAGCCGAATCAATACGACAACAATTCCGAAAAACATTTTAAACTAGTGGAAAACAGACATGAAAATCTTCGAACACATCAGAACTTAGGTCATTCTATCATATCAAATATATTTATAAAATTGTAGTTGCGATCCTTCAATAAAAATATTTTCCAGGCCTGCATCAGATCCCAAGTTAAAGAACTGATATCACTGTGACAAGTACGAGTAAATGGGATATGGTGGTGATGTGTAATTATGTTATGTTAGTTTTAAGACCTAGACGTATTGCAGTAAGCCGTTGTTATTACCGAGTTGTTTTGCCGGGATCGCCAGCGTCGTAAATTCGATGCTTTCACTCCATTTTGACACCTAAGTCTGAAATTTACTGTTTATTGCACAGAAAATAAGGAAAATAAATTATTTGGAGGTCGGAAATACAACTGCTTTTTTTGGATATTTTTTTCATAATATTGAATGCAAGTTTAACTCTATTTTTTTAACAATGACGTTATTGCAAAGTTTTGGAGTAGATTTGGGAGAACCTATTTGATGTCGTATTTTATGTGTTTTTTTCTTGTTTGCAATAATATAAATGTTACATCAAATTATTTTAAGACCAGTATGTCGAATGAATATACATCGAAGACCTGGACACTTATGAAGCCGGACAAAATAGTTACCGAAGAACACTACGCAGCATTATAGTCTGATTTGTAATATTAACATATAGCAGATTAGCTCATATAGAGACGGAAATATAACGGAGAGTTTTGCAGTCTATATAGTGTAGCGAAAATATTTAAAATGTCTCTAGAACGCTTGCTTCGAAAACTTCATTGCATGCAAAATACTGAACTTACAAAAAACTCTAATTAACAATCTGACGGAGTAAAAAAGAATGAGAAGACCAACGTATAGATAGCTGAATAGTATGATGAAAGACTGACGCATCCTAGCAGTGACCAACTGTAGACGGGATGTTGCTTATAGAGACAAGTGGCAAAAAAATATGTTCGCAACTAAGACCCATCTCGGGTTGCAGTACTGATGATATTTCTTAATTTTCTTATCTATAGATATTTCTACAGTATTCTTTAGTCCTTAAATTTACTCTCGTCTAAATAGAGTATCAGGTAACCGAATGGAAGATTGTGGTTATTTTTCAGTGTAGCAACGGCTATCCTCCTAAAAATATAATTTTTAGAATCTCGTCAAAGTATTCCACGACCGCCGAAGCCCTAACAGATAACAGTGAAAATATATGTGGTAACAGGCACTAAGTAGCATACTTAATGTGTCTTCAAGCTATGTTTTCCGACGTGTTTCTACCTAATTTAATATCGAATACTACTTCGTTCCCTATCTCAGTGTGTTTTTTAAAATATCAATACTCTTCCAGGTGTAATATTTCAAAAGCGGTAAAGCAAGGATGTGTTTTATTATCCTGGTTGTTAAATATTTCCATAGATTAATGTATGAATGAACTGCAGATGTCAATGAGTGGTATACAAATGTCGAATGAGAATATCTGCGGATCGATGTATGTCGATGACATGATAGTGTTAGCGGAAAATGAGGACGAATAAGTTTGATAAGTGAATTGTATAAGAGATTATGAATGTTCGGAAATCCAAAGTCATAGTGATAGCAAAGTGTGAAAGGAAAGTAAATGGGATATGTGGGTGGGTTACGAATGTTAAGAGTGAGCTGAAGAGTTCTGCTATTTAGTTAGTATTTACTTAAATGATGGAACAGTTTGATGGTTTGAGCATATAGAGCAAATGAATGTAGAAATACTAAAATCAAATATACATGTCAAATGTCAGTTGAAGTCATGGTAGGGAAAACCAAGGAAAGTATGATTAAACCAAGTGAATGTTATTTGGAAAGAAGAAAACGAATGTCAGAGAAATCGTAAGAGATGTAAAATAAGGTTTATGTATGTGAAATAAGCGAAATATGTGTGTTGTGGTAGGAAATTTTATCGCTTGGTTCTCTCTGCCTACCTCAGCAGGGAAACGGTGTGATAGTGTGTATGTATTCATTAATCATCAACCATGTACTTATTAATATTAAGTAAAGATTTTCCACGTATTTTTCTAAACAAAATGTCGCAGGAAAATCATTTCAACTAACTAGAAAAATTGGTCAAGAAAAAAACCGTCCTCTGTGACTTCGTGGATAAGACACTAAACTTTGACTTTTTTTAAAAGAGTCCCAGTCGAATTTTCACTTATTCTACCTTCCTGGTTGGTTCGAAGAGATTGTCACATGGCAATAAATCCACCTAGTTGTAATGTATGTTATATAATAAAATTATAATGCAATGCTATACAAAAATATTAAATTACCTGGTTCTGAATAGAAATAGGCTGGCACACTTAGAATAGAAAACGAACCTATAAGAATCGAACGTAAAGCCTTATTTAACATCTTTCTGGTTTTTTAGAAGAGATTATCACTTGGCAATAAGTTTGCCAGATTATAATGTTTATAACGAGAGTGTAATACAATATTTATTGGAACATTGACTTCGTTATTTTTGTACTTTCGTATCTAACTGTACTAGTATCTAAATCTAGTCATACCAATCTAAATTCGGCCTCGCATTCATAATGGGTGTCTCCTATAAATAAAATATGAGTATATGGTATACAAATAGAGACATATTAAAATAAAAGTGTGTTATGGTGAACGCCTCGCCTCACCTTTAATGCAGATATCCCCCACAGCGTCCCTGTCCACACCCATAAGTCACGTCTTGGAAATGTCATCGCGGAGGTTCGTATTATTTAGCCTCAGCTATTTATTAATAGTCCGCATGCCTCGCGATGTTGCTTGGTTGCTTTGCACAACTTGCATCAAGTCATGTTCAAAACTTTTATGCATGTCTATGAAGAACGCAGAGTGCATCTACTCAAATATGAATTTTATATGCAAATATTGAGTGTGCGCTGTCCGCCTTCATTCGTGGCTTTGCTGCAGGTCAAATCGTATAGGATACGGACAACATAATATTATTTTCTTTATGGAAATTCTGATTGTTTTAACATAGTTGGCTTTTATTGTATATAAAATACTTACTTATCTTCTTTGGTTACTTCGAAAGTCTATCAAAAATTATACTTTTCTATTATAATATTCAATTTCTTTGTTTTTCCACTAATAACTATAATTGGTGAATAATAATAATAATAGTAACAAAATAATTTCTTATTCTTCTTTCGTGTGGTACTCTTCAACATATTTGAATTGGTAATTTGGAGATTTTGAAAAAAGTGGTCGGGAGATAATTTTGTTTCGGCCTCAGTAATCGACCCTTCGGGTTTAGAACCACCAAGAAGGCACGAATCTCGTTGCTCATCGTTGCACGTATTAGTAACACTCAATACATGAATAGGCAATAACACTTTCACACGTTCTTGTTGTGTGCTAGTATTGTTGTCAGTCGAATTATTTTACCAGACTCCAACCGTTTTATTTTGTCGGGTACTATTGGAAATTGAACCCAAAACGCCCGGCTATAAGTCTTACCAACTAGGCCACGGAGAAGGTCATTGAATATTTCAATATGTTATAGCCAAATATTTTGATGAAATCGTATTTTTTCCCTGTGAGTATTAGCTATCTAAGTCTTTCAAGTAATTTTCAACGACAATTGTTTTTTTAGTATTGTATAATAGATATGACCAGCAGTGTCATACTCCCTAATACTGCACGAGGTTTGAACTGGTAACCTACATCCATCTGAAGTCCAGTGCGTTACCGCGCAATCATATACCTCCTTGTCAATATGTGCAATGGTATCAACTGTCAAAAATGAGGAGTCCTCAGATCCTTGTGTTTTTTTCGTATCTTCATATAAACAGTTAAGCTCAACTATATAGCATAGACCAAATTGCTAAAATTGACTATGTGAGTCTTTGTGATGTTCTTGTCCCTTAACTAGCCTGTTATACAGGGTCTTTCAATAGGGACGCTCGAAAGTTGTTAGGTTATAGCGGCCATGTTGTTAAAGCAACATCTGTCAAATTGTGAATTGTTCAGTAGTGTATGGCAAATCACCATGGAAAGTTATAGCGTTGAACAACGTGTGCAAATCATCAAATTTTATTTTCAAAATCAGTGCTTCGTTCGAGAAACGTTCCGCGCATTACGTGATTTTTATCCTCGCCACAACCATCCTGCCGAGTCGACTATTCGACGTTTGGTGGCCAAATTCGAGTCAACCGGTTCAATAAATAATCAGCCAACACCCGTACGTCACCGAAACGCAAGGTCTGCTGAAAATATCGCTGCTGTCCGTGAGAGTGTACGGGAAAACCCGAGGCAGTCAATTTATCGTCGTTCACAAGAACTTGGCCTTTCTGCGACTTCAACTTGGCGAATTTTGCGTCGGGACTTGGGTCTGCACCCGTATAAAATCCAACTGACCCAGGAACTTAACGTAAACGACCATAGACAACGTCGTGTGTTCGCTGAACAGTTGGAAGTTGACCCAAATTTCGCCAAAAAAATAATCTTTAGCGACGAGGCCCATTTTTGGATGAATGGATGTGTGAACAAGCAAAATTGTCTGATTTGGGACGATACCAATCCACACGAGATACACCAGCACCAAATGCATCCCGAGAAAGTCACTGTTTGGTGCGGATTTTGGTCTGTCGGAATCATCGGTCCGTACTTCTTCCAAAACGAAACTGGCATTGCCATAACCGTCAACGGCGAGCGCTACAGATCGATGACAAGCAACTTCTTGTGGTCTAAACTGGATAATATGGATACCGACGACATGTGGTTCCAACAAGATGGCGCTACGTGCCACACAGCACATGCCACGATGGACATTCTGCACAAGCGATTTGAGGGCATAGTTATCTCGCGCGGTGGCGACGTGAACTGGCCACCGAGATCGTGCGATTTAACGCCTTTAGACTTCTTCCTTTGGGGCTATCTTAAATCGCAGGTCTATGCGTATAAACCGCGAACAATTGATGCCCTCAAAGTCAACATGACGAACGCCATCCAGCAAATTCAGCCAGATTTATGCGACAAAGTCATCGAAAATTAGACCTCCCGAATACGTGCCACCAAGCAAAGTCGCGGCAAACATTTGAACGACGTTATATTCCATACTTAATGCCATAAAATATTCTTTCAAATAAAAAAAAATTGAATGGATATCTCACACACAACTTGTTTTATTTACATTTAAAAATCGAGCGTCCTTAATGAAAGACCCTGTACTAGTATGAATCAATATGTCATTTTTTATGGTAGTTTATTCTCCCTTCTTAAAGTGTTGCTCTCAAAATATTGTTGTTAATAAATTAATAATGAAGCCATATGTGAAAAGTCTCAACTGATTACTCAAACGTACATGGATATATATTACATATTTCCATATCTTGACAAACTATGTACATACTTATGTTAGGTCATGTGCCACATTTTCGACAGTTATTCACTGTACGTGTATCCCAGAGTACAGGAGCTGCACCAATTGACATCCGATGCAATGAAAATAGAAAACATTACTCATTAGTATAAATTCGAGGAAATTATAGAGACTGTCAAATAACTGGCACAGTATTTCATGATAATTTTGTATTTTTAGTAGAAAATTAAACAATATTTTATATTAAATATCATTGAGAGCTGACTAGCAATCGTCTTAAATTTATTTCAATAACTTGTATAATTTCTGAACATCGCAGTTACATTCTACCTCAAAGAGTTAGCATTTTAACTACAATTCGTGATTCATACCCTCTGATTCAATTGGTCACACACATATACACACACAAGATGGTGACGCAATGATAAGAGCCGTGTCCCGCAAGAATGCTGGTGTTTGCTGCAGAACAAATATCAGACTCCACATTAATGTCACCGAAGGAATGCAGACCTATGATTTCTCTTGGAATACGGAAGTCAGTGTTGAAATTTATTCGGACACAGCCATCTTCAATAAGAACATCCACGATTCCTTGTTATTATATTACAATATAATAATATAACCCAAACGATAATCCGGATAATCCTACATGTAATATTTTAGATTACATCGCTTAATTTAAATATTAACTTGCTTCAACGTCATGTTTCGTAAATAGTGTATTTCACGCCTTTTATATTCGATTAACATAAATCGTAATAGATATGTTTGAGTGTTTATATGCCCAATTTGATAAAATGTCGCATCTCTTTTCAATTTTATTTCATTTAAAGCAATAGGACATAAAATAATGTACAATACGAGAAAAAATCATGTAAAATACAAAGCATTCTCACGACAGTCATTCTTTTGTAAATGAAAGGCAATTGAAAAAAGATGTGGAATTTTAACTAAATGCATGTGGTATAACTTAGAAATAAAAGGTAATTTAAATTTACAAAAAAAATATAAAAGTTTTTAGTTTAGAGAAGATATATATTATTTATAGTTAAGGCATTAACATTGTGGAGGTTTAAAGACATTGTAATTTGTTTTATCAAACACTGTTTATTCCACTTTTTGTAACGGTATAACCCTAACAGTTTTAAGGTTTTCACCTGATCATCAGAGAGCACAAACAAGATGTTTGTTTGCACGATGATACGAGTATACTCTCATTTTGATTTTTGTTTCATCCCTTTTAAATGTGAGCTACGTATTCAGCCATTCGATGTACCTTTGAATATTTACCATTTAAGTATATAAATTTGGTCATTCAAAATAAAACAAAAATTCAAGAAAACAGTAAAACAAATGTTTTTGAAAGAATTGATTCAAAGCAAACTACTCGATATTATTTTACCTCAAATTTGTATTCGCCACTTTTTTTAATGACTTTAAACTCAAGAGTGCTTCTAGTCCCTGATTAGATTAATAAATAATGCAAAATATGTTTTAGAAGCACAACCTTCTAAGCTTAAGTATATCAAATTTGGATAATACCAAATAATTATATATTTAATTCGTTAAAACCTTTTAAATTTCTTAACATCTGCAAACGAATCGAAACATGTTTAAAATGAGCGTTATCATATAAGTGGAAATAGGGTAAAGTAGATCTGCATAAAAGGTCAGATATGCATCACATTTTAATTATTAAACTCTTCACTTAATTACGAATTCCGAATTTTGTGCACGGTGTTCTTATAATCATCTTCATTACTCTTATGTTTCGATATCATTCTACACAGAATCTTAATTTATTCTCGGATTTGTCTTTTTCAATCGAAAAAATATGGTTTTATGATAAGACGAAGGGCCTGCGCAGACATCTGTCCACCGATCCTTTGGCGTGTCTCGCCGCCTTGATCCTGCCGCCTCCCACGTAGAGCGGCCAGTATGAAATCATTAACATTCCTCGTCATCGATTGGATATGGCTAATTACTACTCCCGCATGATGCTCAACGTCCGTTTATGCAAGCTTCGCTGTATCAAGCGCATTGACTCTTTTCTGGGGCTTTAACTCAATGCACGTGTCTAAGAAATTCGATTTCTGATATTACAATCCGTCTTGATGATATTTATGGAAATTCACAAACTCACACAGGCAAAAAAACTATTTTTAATTCTTCTTCCTCTCTCGTATGTTATTCTTCACTTCATATCCGTACTGATTATATTGGGATGTTGTGGAGTACAGCCGTGAAACAACATTGTTTTCGAGCCCGGTAAGTGAAGACAACTTCCGTGGCTCAGATGGTACAACATTCGACTTCCAACGCAGGAATTTTGGATTCAATTACCGATGGAGCTTTATAAACATATTTATAACATACGAGTATTTCTGGTCAGTTAAAAAAATGGCATATGGTAATGGTATATTGTATACAACAGAAATGTAATAGTAATACATCAAGCAAGTCTTCGGGCTAAGAACTCTTCGGGCTAACTTCTTCTCTAAGTACCTACCTTTGAATAGTTACTACCGCTATATAATTGGAAGTTACTATACTCGCAAACCTTTTGTCGTGTTGGCGGATAACAGCGAACCCTTTTACCCAAACTAGACATTTTTTTTCTTTTTAGAACCATCGGGAATCGAATTTTTTAGAACCATCGGGAAATATTTTACCAACTAGGATACAGAAGTAGTATTTTTATAAATATCTCATTCAGTTCTTATTATATTTTCGTCAAAACCCACCGTTTTTTTATTTTCCTGCGCTTTTACAACAATCTTAGTCATCGCGTGCTCAATACTGAGCGTCCTAGTCCTCTGCCATGTCTGGAACTTGCCGCACAATTCGTCTCCATCCTTCCCGATCCCGGACCATATTGAATGCAGCGTTTAAAGAGAATCCTGTTCACTTTTTTTTCCCTATCTTTGAAGGAGACTTTCTCTTGCTCGTTTTCCCTCAACTGTGCCCGTGATCTACAACTTTTCAAGACTTTCGTTATTCTTTCTGGCAAGGTGCCCAAAGTATGTTGGAATTCTTTTCCTACATGTTGCCGAAATTTTTCTGTTTTCACTAATTCTTGGATGATTGAGCCATTGGAATGCCTTTTTTTTTAACAATAACGATATATTAATAATCAATTTTACTAAGCAATATTTTATTGACAAAGACACGCTATCTAGAAAAGTAGATGAAGAAGGCTCAAAGCAGTTTTCAACCAAAAGTCTTTTGATGACACTACGAGTATTTTTTCTAAGTATAAACTATGTAACTTCACCAAACAACTCCTGTTGGTAGGGAAATCTTGGTATTTACTTTGACCATGCTATGCTATTGGCCCTTTTTAGTAGAATGTTCTCGTAATAACAGTATTACTCGGACATTTTTTTATTCAGTAAATTAATATGAATGCACTTTTACAACTTTTACGCCTCATCAATAAACAAAAAATATTATTTTACTTTTTTTATAGTATATATGCTGTCTTACTAATTTTGAAACATGATATTTATTTTTAATACTTAATTAAATGTATAAAAGCGTCCATGTGATTTTCTTTTATATAATAAAATGACATGAATAATGTTATTGTAGGTGGATTACCTAAAAGAATTTAAATAAGAATATCAAAAATAATGTTGCTAGAAACGATAAGAAAATCGCAATATAAAACAATTTTCCAAATAATGTGCATATTTTTGTAAAGCACTCGCTAATATTTATTTATTTCATCTACTGTGAATGGCGACCTCAAAAGAGTACCTTTATTTTTTATCAACCAATAAAATTGCAGCTGTCAACAATATAAATTGTACGAAATATAGCCTAGCTGATACTTAACTATTTTAATAGGTTCATCTATCATTATTAAATAATATAAATTACTTTTGTGTTTTATCGCTATTTTTTTTTATTTAGCATAGAAATATTCCTTGTTAGTAAAAAATGTATATAAGAATATTACTACTTGAAGGTAAAAATAATAAAACTATATTCATTTAAAATATCATAATTATGAAAAAAACTACAAATATACTCGTGTATATATTTTAAAGCTTACAAACACTTATGTATTCAACCATGTGTTATCGAACTTTTGAAACGTGGGTCGAACTTTTGAAACATATATTCAAATTCATATTATTTTTAACTTTTTTTCAAAACTTTCTAAGTTTAATCTACGTCGTGATTTCCTCAATCTATCCATGGGCTTAATATTTTTATCTTGCTCAAAATGAATCATATCCAAATAATCCAGTCATCATATATCGTTTGACAAGTGCCGAATCAGAATTAGCAGGAGCCGTGAAGCGACAGTATTACTCAGCCGAGATCTGAAGCCCCCGCGCAGATGACTGATGAGGAGTATTTCCGTCTGCCGCAGTATTCCCGGCCCAAGACCCGCACTCTGCAGACTACAGATTGCACACTCCATAGAGGAAGTGCCGCGCTCTGACCGTGCCGGAAACTATTATGACCCCTTTGATGATTGAACACCAATAAGCGGTGCGTTTAACACGTTTACACCCGATATTATCATATGAAAATATTCTAAATACTACATTAATTCAAACATGCATACATACATACCATCACGCTATTGAGATAGACAGAGGCATCCTGTTGAGATAGGCAGAGAAGACTTTACTATCACGATATGTATGTTCTGTTTCTCTTTTATTTTCTTCACTCTTTTCAAAATTTCGTTCACTTGACCCAACCATGCTTTTCTCGGTCACCCTCTATCACAACTCCAACTCCCGCCTGCATTATCAGTTTGTTTAGTCAGTTTTTCGTCACCCAGCCGTTCTACATGCCAAAACCATCTCAATGTGCTATGTTTCACCCTACTTAACACATCAGCTTTTAGCTCAAATTTTTCTTTATAATTACATTCTTTATTCTGCCATACATCAACACACCACGTATCGATGTATGACATAATACGCTTATCCACCGTATTTATATTAACTCAATTACCATTAAAAATATTGTTTAACTAGTGCAGGGTGCGTTTTATGTTCCAGGCCGATGTTTTTTTTTTTTGAATAACTTTTAAATGAAACACAATTTTATAATTTATATTTAATTGATTGATTATATGTATGGAATATAATGTCGGTCAAGTGGCCGCCTCTGGCCGTGGCGTAAACGCTAGCATATTTTTTCAAGCATATTTTTCATAACATTCTCGCAGACTTCTGGTGTTATTTCAGCAATTTATTTTCGAATGTTGTCCTTAAGCATCGGGATTGTGGTTGGTTTTTTGGTGTACACTTTCCCCTTCAAGTACCCCCATAGAAAATAATCGGGGGTGGTCAAATCAGGGAATCGTGGGGCCAGTCGATATCACCACTTTTTGACATTATTCGGCCGGGAAAAGTTTCTCGCAAAATTTGCGTCGTAGCACGAGCTGTGTGTGATGTGGACCGTCCTGTTAGAACCACATGTGCTGTATCCCCAATTGATTCAATTCGGGCACAAGAAAGTTTACCAACATGTCACAATAATGATCACCAGTAACTGTTACAGCATTGCCTCTAGCATCCTCAAAGAAATATGGGCCAATGATGCCGCCGGTCCAAATGGCGCACCATACAGTCACTCTATGAAGGTGTAATGGTCGTTGGTGTATCAATTTAGGATTTTCAATGCCCCAATAGCGGCTATTCTGTTTATTAACGTCGCTCATGATGATTTTTGTGGCAAAAATGGTGATCGTCTATGCCGACCTGGAAAACACGAGCACTCCAATCTCGCCGCCGTTTATGGTCATTTTCCTGTAGTTCTTGTGCCAATTGAATTTTATACGAATAAAATGCAAATCTTTTTTAATATTTTTTAACGAACATGGTGGAGACATTCCCAATTCTTGTGCACGGCGTCGATGAGACGTGCACGGACGTTCACCAACACTGCCTCACTGCATCAATCTTTTCTGGCGTACGTTAGCTACGTTGTCTCCCAGACTTTGAAAATTTTCAAAATTATTCATTACACGCTGAATGGTTGACTTGTTAGGCACATGATTTAAACAAAACAAAAATACGTAATTTTCTTCGCATATTCACAATTGAACAATTAATTAAATAAAATATGAGCCACCGTAGTTTGTTGCACTCTGTACTGTCTGTTCTGCTATTGATTCTATTGTAATCGGAAGCTCTGGTTCGCTGAGGATTTCAAATCGATTTTTGAGGTCTAGTTGGAATCCATTTTTGGTTTTAGCAACTAGATCGTTGTTTATTATTCTTTTCTCCTTTTTCTTAACCACTTTGTAACGTTCAGTTTTAGTGTTGATTCTTATTTTGGCTCTTACTAGGCGATGATCACTGCCTGTTTTAAAGCTGTTGAGAACAGCGCAGTCTTGGACAGTAAATCTTTTGTTTGACAGGATGTAGTCGATTTCACTTGTGTTACCTGTTGGGCTTTTCCATGTCCATTTTCTAGAGTTTTTCTTTTTGAAAAATGAATTCATAACACAAAGTGAATTAATTGCTTTGAGCAAACTGTACAATCCTGTTTCCTCTGTCATCTCGGGTGCCTATCCCAAATTTTCCCACTGATTTGTCATCTTTGTGGAGACCACCGATTATTGCGTTGAAATCTCCGATTACAAATTTGAAGTGGGATGTGTTTGCATCATACATATTTTGAACTTCTTGGTAGTACTCTTCGATTCAATCATCAGAGTAACTTTGTGTAGGGGCATATGTCTGTATTATTTGCATTCCATATCGCTTGTTTATTTCGAAAGTTAGGGACGCCACTCTGTCAGAAGAGCTCTCAGTCGTGATGATGTTATTCATCCATTTCCTGTGGATAATAAATCCCACTCCGCTGGTTCTTCCATCTTCTGTACCTCTGAAATACAGTTGATGTCCTTCTTTCAGTTCTATGAAATCTTCTCCCTTTCTTCTGACTTCGCTTAGCCCTACGATATCCCAATTGATGTGATTAAGTTCCTCTTGAAGATCAGTGATATGGGCCTCACTTGAGAGGGTACGAGTATTAAATGTAGCGATGTTCATCTGGAAGCAGCCGTTACCGATCCTCCGTGTCCGTATCGAAGCCTCCCTTCTAGGACCGCTGCTGTAGCACTGTCTAGGACGTCTTCCGGAGGGTTTTTTATATTTTGTTTTATCATCATGGGGGTTTTTCGGATAAGGAGTACTTTGGTCTCCCCTTATACCGCGCTGTTCAAGCGTTTTGGTATGAGGTTTTATTTCGGGTTTTCCATCCCTATAGCACTCTTCTCAGAGTGTTGGAAGTTTTCTTATGATCTTATATCTTCCGGTAGAAGGGATTTTTAAGGAAAAGGGATAATTTAGAGGAAGGCATAAATAAAGAGGATCTTTATTTACGCAGATTAAGATGGAAGATGGGAGAGGTAGATCACTATCGGAGAGGAAATGGAGTCATAGTGAACGGCTCGGAGTCCTCAGGATCGCTAAGCTCGCGTTCGTTGGATAGAC
>OX463840.1:26034141-26151680 GCA_949825065.1 Odontocerum albicorne
ATATATATAGTGGGGGACTTCTTCTAAGGCTATGTCGCCAATCTTAATTTGTCTCGTTGATGCACGTGTATATTGGTTGTAATCAAGACCTGTATGATGTATCTTATTCCTTAATAACCAATTTAATTTATCTTTCGTAAATATTTAAACTCTCACATAAAACATTCACACTTGGTATTCATATCCTTACACACACTCGCGAATCGACGAACTTTTTCAAACTATTAAAGTATGATAGTTAGCTTGTCCACTTTTACATCTTTTTAACATGCAATTTTTAAATTGATATTTTAAAGAATAAAAAGTTAAAAAAAAATTAAATACACAAAAAAAAAATTAACATCATTCATATAACCGGGTACGAATATGTTAAAAGGTAAAAGAGACCAAAAGGAAAGAAATTGCATAGATACAAGAAGACACGATCAGAGAAAGCCGAGGCGGCTGTGACACCGATGACAATGTTGCGTACAACAGATGCTGGTCAATGGGCAACGCATGTTAACATGTGCAGATATCGAAACTAGCTTTTCTTGAGATGTACCCATACACGGCGTCATTCATTAAAGTCGCGTACTTAATATTGACAACTTATTCTAATATTTATATTATTTAAATAGATAACTACATTCCGTATAATAGATAACGATACGCAGAGATTGGATTGGAGATTAGCTTTCTTGGTTCACAGCTCTTGTTTTTTTACGTCGTCCTTTATTATCCATGTAATGAGACTCAGGAACCAGTTACCAACTAATATTAGACTCGCTCCATCATTGGCATGTTTTGAAAACCCGACAGTTAAATTTGATTTCAAGTCAGTAATATAACGTGTTTCACTCTCGTACTAAGCCAGTAAATATGTAGTAAGCCATGTTGTTTTCCCGTATATTTTTATTTTTAATATTTAGGCAATCCCCTACACTCTGATGATTCATGCCATTACTGTTAATCCAAAATGCAGTTATAAGATAGTCAATATAATTAATAAAATTATGTGAAAAAATCAATTGTAGAAGATTGAAAACTTCAACTGATTGCATTTGAAAAATTTGACAATCAATTTTTAAGTGAATAGTTTTAAGCAGTTAAAATGGAATTTTTTCCTTTTTGCTCATACGTGACGGTATACGTAATGAAAAAAAAATAGTTAAAACCTCATTTAATGATTGGAATTTGAATAAATCAGTCACTATTTGCATGTATAAACCAACATAGTGGCCACTTTTTGTGACCAATGCTAATTATTAACAGTAAAAATCAAAGAATTCCCAATTAAGATAACTCTAGCACATTTCCTGACTTTTTACATTTCTTTCTTTCTTAATATAATTCACTTAACCCAACCATACTTTCCTTGGTCTTTCTCTCACACGCCTTCCACATAATAAATAAATAAATACTTTTATTTTTGTTTAAACAAAATTTAAAAATGTGTAGAGCATTTGTAGTATTGTATCACAGTGTTACTGCATTTTTTGATTTTGATGTTAATTTTTTTCCAATACTTGGAGTTAACAAATACTTCGGCCATATCGCTGCTTGCATCAATGTTAGTGTCAATGCTTGGAGGGGCGCGGGACGCGGTTCGGCCCCGCGGTCCAGCGCAGTCTCACGGAGCGAAGGGCCCCATAAACATTGGAGCTCGACATGCCGTGTCACTCCCCTGCCCAACCTGTTATTACCACGGCTGTGTCCGTCATACCACTGTAGTGACCATACTTCTTATTTTTTTCTAGCAATAGACTTAATTAAAGAATAAATAAAACACATACTCGTACCATCTCGCCGTTTTCCTGTCGGCATAAGCAGAGAAGTCAGAGCGATAGACTTTTCTATCGCGACACACATATTTCGCCTCCTTTACATTTATACACCTTCTCATACAAATGCTACGATTTCTCAACTTTTTATATTTTCTTCTTCAAATTATCATTCACTTAATCCACCCACACTTTCCTTGATCTTCTTCTACCACGTCTTCCACTCACATTGGCATTGTATTTTTAGTATTTCTGTATTTCTTCATTCGTTCTACATGCCAAAACCATCTCATATCACTGCTTTCTCTGAGTGCTTTCTCATATCACTTAATACATCCACCTTAAGTTCACATTCATTAATCGTTTCATTCCGTATTCGGTCACACATTGTCACCTCATGTATTCTTCTGACTGCACGCATTTCTACACCACTTACATTTTTTTTAATTTTATTGGAAGTTACATTGTACCGTTGATCAAATAAATAAATGAACAAATAAATATCCGGATCTGTAATACAGGCATATTGAAGAGCGTAGCCGAAACACAGTATTGTCTTCGACTCAAATCGATGAGCTTTCGGGTTAAGAATCACTAGAGTAGACAGACGCCTAACTAATAGTTCACCATTGTACGTGTTTGAAATACTGCCGCACGTTAACAAGCAACAACTCTAGCATACGTCTAAACTAACTATACTGATACTCTTTTTTTTATTTTTTAGCACTATCGGGAATCGAACTCGAAATCCCCAGATGAAAGACAGGTGGCTTTCAAGTGCTGTTTCGTAATACAATAGCACTTCATAAAAACCATGTTTTTTATTTCATATAAACAGCTTTTAAAACGAGTACGCTTACTGAAGACCAATGTGACCTTGTTTGTAAAACACTAGTCTTCCACCAGGGGGTTTCAGGTTCGATTCCAATGGAACCGAAAAAAATAGAAATCTAGTTTAGTTTGTGTTTAAGGTTATTGTTGATGTTGTGTTGACGGTAGTCTTACTAACTCGCATATTACGTGATTAATCCTGTAGTTGGAAACCCGAATTCTAGATTAATATGGTCAAGGGCGATGTTATCTCCCGGCAACGCATTCCTACAACTGAAAATAAATTTCGAATAAGTATATCAAATGGAAAATTTGTCTACTATCCACTAAACTATTGGCATCATCTATGATGTGTCTAATGTACACGCAGGCTTCAAGGACAAACAAGTTATAATACAGGATGATGGGTCAATAGAGCTAGTATAAAAAATCTCAAGACAGTTTTCAACAGTTGCTACCACTAGTCGTAGTTACCGGTTTAAATATAAAAATAAATAGTATGTTACCCATATAATATAATAAATGTAATATTTTTTTTAATAATTGAATGAGAAAAAATCATTATTTACAGTATAATTGTAACCAAAAAGGAAACCTGTAGCATGATATTAATAAAGCTGAAGACCTTTATGAATGTCGAAACTTGTCAGTGCCGGCGATGCGTGAAACCACGTACCTGAAAACCGAGGGGCTAATCTCAAAGAAGATTTGAAAAAAAATAATCTCGTTTATTGATTTATTCAATACAAGATATATTATATATATATATATATATATATATATATATATATATATATATATATATATATATATATATATATATATATATATATATATATATATACTCGTATATATACTTTAATATAGGTTTCACGTAATTTATATAAAAATCAAAGTAAATCAGGATGCTATCAAAAAGTATGGGCTCATTTTTTACGGCCCTCCCCCTATCCGATCAAGCTTCAACCCAAAGTAACGAGAAGAAACCCGACCAGTGGCATCACAGATGTGTTTTAGCTCACATTTTCATTAAAACAATGTAAATAAAACTGGAAGTGTCCTAAAAAAACACAAGCTTACGGTTACCTGAATTTCGATTATTTCCCAATCTTACACAATAAGAAACAAATCAATTTACTTTTTCTACAAAAGAAATATATTCAATCATCCCATGTTGTTATCCATTCTCACAAGTTGTTCCATTCCAATGATAATTCCGTTCGCTTATAATATTATCCAAGTATCATAATTGTCCATACATTTATTCCCCATACAAATAAATTTATCATCTCGCACACGATAAGGAGCCCAGATAAGAGATTTGAACGCGTTTCCTTTCGTTTGATAGTGGTGCGGTCGCCGCAACCTCTATAAATCATGGGAGTACGTTGCGTTATTAAACATTTATCAATCTCGAACAATTATAATAGCCTTCACGGAATTTATTATAGTCTATCAAATACCTGTTTTAATACGTCTAATTCCTATTTCTCTTGAAACGTTGCTCATTCGTTGCTCAGATTAGATCATTGAACTGCTGTTGCTATTGAGTGTCTGATCAACACATTTATTGAAAATTTATAATATTGTTAGATAACTACAATACGTAGCTTGTTGAAATATCCTTACATTTTGATGTTGCTTTTATAAATATTATATAGTACTCGTAGTTTCAAGTTGTTAGGAATAAAAATTACTACTATCACTTGATTTCAGTAACTTTATACGCGTCATTGAATCTCTGAAAAGTTGTGACATAAGAACTCAGTGCATTACTCGACTTTTATACTAGTTTAATAAAATTAAAAAAAATATATAAGCTTCTTTATGGACAAAATAAACGATACTTAAATGTCCTTTATATATCACATTAACAATTTTAAAACAAAAAACAACATATTGACATCTTCCAAAAAAACTAATAATATATCATATATGTACACACAAAATATGATTCATTAAAATACCAATATATAGATACAACACTAAAAAAACAAATCAAGCAACAATGCAAGACTCAGTTGGGGAAAAATAGGGTATTTCTTAAGGGCAACAAATATATTAAATTATAGGCAAATTATAAAAAAATACTTCAAATTAAATAGAATAACTAGTCTCCCAATCAAGATCTAAGATTGAGGAAATGCGGAAAACCCTTTTTTAAAACTCAATAACATCTAACATACATTAGAAATATCTACCAAAGAAGACACGGAGCTACTCAATTGTTGCATTCTGACGATTAATGTCACAACGTACAACTGTCGTTAACGCATTAATTCGTTATTGTCACGTTTGAACTATAGAAGGTTCCATGTGTTTCTAGCAGGAATGTGAGAACCAATTTTAGCCATCATATCGGAGATATCAACGATATTGTGAATAACTTGATACAGAATCGAATTTAATCCTTCTTATTATGTTATTTAAGACTTTGAACTGAATTCTTGGAATTATTAAATATCTTACTTAACATCACTTTGGTTTTTGAAAGAATTTTTTTTTCTTAACTTATAGCACCTTGATCTCAAAAAAGTTTACTTTTCTGTTTGAAATACATCCTCAACGATTTGATTTATATTAATTTGACATATTGAAAGCGCATAATACGTAAACGTAAAATTAAGCCTAATTGAACGAGTGAGGAGGGACTGCCGTGCCATGGAACTGATGTGCTGAAGAAGTTGCATAGATATCTAGAATTGGTGAGAGCTGATTATTAACACATACAAATAAAAATTTGACCACCTCGTACATCAAATTACCTCTATCCGGAATATCGCAGTCTACCAGCATTATAAAAAAGCCTTACATGCGCGTTTAACATGGAAATGTAAACCCTTGACCACGTTTTATTTGACTGTTCTATACGCACCGCATATGCTCTTTACTTAATTATAAATGTTCCCCGCCCGTTCAACATGTCCGGCCCACCTACTCGCACTAAATTCTCCACTATTGAACAGTCACAGCTGAATTTATTGTATATAACTCCTTAAATATATAGTACTATAGTAGTTTCACACATATTTTTTCACTGACAGGAAGGAAAACTTAACTTATTTTTAAAAAGTGCATCTTGTCGTCTACCAAAGAGTACTAATTTTGTTGCCTACCAAAGAGTACTATCTTGTCGTCTACTAAAGAGTACTAAATAATACCAAAGAGTGTTAATTTGTACCTCATCAGTGAGGAAAACATAGACCTAGACAAGATCTGTAACAAAAATCATTGTTTTTTTAGCTAATCCGAGCCTGTCAAAGAGCAAGAATATGAATCTGCTAGACTATTAAGTTGAGTCTGTTTGATTTGTGTTCTGTAAACATCACGTTCCGTGGCAACGCGAACCGTCACGACGTCTTATAATAAATGGATTCGCGAGCGCGAATCAGATGACAAGTGGCGAGCATTCCACAAATACTAGGAAGCTCGCGAGAAACCAGTCCGCGGTATCACATCACCTCTCGATGCATTTATCAACGCCAGCAGACTGAAGAAATACTCTTCTGAAACTCCTGTTATTCGTGGTAATTACTTCGTTTCTAGACATTTAACCCAAATCTATAAGCATTTATACTCGACAAAACAGTGTACGAGACACTTACCAGTTTATCTAAAGCACGTGTCATTTAGCAAAATTAATTGCAGAAAAATAAATTTCCATTTCTTCATACAAGGAACTTACATCTAGTAAACTTAAGTCTGATATGATACCTAACTTAAGTCTGATATGATACCTAACTTAAGTCTGATATGATACCTAACTTAAGTCTGATATGATACCTAACTTAAGTCTGATATGATACCTAACTTAAGTCTGATATGATACCTAACTTAAGTCTGATATGATACCTAATTATCAGTACCCTTTAGAATCTAATTTATTTTTAAAAAAGCACCAATCTAGTTTTCTCTTACGACTTCTTAAACACCTTTCTGGTTAGTTGTCAGATATTTCAACGTGGCAATAAACCTGTTAGATTATACTGTATACAACAAAACTGGTATACGGTATAGTACTATTATAAAACTAAGGATATGAATAATCATGCTCTCTCGTGTACAGACAATAGAAGAATATTTTCTGATTCTCTTTCACTCGACCTGAAGAGAATACGTAACCCCTGAAGGTTCATATATTATAAACAAGAATCTGAATTGTACAATAAATGTTCTGAGCACATCTATAAATATTTTGATGGTACAAATAACAAAAATGAAATCTTCTTTATCCACTCTTCAGCAACGACTCACCAGGAATTATTTTCTATGTTATTCCAACTTTATCTCTCAGGTACGCAAATACCAAATTCTCTGAATAATCTATGAATTAATATTATTTTATATTAAGTGCTACTCGGTTTGATTTGTGAGTATTGGCCGTTTTACAGTGATTTGAACTGTTTTTTTTTTACATTTTTAACTGCAAACTCAGTGTAAGGAGTCCAAATTAATAAACCCATAAAGGCGCTGTACAAGGCAACGCCCTGTGGTATCAGACCTTTGGGGAGACTTTGAGGATTAGCAAAACAACGGTATAAAGCTGATGAATAAGTTACAAGCTAACTATGATTTAAATGTCATAACTAACCAAGATTCGAAAACGAGATTGACAAAACAGCGCGTGCATACGAAATGAGTGCACTAAAGGAATACTATATGTAGTGTTTAGATTTATGACAGGATAAGAAACGTAGGTTTTACGAATGAATCTGAACTGATGACCGATATGATAAAAATAAGCACACGAGGGGGGTTCGGACATATAAAACTATGAGAAAAATATGAACTGAGTGAATGTTTAAAAAAATGGAAATGTGTAAAAGAAATCGAAAGAACTGTAAGAGAAGATGTAAGGATATTGAGGAAACGGAGGAAGTCTTGAAACAAAAGAAAGACCATATGTGCTTCATAAATAAACATGATGTTGTATACAATAGTTATATAATATTATATGCAAAAAAATACCATAGTGTATGTTACCTTACGACAAACTCGAATAAAGCATAAGCACGTTCGTAGGAAACAGAATATAATGATTTAGTGAAGATATATATAAATATTTTTAGTAATTTTTTAACATAGGACGTATAGAAGTACAGTGAGCTGGCAATTAAAATAAGTCAGGAAATCAGTTGAAACCCAGAACATGTTGAATACTTCATGCACCCCCTTCCTCCACTAATTTACTTTTATATTAGACAGATATTTAATCATTTGCTTTCTGATACTAAAAGTATTGTAACATAATCATTACTAATGTTGCTCGAGAGATCTTTTCGCAAGATATCATCATGAATGATTTGAGATACGATTTTTTAAGGAATTTCGTGATCGGTTTAGGATATATTTCAACTTGAAAAGATTTCTTGCAGGATACTTGTGTTGACGAAAGGATTTACAAATATTTGTAAACTATAAAACGTGCTTATAGGCTAACGAATGCGAATAATGCAAAATTCTGCAGAACATACAATAAAACAAGCACGCTATGCAGTTTTTAAATGATTCTTGCCTTATTTTCTCGCGAACGTAGCTACTCAAAATTTAAGTATGAATTTCGTCAAGTGTAAAGGTAATAAATATGTCATCATTTTTGTCTATTTGATCTTTCTCTCACTGTGGAGGGCTTTTCAAATGAAGTATCATTGTTTTATTTTATTTTTTTCATTTGACACTGTACAAATAATATTTCAGCCTATTAGCACATCGGCCCTCTGGGGAATTCCCGGAAATCCACTGATTCAGTTCGTCGCTGAGTACAACATACCTTTATATACTCGTATATAATAAATTAACTACTCACATTTTTAAAAGTGGCATTACCTTAATATTCGAAAAATAAAAAGGGAATGTTTTTTTTTTTCTTAAATAAAAACACCGAATTTAGATTCCACTTCTTGGTGACGCGGTCGCCTACTTTACTGGTTCACTTCAAATTAACCTAACCTCAATTCTGGCGCAAAACATAAGTCAGCCGCCATGTTGCAGTCGGCAGTTCCCGCCACATTATTCGGGCGGGAAATGGGAGAATTTGCTGGTAGAATTACGGGCGGAGCGCGCGGGCTTGGTTCGTTTTTCCCGTTTATTCACGCTGTAAACAAAGTTGCGGCATTCGGCCGCTCACAGCCGACTTAGACGGTCGCCTATAACCGCGCTCTCCGACGCTCTCACCATCTAAGAGTAAACGGAGCCCGTGACAGTTTTCCCTTGAGCTGCTACAAAGTGCTTGTGTTTTGTGTTTGTGTCTCCAACGCAACGCATCATCATCATCACCAGCCCGAAAGGACATCAAATAATCATCTTAGCCCTGGACCTCATCAGGACTCCATCACACTAAGAAGGAGGGAAAAAGAAGGCCCCCCGACACCGCAGTTCCAGCCTTCACCGGTGCTCGAGTGTCACTCCCGACGACGTTCACCGACGTCTCCTCATCGGGTGAGTGAACGGACTTTTCTCTTCCCTCCCCTCCCCTCTGTACGATTTATATATATTATTATATATAATATAACTAACTTTATAAAATGCATTCCACTAGCGCCGACGCTGTTCACTGGCGTATTCGAAAAAAAGGATCGCAGCGCAAAATTACGCGGGTCCTCCCAGTAAAAGACCCCCCGGTCTCCCAAAATGTCCCTACGTCTCTCGAGGAGTTTACCTCCCAAATTCGTAACAAAAAGTCCCTCGCGCAGGCCATCAACTACCTCTCGACCCTCCTCTCGCGAGGTACTATTCAATTTGTGGGCGACAAGACGGAAGTCGACAAAGTCGTCTCCCCGCTCTCCGTCCCACCAACGCTGGCGCCTACCCCCGCCCAGCCCAAGCCAACATTGGGAAAGCCGAACCCCCCGTCGGCCCCTCCCGCCAAAATAAACACGGACGGTGTACCCACCACCCCCGTCCCCAAAATAACAATTACCGCAGCTTCTCGCCCCTCTTCAACCGTCCAGCCGGATGATTCCGACATGGACTGGCAGACGGTACCAATCCGTCGTAAGAGGTCACCGGACAGCCCTCCAAAAGAGCTTTCAGCTCCCAATATTGCCACCGCCAAAAAAAGGCAGAGGCTACCTAGCCCACCGGGCTCAGTCTCTCCAGCCACACCGGCTCCCGCCCAAGCCGCTCCTTTCCCGACTAAATCGGAACGCATCCCGCCTATAATTCTGCGGGATGCGGAAAAATACTCGGAGCTTCGAAAGAAGCTCCACGCTGCCAATATGCCCTTCACATCGAAGGCTTTGAGCAGCGGTGACCTCCGTATACAGACGAAGTCTGTCGACGCATACCGTCTGCTAGCAACGGAATCAAGCCGTCTCAAGGTACCGTACTACACGTACCAACTAGACAGCGAGAGACCCCTCCTCGTTGTCCTTCGCGGCGTCCACACCTCCTTCGGAGTCGAGGAGATTATCGCCGAACTGAAATCCCTCGACTACCCGGTCCTGAACGTCTTCAGGATGAAGGACCGGAGGAGGAAAGTCCTGCCATTGGTGATTGTTAAACTCACCAAATCCCCTGAAGGACGCCGTATTTACAACGACCTCCACAGCATCTTCGATATGAAGATCTCCGTGGAGGAGTTGAAAAAGAATACATCAGCAGGACAGTGTCACCGCTGCCAAAAGTTTTATCACAGCGCTGGCAGCTGTCATGCCCCTCCCGTGTGCGTCAAATGCGCACGAAATCACAGAACGTCCGACTGTAAAAAGCCGGACGACTCCCCCGCGAGATGCGCCAACTGTGGCGGCGACCACCCGGCCAACTACAGAAGCTGTCCCTCTCACCCTCTTAGCAGAAATGCCAAACAGGCCTACCCCTCCGCGCCCCCGCCAGCCAGAGAAGCCCCCAGGAGGACCCCTCCTTTATCGAAACCAACGTCGAATGTCGCGTCCCCCGCGATCTCATACGCGAGCATTACGAAAAATGCCCGCCCTCAGCTCTCCGCCCAACCGCCCCCCCTAGTAACACCCCCCAATCTGCGCTATCCATCGCAGGCCGACATATCCGCGGTATTGAGGAACCTCGACGAGGCCATGCATATGGCCCGCGAAGTCTTCAACGCCCTCGCAATGTGTGTGCCTCACAATGGCTAGAGTCAGCAGACCCTGCCATCTAACCGTCGCGTTCTGGAATGCAAACGGCACTTGCAAAACCAACAAGCAAGAAATCGAGGACTTCATCGTCGAGCACAACCTAGATGTGATGATGATTAATGAATCCTTCTTAAAACCCAGTCACCGATACTCACTTCGTAATTATTATGTTTACCGTAATGACCGCCTCACAGGCAGAGGAGGCGGCACAGCTATCATAATAAAGGCGAGTCTCGATCACTGCCTTTCCGCATCTCCCCCCACGGACAACATGGAGAGCACCAGCGTTGTGGTTCAAACCCTCAACCACGGTCCTCTCAAGCTCGTGTCCGTGTATCTCCGACCGACATTACCATTTCTCGAGTCAGATTTGGACTCACTTTTCGCGGACAATCTTCCCACTATAGTAGCGGGAGATCTCAATGCCAAACATCCGCTCTGGCACAGCCGAGTCAAAAACACTCACGGCCGCACGCTAGCCGAGATCTCCTCCCGCAAAAATTACTTTGTGGACGCCCCCGCCACTCCGACCAGATACTCCCAAAAAGATAACGACTCTGCAGACGTCTTAGACATCATCATCAAAAACGACATCCCGTTCAACAGCGACTTGCTAGTGCTAGAGCAGTTGCAGTCCGATCACTACCCGGTTTTATTAACTCTCACGGATAACAACCCCCTTCCGGATCCGTTCCCCTTCAGGAGGCATATCACCTCCTGGGATGATTTCGCGACCACTCTCGAATCTAACATAAGAGTGCCGACCTCTCTTCCCGACGTCGAGGCCATTGATGTGGCGGTGAGTTATCTCACCGAAAACATCAAATCGGCCCTCGAGTCAGCTTCTAAACTGAGACCTCCTCAAAAACCGGATCCCCCGCTCCCCGTTGACATTAAAATGAAAATCGCGGAGAAGAACAAGATCAGGAAGCTATGGCAAAACACCGCCAACCCCACGTACAAAACGTTGTACAATCGTCTGGTGAAACAGATCAAATTCGACCTTCAGCGCCATCGTAACGATCGCTGGGGCGAATTTATCGATTCACTCGAAGTCGAGGAACACAAAAAGTGGAGGCTGACTCGTTCTCTCCGTAAAACCCCTCAACGGCCCTCCCCTCTGCAGGGCCCTAACGGCACAGTTTTCTCGGCGCGAGATCGCGCCGAAATCTTTGCGGGCTCGCTCGCCCTCACTTTTACCCCAAACTCGGACCTCGTTAACCCGTCGCACTCCGCCTCGGTTGACAGAACGGTCCAACGAATTATCGCCTCACGACCTCCCCCAACTTCGGATTTCTTCACCCCGAAAGAAGTCCAAAAAATTATTCACAACCTCCATAATAAGAGAGCTCCCGGTCCAGATTCCATAAATAACTTCACCCTAAAAAAACTGCCGAATAAAGCCGTCTGCGCCATTTCAGCAATCTTCAATGCCTGCTACAGGCATAGATTCTTCCCTACAGCTCTCAAATGCGCAGACGTTATAATGATTCCGAAACCGGGTAAAAAACTCACGATCCCCGAAAATCACCGCCCGATCAGCTTACTGCCTACCCTAGGTAAAGTGCTCGAACGACTTATCCTCGATCGCCTAACAAGCGAGATTACCTCGCTTAACATAATTCCAGATACGCAACACGGTTTTCAACCGCGACACTCGACCTCTCATCAACTTCTTCGCGTCGTAGAACATATAGTGACTGGTTACAATAAGAAACAACAAACAACCCTCCTGTCGCTGGACGTGGCGAAGGCCTTCGACACGGTCTGGCACAACGGACTGCTCTTCAAACTGCACAAGGCCGGAATCTCTCTCCGCCTCGTGCAGATCATAGCTTCATTCTTAAGCGACCGTACCTTTTCCGTCAAGGTGAGCGGTATAAATTCCTCTCACCGCCCCATACAAGCGGGGGTTCCGCAAGGAGCCCTCCTCTCTCCCACCCTCTACAATATATACACCAGCGACATGCCCTCTCTCCAAAACAGCCGATCTATCACGGCTCAATACGCGGACGATACGGCTTTTCTCTCGAGTTCGAGACACTCTTGCGATTCCCACTCTCGCATTCAAGAATTCCTCCCAAGTTTAGAACGCTGGTGTAGAAACTGGAAGGTCAAGATAAACCCTTCCAAGAGCGCAGCAGTCCGTTTTTCCAGAAGACGTCTCGACTTCATCCGCCCACTCAAACTTTTCGGCCAGAGCGTTCCGTGGTGCGACGAGGTGAAATACCTCGGCGTCACTCTCGACGCGAAGCTGTCCTGGAAAAGGCACACCACCATCATAACCGGGAGGGCGTACGGCACTCTGAAAGCCCTAACACCACTCCTGGGCAGACACAGTAGGATGTCCCCACGTATCAAGTTAAACTTGTACAAGGCCATCATACGTCCTCAGATGACTTACGCCATCCCGGTGTGGGGCCACGCGGCCGAAACCCACATGCGCAAACTCCAGGTGTTGCAAAACAAGGCTACGCGCATCATTATGGATGCGCCCTACTTTGTCAGCAACAAACGGCTTCATGAAGATTTAGATCTCCCCACCATCCGAGAATACGCGATCTCTCTGGCCGAAAGGTTCTACAGTTCTCTCCCGAGCCACCCGAACCCCCTAATCAGTTCACTGTCGGACTACGACGCGAACGCGAATATCATACACCCCAGGCCGAAGCAGATTCTTCGCACAACCCCCCGACCACCTATTCGCAACGGTAGGCGCCGAATTATGCCTAGAGCGCATATATAACACGTAGTTTATCTTACTCCCATATTTATCTATTTATTATTTATTTTAAAGTCACAGCGTTCTCCCCCCACCTATCTTCGTAATATATATATTTTATTTTTATACATATATATCTAAGTATTTATCTCTATCCTTTCTTTTCTGTATAATTATTTATGAACGCTCGTGACACATAAATTATAAGTATATTAATATGTACCCGATATATGTATTTGTAACCTTAATATATGTATCAACTTCTATCCTTCCTCTCTTTTATTCAATAAAAACTTTCCACACCACCACCCAAATATCAATCAAACAAGTCCGTTCAATAAATCATTCGATGAAGGAGTAAGGTGTCCATTAATCGGACCGACACTCCGAGTAAAACCCCAACTAGAGAAAGTTGCGGCTACCGACGTTGGCCGGTACTGCGTCTGCGACAATTATTGAGGTGGGTGCTGCACACTAAACGGAGAAAGGGATGCATCAAAAAAGTTTAATAATACTGAAATAAACACTCATAACGCGGATTCAAATGCAACAAGAATGAATAATTAGGGCAAACATTTTCATTCTGTAGAAATGGTGACTATTTAATTATTAATTCACCCTTACATAAGTGGGTACTTCTTCTCTCGTATGGTATCTCTCTCACAGTCGGATGTTTAGGTTTCTCATTCATGATACAGCCTCAGAAATAATCTGATGACTCTCTACTGACCTTCTAGCGATGAATATATTGGACACTCTTCCACGATGTAGTAGACAGTTTGGATCCTTCTACATGAACACAACAGTGAATGAAAGGCATGTGCACTGCAACCATAGCCACATGTAAGATGGTTCAGGATGCACCACAATTTTCATGGCAGGTCAAAGCACGTTAGGACCACTCACAAAGTGAAGATATCCTATCGAAGATCGATTCCATTGCTGTCGCCAAGTATCTTGTTAACTTACATTCCTCTCAGCTAATTGTTGTCCATCGTTTTAGAAAGATCGTCGCGATCTAGGGTGAGTCGAAAGAAGTAAATTTCTACATGTGACTGTGCAGATCAATTTTCTATCAGCACAGTCGAGCACCGACATCGCACCTTCGAAATGTTCCGAGGACTTCATCTGAAATTGACCGCTCGCACTATCTTCTCGTTTCCAGCTCCGTTAACCAGCTGGTATCGTGGACTAACTTCCCTTCTGGAGTATCTCTCACAACTTTCGACAGTTTTGAGCAAGAGATTCCCACTCGTCAGCATCCATTTCAAAATCCTTGAGGTATACTCGTATGTTACACACGTCATTGAAACGGAGACGTTGACCTCTGTGAGATATCATTTAATTTAATGAATCAGCGTTGTGCTATATTTAAACAAGAGTAGAAACAGGCAATAGAATGAAAGAAGCAATACCAGCTGCTTATAATGGATCCTGATCCAAATCTTAGGATATGTAAGTGAAACTTGAACATGGCAAAAAAGTTATTAAAATAAGGTAAATGCGGTAGAAATAAGAGCGTAAAAAATTAATCTATGACAGAATAAGCAATGATGACATTAGGCAATAAAGTGGATTGAAAACACATTGCTTAAGATGAAGAAAGAACATTGAAACAATTCGACCGAATAGAGAGAAAGAGTGATGAAATATTTACAAAAATAATGTATAAGAGTAGTATAAAAGGTATGAGAAGTTTGGAAAGATCTAAAAAACGTACGGCCAAGCAAATAAAATTCTTAAAGAGAAAAGAGTTAAAATCATTTTTTATAGGAGAATATGCATAACGAGGTGGCAGAAATCAATTTTGTGTGCCAATATATAGGTAGAGTGAAGTAAAGATTAGTTTTCTCTAGGTACTCCAACAGGGTCATGATGCTGATAATGATGATATATTGATTACCTTATTTTATAGAAACACAAGGCCCTGACCTCTGATTATTGCATACACAAGGCCCTGACGTCTGATTATTGCACACACATGACCCTGTCATCTGGCCTTTTCCATTTTAGGTCCAACCTGTCTTCGCACAGCTTTTCCATCTGCTTCCTCATGTATCAGTAGGTCGACTCCCGGTATTTTTTTTTCTGCCGGAGACACCAGAATAGTTCGTTTCGGTAACCATTCATCTGACATTCGAATTACTTAACCATATAATCTATGACATTTCAATTTGGGGCAACAAAAGTTCTACTCTGATTTGAATATTTTTTTCTTGGTCCAATGACGATATGAACTGATTATTAATAGACGAAAAATTATCCCAACAAATTTTGCCTTGCACTGCACAGTAAACAATCCTAAGTTTCCATACAACTTTAATGTTTAGTCAATTTAACGAAGTAATTTTGAAAATTATACAAGAAAATATTTTCTAATTATTTTAACCTCTATTTGCAATCACTCTCAAGTTGCCCAAAAGTGTTCAGCTAGAGAATTTCTAAGAGAGAAAAGATTATTATTATTACATTAAAATTAATTAACGTTCTTTCAATCATTGATGTTTTCGGAGAGAACAACAGGTCATTAATTTTTATTCAGTTCTCTCTCTGGCTCTTTTTCTTTTTTTAGGCCAACAACTTTCTACATTAAAACCCAATCCGATTTAATTATTTTAGTCTAACCATGCTTTCCACTATGTCATTTTTTTATTTTCCAGTCTCTATTATATACATTTAAAACAAATCTGAAATTAATGTTTTCCGAACTGAATGATCCGGCTTGTACTAGTTCAATTTCATAGGGATAAAGAACCCAGAATCAGCAAACATTTGCTCCGAGATTCTATCGTTATTTGGCACCCAGAATCCAGAGTAAGCTTGAATTTCAATTGAGAACAAAATTCACTCGAGAGAAAGTTCTACTAGCAATGCCAAGACATGGTTGGAAGTAATTGGTATATGTTGGGTATAGATAATTAAAAAAAAATTTGGTAGATCAGTGATGCTATTAGCACTTGCTCTTTTATTTTTAATTATTTAATTTTATAGAATCTTATTATCTTTTTTGGTTATTTTTTTATTGAATAATTTTTGGTATGACAATATTTCTTGTTTTTTTTATTTACATACTTTTAAATTTATATATTTTTTATTCATCATCGCGCGCATTTAAAAGGTAGGCCGAGGAGAACGTGGTTAAAACAAATGGACCAAATTTTGAAAGAAGGTAGTGTGAAATATGAATAATAGAAGATTGTGCATAACGATATGTATGGATGTGGAGGAGGCGAAAGTTGTGTGTTTGGATAGAAGATTTTGGAGATCTTTTCTCTTTGCTCACCCCGCAAGAGAGACGCTGTGATGATATGTATGTGTGTAATTACTTTTGTTTTGTATTTTTCCGCTCTCAAATATATTTTTACTACTGTAATTTATTCATTGTTTTGTTTTTAATTAATATCATCGTTTATTATACACATGTAGGTATCATTAAATTTGCGTCTGACGTCATTTTATCAATTAAAAAGAAGTTATTACAAAAAGATCTTGAACATTCTCTATGTTTTTCATAAATAAATTTATTATATTATTTAACCAGTGACTATAAAAAGATAGATTCGAACACGACCTCATCTATTTCCACATTGCTTAGTGCATCCCTGCTAGTCCCGAGAAATCGTAGTGTCAATATGTTTGCTTTTTGCGCAGCCAGTGGCAGAGGATTATCTTCGGGCCATTGTAGGACATCAGCGGCGCTCCGGCCGCCACAGGGTGGAGATACAGGGGGTGGGCCGGGGGCAGTGGGCACTGCACATGGGACAGTGTTTAGGAATGCTCCCCGCAGGTGAAGTGTGGTGCACTATTTATTACGACAATTTTTCCGGCAAGTCTCCGGGCTAATTTACACTACTATGAGAGTTATGGGCTTCTGACCTTCGGCGATGTTCTTTTGCGGCTTGCACAACTTGAATAAATTGTATAGGAACTTTTTTCGTGTTTAAAATTTCAGTTACAATTACCGTTTCACGTTTAGAGCATATGAACTAGAAATTATATAAAACTCATGTCAGTGGCAGTACTAAAATGTTACGATAGCCTTGAAGTCTTAGTTTAAAAATTCAAAAAAATTGGTTTCGATTTACCTTGCAGATCTAGTTTTTATTACGCCAGTATTATGCATCATACCTGTTCTACCAAGCTTTTGCACTACAAACCATAAATACTTAAGACATTCTACCGTCATGAAGGTGAAATTTGAGTGAAATAGGCGATATTGAAAAAGGGTAAATGCCTTCCATTTGAAATCCTTAAGACTAGTCCTTGGAGTAACATGGCGCGATGAGATCACTAATGAGACCGTTTTGACACGTACCAATATTTTTTTTATGACAATTTTTTTTTATAAATACACAATTTGTGAAAAAACAACAGGAAATTTAATGTGGACACACAATTATTATGGATCTGGGTTTGTTGCCTTTCATTTGTCGTGTCCCCAGTAAACCAGATGTTAGCCTGTATCTTACTGAGGACATGTAACATGGAAAAATAAATTGATATTTCTTTCCGATTTTTTATTATACAGTAAGTACCCCGTTGCATACTCTCATCAACTCGATAAATAGTGATACTCAATTACATATGTACATGTCACGCGAATCAATCTTCTCACACTCCATCACTCTAGAGAGACCAAAAAGACCATCCCATAATGTGTCGTATATAATTACCAAAAACACACCATACCCAAGAGTTCACATACTATATAACTTTGGTACAAGTCATTCTTACTGCAATCTCAAGTATTCAAACTCATGTCGCAATAACAACCGCAAGACGTTTGATTTATTTGTAACTAACTTCTGATATTACATTATTATCCCATTATTTAAGGAATTTTCTACTCAAATAATTATTTTAATAATTCCTATTTTAGCATTTAATTCTTCCTCACACATGTTTAAGAAAAACACATTTTTTCCATGAAATTACAAGTATTTAAAACCAACTTAGCTTACGAAACTTTAGTATGTATTTTAAACAAACAATATATGGAAATACAAAAATGTATATTATATTTGAATTATAGATTTAAAAATGTATATTTACTTATACCAGCAAAGCATTGATGTGTAGTCAGCACTATTTGGGTAAGTAGTCATATAAAAATGATTGACTATGGAATCACATTAAATGATGTACATACAAAAACACTTCGGGTGTACGTCAGATGTTTCAGAACAGGCACTCTGCCTAGTGAACCGTCTTGTGAATAAGACATGTTTAACAATGTAATTAATATAAATCAAATTAATAAATAACTCTATTAATCTATTCTTCAGAGTGTTCGATATATTCTCACCAATCTTTCGGTTTCAATCAATTTCCTCAATACTGTATGTAAATGAGTTCATCAGCAAAAATTAAGTAATTTATTTTATTTCTGCTAACATCCTATCAACGTTTATTGTATTTCTGCTAACACCATATCAATATTTATTGTATTTCTGCTAACATCCTATCAACGTCTATTGTATTTCTGCTAACACCATATCAACATTTATTGTATTTCTGCTAACACCATATCAACATTTATTGTATTTCTGCTAACATCCTATCAACGTTTATTGTATTTCTGCTAACACCATATCAACATTTATTGTATTTCTGCTAACATCCTATCAACATTTTTCTTATAAAAGCTCATATTTTTTAAATGCATCCATCTGACCACCCTCCTGTAATGGGCGTCCCCCCTGGAGTTCCCCGACAGCCATTATCTCGCATCGTTAATGTTTTCTGAAAACTGCACACGTTGTTTAGCCACACGGTAATACACTAATGTGCATGATTACGCCAACGAAGCTTTTAAAATTTTCGTTTTGGACAGGGTACTTCGTTTTAATTGCTCAGAATTGCTTTGACGTCAAAAGCCATTCAGTGCACCAATAATCTTCCCTTTACTCTCGTTAATGAAATTATTTTAAAACTCTTGTTTTCAATACTTGCTGTACGAATACATTACTATGATGTTTTTAATATGTACATACAATATATGGTGGACAGAAAGATCAGATCAGACTGTACACTCTTCTTTGCAAGCCGACTTATTTCGTTTCTTGGACATTCATATACGAGTATCTCAGTATGCAAATCTAGTATTATTGTATAATACTCGAGTCAACATGGTACAAACACACCATCACACCGTTTCCCTGTAGAGTCAGAAAAAAACAGAGTACCATACTTTTCTATCACGACACACGTCCTTTTCTCCTATATATCCATACACTTCTTCATGACTTACGATGACTTGGACTTTTTACATTTATTTTTTCCAAAATATGCACTTGATCTAACCATACGTTCTTTAGTCTTCGTTTACCACACTTTCGACTCACATTTGCACTGCATATTAATTTTTAATTATTTCTTCATTTATTCGTTCTATGTGCACAAACTATCTCAGAATTTCTCATATTGTTTGAAGTTTTTTTAAATTTAGTCTGAAGTTAGCATTTATCCCTAATCACTTTATTCCGTCCATTATCGGTTCAGCCACATTTTCCTCGGACTACCTATACCACCTTTTCTATACACATCGAACCTGTATTTTCATTTAGTGTTTATTTCTCCATTCTCTGCACATACACAAACCATCTCAATCCTCCTATCATTTACTTTACTTATTAAATTCAAACTTAAATTAACAATATTAACCTCATAATCACGTTTATTATTTGCCACTTATGAATTTGTCGTTTCAGAATCAAAGTTGTTTTGAAATAATATTTTTCCATATTTTAGCTCAACTGAATTGAACTTTTTTATACGACCCGTTTAAAAAAATATCGGTTGGGAATAAGTTTTTCACTGGATCCAAATTATGCGATGAACACGTCGAATTTGGTATAGAATTGTATTTATTTATTTTTATTGGACAAAAAGCTGTTTAAAATGTGTCCAAAATAAATAATATAAAATTAACTATAATATTTGACATTGAAATTTTTACTTATAAAACCGCTTATCAATACATATTTTGCATTGATTTCCATAACGTGGCACCAACGTGCGTATTTGAAAACCAAAACGTTACCACTGTTACTAAATAATCATTAATTTAAGAGGGTAAATTTCGCGTTCCTGTTTATACATAATACAACATAACTCACTTGGTAATACTCTCGTAATAGCGCCACGTGTTTATGACTGAAAAATCATCACGTTCCCGAAGTTAGAGCGTCACATTTTGTCAAAAGCTCGGGGCTCTGTTAGTTCTCCACCCGGCCCTGACATTTATTAGGAGATTATGCTGAACGAGATGACAAGACACGGCTACACTGTACACGATACCTCTTCACCTTCGCACAGGGCCGGACTTTCTGGAAATATTCTACTTAATTGCGCTAAAAAAAACATGTGACATACTTAATTATGATTATTTATTCGGGAATTTTCTGATGTTTTACATATTTCAAATAAATTAAACCAGGGAATAATGTCATACTTTACACGATATATAATAAAAAGTTTGAGGAGTGTCGAATAATAATTGGACGATTATATTAAAAATAACTAAACTTACACCTTACCTTTTCTGAGATAATTGAAGAAACATCTCGTCTCTTTATATGGTATTGTATGGAACAAATAAAATAAGATCTAATTTAATCGTGAAATGCTTACTCATTAAACCAGCTGGATATTTTGGCTTTTACAACATTAAAATATACGTTTTTAATGTTTCAAATAAACCCTTAAAATGCTATGGATCGGATCTGTTTTGCATAAATAAATCCAATTAGTTTCTATGCGATTCAGTTTTTACCATATAGAAAAAACCTAACGGTTTAACAAAACTTAAACAGCTCAAAAAATACGCTTTTTCTGAAGAACTCAATAAATACAAAGAATCTTTTTTTTAAAATTATGCATTATAGTAGCTTTAATCTCAAATACACATAAAAAAATCTCTTTCATTTCATGATATCTCCAATTCGACATGAAATCGTAATGTTTCACTGTTACTTGACGTAAACGTCTATTTGAGTAAATTCTTATACAAGGAATTATATTCTGATTTATATTGTTCTGCTGTAACATGAGCTCGTAAATGTGCCAGTTAAGTGACAAGAATGAATGTATACGTATCAAAAATGATAGCGATTTGATTTATGCCATATATTTGAACTTAACTGCTCACATAACGATACGAAAACACGCACTGTGATCTGAGAACTCCTCATTTTTGACAGTTCGCGTAATTGCACGAATGGTCTCAGCCCTGAGAAACTTTATCTTAGAGAATATCCATTCTCACCACACAATTTATGAAAATATCCATTCACAAACTGAGACAGTTTTATTGAAATTCAAAGACATTTTATATGATAAATCTGTGTAAATTTACTTATGCAAACAAAACTTTTTAGAAATTTGAATGTTTTTTATTGCATTATAGTTCCATTGACATTAACGATTATTTGTAGAATTTATCAAATATGAGACACTTAATATTTTCACTGATATTATTAGACATCATCTTAAACGTTTTTCTGAATTATTTACTCACTTTGTATTATAATGACCTCCTTGGTCTAGTTAGTAAGACACCTGTCTTCCAAGCCTGGGGCGAGTTCAATTCGCGTTAGTACCCGCATTTAAAAAAGGGTTTTAGACCGGTTTTTACTTGAAGCATCTATCTAGTTAACATGGAAAGATTGCCACGTAGCAATAAATCTACCAAGTTGTACTGTATACAACAAACAATTATTACGATACAGTATTGTTATAGTGAGTTTACAAATCATTGCTCCACGGTTCAGACTAATCGCAAGGTTCATCTTCAGGGGATACTAGCCTCGCGTTCGCATCAATTGTTTAACACGTTCATTGTCGTAACATTATTATATTCCGAATTTCTTTGGATTCGCCATTCTATTCCGAATTTCTTTGGAGTCGCCATTCTATTCCGATTTTTTTTTAAATTATCCAAATACAAGTGAATCCAGAATGTCCTAGTGGTACTGATAGAGTTTTAAGAGTATATGACAATGAATTATACATGTCTTTACCTTTTTACTACTTTTTATGAATTTTAAAAATAAAGAGGTGAATACATATTTCCAAAAACGCCATGACCCAATTAGTAAAACAATTGGGAGATCGGGGTATTTCAAATCGTTCCAAAACAAAACTAGTCTGAACTCTTGTCTTTCCTACATTCTTCAAAGGCACTGAAACATGGACAATAAATGCTTTAGAATGTGGTATTGACATCGGATGCTGAGAACCCCATGGAACGCCAGAAAAACGATGTATCCATTCTCCAGCAGTTCTCAATATGCTTACAGCGTATTCTGTGGTTTTTCGGGCGCATTTTCAGACATGAGCTAGATACCCTGGATTCATTGATATACATAGGGAGAGTACCAGAAAGGTGGAGTGATTAGGTGATAGAATCGACTGAGGGAAGCACGTTTACTGTCATGCAAACAGCAAGTGACCGAGTGGAACGGAGACGTGTCGTCGCAACCTGTACAATCAATAACTCCTTCACTCAACTTGTTTTTTTTTTGTAATATTTTTAATCTGTCAAAATGATGGAATCGAATTCCGAGTTAAGGCACGCTTGAGGAGAAGCTGGTCTCTAAATGATGTTATTTAAATTGTTGTTTTATTATTACCCCATAGATCATGGCCTTCTGTATTGAGAAGCGACAAAGACAAAGATTTGTCGACTCCTATAAGCATATCTACGAGTATAAATGGAACAAAGTCCTATTTATAAAAAAAAACAAGTCACATAAAACCAGCTTTTTACACTAATTTTGATCTCCGTAAACTCTTATTTAACATGAAAGGCAAAAATGGAATACTTAGCAACAGTGGTGTGTATAAACTTGTATGTGATAATTTATATATAGGAAAGACAGAAAGATCATTTGAAAAGAGATTTCGTGAATACAAATCCGCCTTAACAAATCCTCTAATTTATTCTGAAATGGCTAATCATTGTCACCGTGAAAATCATACATTTTCTATCGATGATGCCAAATTCTTACATATCAGTAGTAACGGAAATAAATTGGACAGATTAGAGGCCCTAGAAATCTCTAAGTCGGGGTGAACATCTGGCAATCACATATATTCCCAGAATCTCGCCGCTGCTCGCTGAAGTTGTCTCCTGCCTCCCTCCACCCATAATCCCCAACCCGAATGTTTCCGTTAGAAGTGTGTTTGTCGGTACCAGTTCGAACAGAATTCAGTCATGTTTGTGATCCTCTGATGATGAGGTGAAGACCTTGAAACCGGTAGGGTTATACCGTTACATAAAGTGGAATAAAAAGTGTTTGATAAAACAAATAACAATGTCTTTAAACCTCCACAATGTTAATGCCTTAACTATAAATAATATAAACGACAAAGATATATAAGAATATTAAAAATGAACAAATTTATTTGTACCACCGTGATTTTAAAAATAAATTATTCAGCAGTCAACGTATTAAGAGCATTTATCAAACATATTTCGTTTTAGAAATGTTTCTCTTTTCTTGAAATATGCGCGTATCGCTGAGATACGGCGCTGGCGTCAGTGCCTTCTGTTACATAATAATGTGTGTATCAGACGAAGAGTTGACTCCATCAGGATCAACAAAGTGTAATATCTTTAACTCAAACTTTCTCTCCGGCTGTCGCGAAAAGCTGGGAGTGCAGCTGGGGAGTGGGCCAGGGGGAAGACTAGCGAGTATAGCGAGGAAGCAGGGAGACAGGGTGCTTAGTGCCTGGTAATTATGTCTGACGTAACGTGGATAAACAGCATAAACAGAATCACGCCAGGACCGGTGCTGTGCCAGTCGGAACACGTCTGCTCAACTTCTTCTGGAAACTTCAAGAGGTGCATTCGCAATCCTACAAATTGTGGACCGTGACTCGTTACCTGCGCAAAAGTTAACACTTCCTGTACAGCACAGTGTTTAGACAAAGGATCACGTCATTTAAGACCACCAAACACTACAACTTTCTTAATTTCTAAATTATTTGCAACTGATAGAAACCAAATATACAACTGATAGATACCATATACTAATAATGGGTGTAAAGATGATACAAAAATCCTATAAATTTTTCCAAAAAATATGGGATTTTTTGTAAAGCATGCACTAATATTTATTTATATTTTTCATTCAATATTGATTCTATCAATATCAATTTATAAACATGATATTGTATATTCAATTGAAATTATTCTTATGGAAAATATTGTGATAATATATATTATAGGTACACCCTTTTATTAACGAGATATTTTCACAGTTGGAGCCAAATACAAGGAAATCTTTTTGCATTACTTTTTCTTTACTAATTTTTGGCGTAATTCAACATAAATAAAATATATATAAGAGTATTTTTAAACCAATTTCTTCAAATTTTATTAATATTCCGTATGTATTTTTCATATTGCTTATAATCAGATGTAATAATCAGGCTATTGTATAATATCCTTAACTGTCCCGCGCCCCCTCTTATCTCGCCGAAATTTTTCAGCGTCTTTCCAATCATGGATTAGCGCTACGCTCAAACAGAGATTGTTTATTGGCCTTTCCAGTTCACCGCTCCTCTTTCTTTACGTCGTCCTTGACTGTCCATGCAGTGAGACTCTGGAATCAGTTACAAACCAATATAAGACTCGCTCCATCCTTGGCATGCTTTAAGAAGCGACTGAAAAAACTCTTAATTTCTAGTCAGTAAAATAACATGTTTCATTCCTGATTTTTCTTTTCCTTTCCTCTCCACCATCCCTTCCTTTCCTTTTGATTGATGATATCTCACTTTATATGAAAAAGAATGTTCGGGTGATTGTACGTCTTTGTGGGGTTCGTGGGCATGTGCTCACGTATATGTTTATGGATTTCGTGGGGATGGAAAGTCATTTGAATTATTTATGCGACCACGTAACTTGCTTCATTTACTTTTGTCTGGTTGGTTGGAAGAGATTGCCGCCTGGCAATAATCCCGCCAGATTGTATTTGCAATAAAAGTGTTAAATAAATAAATAATTATTATTATAAATATAAAACGGTTTGAATTTCATCTCCGTAATTTGGTTCTCACCAACCTTTTTACAAGAGGAGTTGAATGGAAATAAATTTAAAAAACTATCAATTCCGAAAGCTTGCTGCATATAACTGGGAATGTTTTTGTTCGATTTGCCTCAATAAGGTGGTTTATATCCTAAGACCCGGACGATTTCAACAAACCACGCCTCTCAGAAAGTATCTCTCAATTTTGTCGTATAGTAATGTCCATTTCAAGACACTTCAACTTGATCACATTTCAAGCCACTTCAACAAGTAAGTTAATAGTGGAGTTGTCTGGCAAAACTAACCAGCATCAGATATTAATCGAGCTGCTGCGTTTAAGAAACCTATCCCATTGTATCTTAGTCAAGCCCACATATAAATGGACTCTTATTTTCTTTTCTCTCTTTACGCTGGCAGTGAATCTGGGGTTTGGGGTGTGTGTACATTTATATTTTCAATAATTTTCGTATATATTTGAGTTTATAATTATTTTAACTGCTTATTTATTATAATTTCATTTTTATGTTATAATTAACGTGTACAAGGGCGTGGGCTAAAAAGATCTGGCGTCCTCGCGGCCGGTTCGCTCTCCTTTTGGTGAGGGTGCATGTCATCTCGATTGGGAGGACGTTATAAGATAATCCCAGACCGTCTGATAGCTTATCTCTCAAATATATTTTCTTTTCAATTGCCTTAATATAAATGTGTAATTTCAATATGTATATATATACACATACATAGATATACGTACACCATTTTATCCCCTAAATCCATAATTGTAGATGGAAAGCCGCTGGAACTTGTCCAGGAATATGTGTATTTTGGCCAACTTATCTCCTTTGTAGATGGCATATCAGAGGAAATAGCACGAAGGATAGAACTAGCATGGAGCTCATTTGGACGTTTGAACAACATCTTCAAAAGTAACCTCCCAATGTCTTTGAAGCAAAAGGTCTACAACCAGTGTATTCACCTAGTACTTACGTATGGCTGCGAGACATGGACGCTCACAATAAAAAACACACAAAAGCTCCAGACCGCACAAAGGGACATGAAGAGATGCATGTTGGGATATACTAAAAGATACCGTAAACGAAACATCGGAATTCGCAATATAACAAAGGTAGAAGACGTTATAAAGGTGTGCAAAAGAATGAAGTGGCAATGGGCAAGACACGTAGCCAGAATGTCAGACTCCCGAGGAACATCCGAAATAATATAATGGTACCCAAGAGGCATTAAGAGTCCCAGAAGAAGACCGAAGGTACGCTGGATAGATGAGATCAGGAAGCATGGGAGCATCACATGGCACCAACGAGCAACAAACCGAACCATTTGAAGTCAAATTGGGGAGACCTTCATCCAGCAGTGGATCGACCCTGGTTGACAATGAAAATGATATAGATATATGTCTATATATTCATACTTTGCTGCTATCAATAAGCCCATTATTAATTTATTAACATATTGCATTGGAATAATCAAGCAGAAACTCAATTAATGGATTTATCAAAATATTTACTTCATCGTCGAGAATTCGCATAACGTATATAATATAGATATATATTCCATCATAAGTACTATTTTCCTTTCGGGATACGCAGAAAGAACAAATTACCAGAATTTTATATCTCGACACACATCTTTAGCCTATTCTACATCCATACAACTTCTTATGCAACTTCTATAATTTCTCTGACTTTCTATGTATCATTCTTTTAAAATATTATTCACTTGATCCAACCATACTTTCCTTGGTCTTCCTCTCACACGCGTTCAACTCACGTTCGTACTATAAATTTATTTAAATAAATAAATATAGATTTATTGATAGCAACATAGTATGTACATAATATATTTAAATACACTTCAAAAACACATAAATGGCAGAAAATACAATTAAAAGAGAAGCTATCAAAAGGTATGGGCTCATCTAATAACATCCCCCAAGCCAAGATACACTCCACCAGTATGGGACAAACCCAGCCGCGAGGACACCAGATGTTTTTCAGCCCACACCCTTGCACATGTAGAATAAGAAGAAGAAAAAGCAGAAAATAAATAGATGGCAGAAAAAAAAGCAAATCCACAACAGATTAATTCAAGTAAATAAATAAAGGTTCCTTGACAGCAACACAATGTGTACATATTATATAATAAATTCGTTCCGAAATTGCACATATATCTCAAAATAAAGTACAGAAAATACATTTAAGAGTGAAGACATTATCATAAAAGGTCCGGGCTCATCCCTCAACACTCCCCCAGCCGAGACACACCCCACCAATATAGGGCGATCCTGACTGCAAGGCCATCGGGGGGCTTTCAGCCCATACCCTTGTACATATAGACTAAAAAAATAATTTGTTAGTATTTCTTGATTCATTCGTTCCACATGCCCAAACCATCTCAACGTGCTCTTCTTCATCTTACTCAACACGTCTGCCTTAAGTTCGCATCCATCCCTAATTACTTCACTTCGTATTCTGAAATACGTTGTCCCTCTGTGTATTCTGTAATATAGATATATGTAATATAGACATAATTATTCAAAATTAACTGATACGAGTACATGAGACCACTTCGTCACAGGTCATGCTTAGCAAAATGGTTCTCTATATTTGCAAAACAGTGCTGCTTTTTTATTTGTTTATTACACTCGGCGATTCACCTTCCTGTTAAAACTATTTAAATTGTAAATGTTGTATTATATTATAAATAGTAAATATAAATAAAATTCTGTAATTTACTCGTACTATCAAATCAACTAAATATGACATTATATAAAACGCTAAATATTTTTGCTAGAATCATGATAAAAAAACTGACTAATAAAAAACATTTTTATATATTTTTTTCCCTTTCGAACGCAATGTTTGTTTGGTTTACAAATGAATTATTTAGAACAGTAATATATTGTGTTGTATTATTGTGCAACACATTTGTTTTATACAATACAACATGGCGGGTTAAATATAATGTAACAATTTCTTCCAACCACCCACAAAGATGCTAAAGATACCTTAATTGAAAACCAGATTGGAACCCTTTTTTATAAAATTGGGTATATTAAATAATATGAAATATTATTACATACATCACGCCGTGTCCATTGCGGGGTAGGCAAAAAAACAGATCTCCAAACTTTTCTATCCATGCACACAACCTTCGCCTCCTCCACATTCATATATTTCGTCATGCACAATCTTCTATTATTCATATTTCTCACTTTACCTTAATTCAAAATCTGGTTCATTGGTCCGGCCACGTTTTCTTCGGTCTACCTCTTCCACGCACACTTTACACTTCTTACTTGTTTATTCACTTAGTCATTCTTTCATCATTCATTCTCTTCACATGTCCAAACCATATTAAAGCTTTTTTCTTAATCTTACTTAAAACATCCATTTTATCCATGCATTTTTAAATATTAACACCACAAATTTTCCTTATTGCACGCATCTCCACAGTATTAATTTTACTCTTATGCTTATTTAACCAAGTCCAAGTTTGACTTCCATACATCAAGGTAGGCACCAACACACTTTTATATATTTTTTATTTTTTAAATATTATATTGAAAGTTTGGAAATAAATATTCATTCATATAAATTTCACACAATATTTTTTTAATTGCAAATTTTTGTACTTCCTTTAATATAGACAGGTGTTCACTTTAAACACGGGTTATGTAGAACAGTATACACAAAGCTCCGGCTTGGAGTGCGACAGGCACATCACAAGCCGTTAGTATGATAAAATGACTTCATTGGAATTATAAAGTTAGGAAGAGTTAATATCGGGCGAGGGATGTGCCTCACATTCTGCTCTGGGACCTGACGGCTGCCACTTTCTGGGGTCATCGCCTCTCTGAATATTGTTGTATCAAGATGTATTCTGATTTTTGATCAAAATGAAATAAATTAGATAGAAAAACAAACGACAAGATCATTTCAAGATATTGAAATAATGCAATAAAATAGAATGGGCATTCATTTTGGTGGTTCAATTTCTATTAAAATTACTCTGATTTTTAATCCTTAAACACTATTTTCATTAAATTATTTTCAAATACTCGTATTAATTGCTTTAAAGCAATTTATTTCAAATAACCTGTTTTTTAAAACAATTATTCGGCTCTTTAATGTGAAAAAAATCTTCACAATAACTTAAATTAAAGTGAGAAATCTGTTTTGATTTACAAAAGCATTGTGAAACTGTTCTCAAAATATTGATTGCCAAGCTTATATAGTAAAATCAAAGCGGTTCCAAACATGTCAGTATGATCGGCTCCTATCAAGTTTTTATGATAGTTTTAAGCCATAGATTGTAAAATATTTTGCTATATATGCTTTTGTAAAGCGAAACAGATATGTCACTTTAATTTAAGTTATTGTGCAGATTTTTTTTACATTTAAATGTCAAATCAGTATGTTTTAAAAGTTCGTAATATAAATACCAAATCAATTAATAAACCAATTTTCTTTCATAATTATTATCGGTATCTATGGCCGTGCTTTGAACTTAGTGAATGAAAATTATATTTTAGAAAAATTATTTTAAATTAAAAGTCATATGTCTAGGAAAATAGGATTGGGATGATAATTGTAAAGAAGTTATCAGACGTTTTTTTTTTCTTAAAATCGATAAGGTTGAAGCACATTTAATAGGACCAATAAGAGCCTTCCAAAGAGGAACCGAGTAAACCCCAAAAGGTGATGCTTATAATAATATACGAGTATGATACGTTGGTATACAAAGAATTCTACTGTGCTGTATCTAGACACGTTATTTTATAATAAGAATTTTAATGATAATTAACGTTAGAAAGAATACTGGTAGGAAGAAATGACCGTTTGGAAATAATATCGCCATTTATATAGTAAATAAATAAATGGCGAGATAAATAAAATCACCATTTATAATATTTTACAATAAAGTCTCGAAATAAATCAATTCATTTTTGGAATTTTTAATAACGTCGAAATGTGATATTTAGCAAAATTTGAATATGGTCGAACACATTTCTCGAAAAATTTTCTTCTTTTATTACATGATTTTCGATTAAATAGTACAAGTCGATTTTGTGGAAATGCGTGTTACTCTCATTCTCTTGAACTAGTCAAAACCTCAAAAATTTAATCACTCCTTCTCAATTAACTGCGAAATTCTTAGACTAAAATTAAATAATATTTATTAGTTTAAACAGGGCATAATCAGAGCTCACCCCTCGCTTCCTCAGCAGCAGCGAGTATCGCACGAATCTTCCAGGGGCAATCTATATTCATGGGAAGATTTACTCTCACCTAAGTCTCCTCTTCGTATCCATGAGACGTGTTTAAGGTTCATTTGTATTTAGTGCTAAATAAAGGCGAATTTAATTCTGAATAAATTTTCTGCTCAAAATATAATGATGGACTGAATTTATCCCAGTCTCCTCTTCTGCCTTTACAAAAACGACAAGAGATTAACTCCAGAATTTTAATAAGATTTAAGTCAAAATGAAAACAAAATAATTTAAGATGATATTATTTTTATGCTCTGAATACCTAACTTATCTCTAGTGCAAAATAAATATTTTTGAGCTATAAATAGTGTATTGCTGAAAAATATGTTTAGTTTCCTTTTCTGCATATTTATTTTCCAACCCCATTTAGTTTTCTCTCAAGACGGCGTTTATCCAACTTATAATCATGAATATTATTAATAAATTTGAATTAACATTTTCAAAATGATATATCATAAAAAATATATCATCTTTTAATATTCAAATTCGTATAAATCAAATAGATTTAATAGTGGTATCATTTGACAAAAGTGTCTTTATAAAAATAAAACAATTTTCTCTCGTTTTAAGTTTGTGTAATATATAGATGTATAAAATCAATTTAATTAAGATTTAGCAGTCATAAACTTATATTACACTTTTGTTGTATACAGATATGTTAAAGAGGTGAGTGCAAACTAGACTGGAACACTTTTAAAAATAAATCATGTTCCAGCGGGAATCGAACCTGTAACCTGTGAACTGAAAGACAAGCGTCTTCCGTTTTGTTTTTTTTTTGTTATTTTTTTAATTTTATTCTAATAACAAGCAAAGTAAACATTTTTACTATATGAGTGAGATGTACCATATAATATATTATAATTGAATGGTTGAATTAAAATAGGCACTAAGTACCAACAAAAAAAACAAAAAAAAACTAAGTATGCAGTTTCATTATATATGACATATAGAACGAAACTGAATACTTAGTTTTTTGTTTTTTTTTTGTACTTAGTGCCTATTTTAATTCAACCATTCAATTATCGTTAGGTTCTACTTTACCTAAATGTTTTGAGCCTATTAGAAGGAAACTAATATCTGACGGGTTAAGGGATCGTTGTGCCATAAAGTGAAAATAAATTTCTCCACGATTTTCAATCGTTTTGTCAAGTCAGCAAGAATATATAATAACTTATCAATCATGTAATGTAATTCATTTATTTTTTATTTATTGTTGTCACCTCAAAACTGAAAAACTCAATTATTAATAAAAAATTAAACCGCTCAAAAAACATTCTGTTACTAAAACCTTATTCATACCAAATTTAAAAACAAGTTTTTTTAACCTTCGTGGAGACAAGCGGAGCACACTGGAATGTGTTTTTTTCTCTTTTTGAAAGAATAGATATGATCGTAGTCATATATATCCTTATACTCCCGAATACTAGGCGGAAAAATTGTGTGTGTCATTCGTGAGGAGTAGCACAGCGCAGGGTTCGAACCAACGATCTTCCGCACGGAAGTCCAGTGCATTACCGCGTGACCGTGCACCTCATACAAAATATACTCGTATAGCGAATCGACCATACACCTCATACGAAATATATATAGCGAATCGTGTGTTGATTTTTTATACATTTTGTTTAACACAATGTTTAAAAAAATCGTATGTTGAACAGTGTTTTATAATATATTTTGAATGTACCATTTCTATAGGGACGTAGTTCTTAAGGATTTATTCGTGGCGTTACTCAGGATGACAGGGAAAACATATTTGTACATTGCCAATTTGATCTTCAGAACAAGAAAAAAAAATATAAAATAAATCCAACCACATTAGAATGATTTTTACCATCGCTGTTAAAGCTAAAAATGCTGTTTTAAAAAAGTTAATATGATGAATGAAATTTGTGTGAGAAATTATGTATTTTTAAATTATTGAAAACTTCAACTCATTAAAATTTTAGCATTTGGCAATTGATCTACACCTGGAAAAGTTCTTTGTAGAAAGAAGAAACTCAACATTCAATGGACGTGGCAAAGATACTTTTTTTAAACAAATAAATACTAAAACACTTATCTGCCTAACTAGTCGTATGCCCGGTCTGAGGTTGATAGGTTTCACAAATCAGAACAACAAGAAAATTAATGAAACACGTATTAGATTAAAATTAGAATAAAAATCACACTGAAACAGAAGACAAATTAAAACCCATCATAATCACATTTCACCAAAAGAGAGTATCAAAATCTGAAACATTCCATTTATAAAGGATAATTCATTGATTTATCGACACAAAAAAGCACAGAAATCAAGAAAAAGGGAACTGCTCTTGGAATATTTTTCTATTGCATAATTTTGATCCAATTTGAGTTTTCATCTTTTGTTTACGTTATAACATATCTTACTACTCGTAAATCTGATCTGTTTTCTATTAGCCATTTTCTAATTTCAGTTTTATATTTACCGTATATTTCAATGCTTCTTACAGTTTTAAGTAATGCATTAAATAACTTTGGAGCCAGATATACGAAAATCTGTTCGCTTGTATGGTATTTTTCTTTGTCTCATTTTTATTCCATTTGTTTCATAAATGCTTGTTTCAAATTGAATGTTTCCCGTCCAGGACAGCCGAAAAAAACAAGACAAGCAATTTATTCAAAAACATATTGTAATTATCGAATCAAACGTGTTTCATGCAGCTAGCATACTGGCACCATCTTCCCTCTCATATTTACACATATCGCAGACGCCTATCATTCACATCTTCCGCCTTCTCGGCATTACACCCCTAGCCCCCACCTTCCCCTGCTCCCCGCCGTATACTGAAACGGACCCCTACTCCTCCTCGGCATAATAAATCTGTCAACTTTATATTGTGTTCATTTTATTTATGGGCCAAATCAAGTTGCCTGAGGAGCGTGTGTGGGTCCCACCCCGTCCCTTTCCTTTCCCACCCCGCCCCCCACCATCCGCCAATCTTACCCCAACCCATTCCCGACGGTCTAGGCTCTTTGTTAGCCCCTGTTTACCCTATTTTTTTATCTTATGAATTACTAAACTATGTACATGATTTATTTTATAATATTCAAATTATATTCTATTACCTGGGTAAGCCATATTAATCTGCATTAAGTTTCTACTATTCATCGACGCTAATATATATTTTGCATATCTCCTGGAATAACATAAGATAGACGTAAGTATCCAAAAAGGATCAATATTTAATCCCCCATCCCTTCAGTTGTTTGTTAAAATATCAAATAAGCATACGTAAATCCTGTGTAGGGTAAAAATTGTCATATTGCAATCTCACCAACCACAAAGATATTAAAGAATCCTTAAGTGAAAATCACACTTAAGTTGGGTTCCACTTAAGTGTGATTTTTAAATAATTTAGTTTTTAATGGGAATGAAATCCGCAACCTCTGAGTTGGAAGACAGACATCTTATCAAAGGTCATCAATTTCAATGACATTTGTTCTTGAAATCGTTTATTTTACACACAAGCCCAGCAGACAAAGATAAATTTGGTTGTATTATTGAATTTTTTTTAAAAACACGTCCATATTTCAGTCTAAATTATTTCTTAAAGGGGTGACAAGTTCTTGTATTATACGAGGTACAGCATGTCACGCCAGTGCTTTTTTTCAATATCTCACAATTTCAATAAATATTATATAAAAATAATACTTAACAACGAATCAAGATGTTCGACACTTTATTTTTAAAACTCAACACAATATTTAGAAAACCATATAATTAATTTAATAACATAAAACGTGAGGATCGAATCCAAATCGAATGCGTGAAAAAGCGTTAGAAGAAAAATTACAATCTGAAATACGAGTATTTTGATTTAAAATTTTAAATTGACAGTTTTAAACTTTTTATATATTTAAATGAAAAACAAACTGTTGGCTGGTAAGAATATTTGACAATTTCGCTTTCTTCAAGGTCATGTATATAATTTGTAATATTTGTGAAATTCCCGAAAGTAAATTTGGAGTGCGCGGGTTTTAAATTCACTTTTAGTCTAGTTATTATATAAGTAAAGTTTTTTTTAACACAACCGCTGACTTTAAATAATTAAACGTCATTATAAATATTACAACACTCGACTACCACAATACTTGTCTGTAATTGGTTAATTCAATGCAACACAAGCTAGTATTTTGGGGGTTTTGCAATATACCCTATATTTAAGTGCTATATTTTTTTTTATTTGTAAATTTTAGGATTAAAACATCGATTTTATAATAAAAACACATGAAAATATAAACGACATCCGTATCCTAGTTAAGAAACCTTCCAACCCGAGGGCTACGGTTTCGATTCCTGTTAGTATCCAGTTTTTTTATGAGTCCAGTTTGATTTTTACTTAAGTCATTTTTAATAACTTTCTGGTTGGTTGAAAGATATTACCACATGGCAATAAGCCCGCCACGTTGTATTATATACAATGAAAGTGAAATGCAATAATTCAAATATTTTCACAACTATGTACGACATTCCAAATAATCGAAAGAACAAGGAGGTTTTACAAATATGAACTCGTAATACGCGTATATTGTTTGAATTGATAGATTTTATTAACGGTTTCATTTTCATATTTTGATCACCTTAAATTATTATTTGGTCACATCTATAAACATCGTGACTTATGCCAAAACTTACAATAGTAAGAATAGATTTTTTTTAAATTATTCCATTCAATATAAAAAATTTAATCAAATTACCCCAGTGTGATTCATCTTTCGTAATGTAAACTTTTAATGCTAGTTTCGAACTATTATATTTATTGCGTATTCAAATTAACGAACCGTGGTCATATTCGTAGTACCTTCGGACCCATATTTCATAGAAAACCTATCTGAGATCCATTATGACTGAGGGAGACGGCAAATCCTTCAAAAATCATAATTCAACATTATATTTTAAATTAACAAAGGGGAGGGGAGACAATAAATCCCGATACCCGTCCATTATTAGGAACGGATATTTAGTGTACACAGAGATGAATTTAAAATAACATATAGTTTAACTTCGAATGCGTTGAATTAATTGTATTACGCATTTTTTTATAAAATAAATTAAATACTATTTTCTTTGTTTTCACAACTGTTTTATTCCGTGAGTTCAATACTCGTTTCAAAGTCCTCTGTCGTATGAGTATAAACATAATACAATTTAGTTTGTATCTAGTTGCATGTCAAGTATATTTATATGGTAGAAAGTACTTATATCTAGTTGCATGTCAAGTATATTTATATGGTAGATAGTACTTATATCTAGTTGCATGTCAAGTATATTTATATGGTAGATAGTACTTATATCTAGTTGCATGTCAAGTATATTTATATGGTAGATAGTACTTATATCTAGTTGCATGTCAAGTATATTTATATGGTAGATAGTACTTATATCTAGTTGCATGTCAAGTATATTTATATGGTAGATAGTACTTATATCTAGTTGCATGTCAAGTATATTTATATGGTAGATAGTACTTATATCTAGTTGCATGTCAAGTATATTTATATGGTAGATAGTACTTATATCTAGTTGCATGTCAAGTATATTTATATGGTAGATAGTACTTATATCTAGTTGCATGTCAAGTATATTTATATGGTAGATAGTACTTATATCTAGTTGCATGTCAAGTATATTTATATGGTAGATAGTACTTATATCTAGTTGCATGTCAAGTATATTTATATGGTAGATAGTACTTATATCTAGTTGCATGTCAAGTATATTTATATGGTAGATAGTACTTATATCTAGTTGCATGTCAAGTATATTTATATGGTAGATAGTACTTATATCTAGTTGCATGTCAAGTATATTTATATGGTAGATAGTACTTATATCTAGTTGCATGTCAAGTATATTTATATGGTAGATAGTACTTATATCTAGTTGCATGTCAAGTATATTTATATGGTAGATAGTACTTATATCTAGTTGCATGTCAAGTATATTTATATGGTAGATAGTACTTATATCTAGTTGCATGTCAAGTATATTTATATGGTAGATAGTACTTATATCTAGTTGCATGTCAAGTATATTTATATGGTAGATAGTACTTATATCTAGTTGCATGTCAAGTATATTTATATGGTAGATAGTACTTATATCTAGTTGCATGTCAAGTATATTTATATGGTAGATAGTACTTATATCTAGTTGCATGTCAAGTATATTTATATGGTAGATAGTACTTATATCTAGTTGCATGTCAAGTATATTTATATGGTAGATAGTACTTATATCTAGTTGCATGTCAAGTATATTTATATGGTAGATAGTACTTATATCTAGTTGCATGTCAAGTATATTTATATGGTAGATAGTACTTATATCTAGTTGCATGTCAAGTATATTTATATGGTAGATAGTACTTATATCTAGTTGCATGTCAAGTATATTTATATGGTAGATAGTACTTATATCTAGTTGCATGTCAAGTATATTTATATGGTAGATAGTACTTATATCTAGTTGCATGTCAAGTATATTTATATGGTAGATAGTACTTATATCTAGTTGCATGTCAAGTATATTTATATGGTAGATAGTACTTATATCTAGTTGCATGTCAAGTATATTTATATGGTAGATAGTACTTATATCTAGTTGCATGTCAAGTATATTTATATGGTAGATAGTACTTATATCTAGTTGCATGTCAAGTATATTTATATGGTAGATAGTACTTATATCTAGTTGCATGTCAAGTATATTTATATGGTAGATAGTACTTATATCTAGTTGCATGTCAAGTATATTTATATGGTAGATAGTACTTATATCTAGTTGCATGTCAAGTATATTTATATGGTAGATAGTACTTATATCTAGTTGCATGTCAAGTATATTTATATGGTAGATAGTACTTATATCTAGTTGCATGTCAAGTATATTTATATGGTAGATAGTACTTATATCTAGTTGCATGTCAAGTATATTTATATGGTAGATAGTACTTATATCTAGTTGCATGTCAAGTATATTTATATGGTAGATAGTACTTATATCTAGTTGCATGTCAAGTATATTTATATGGTAGATAGTACTTATATCTAGTTGCATGTCAAGTATATTTATATGGTAGATAGTACTTATATCTAGTTGCATGTCAAGTATATTTATATGGTAGATAGTACTTATATCTAGTTGCATGTCAAGTATATTTATATGGTAGATAGTACTTATATCTAGTTGCATGTCAAGTATATTTATATGGTAGATAGTACTTATATGAACAACAAGACGAACAAAAAACAGGCAGTTTAAAGTGTACACTGAATGTATATGGATCTGGTTTTTTTTAATCCACTTTGCATGGATTTCTCCTGTTACGCAAAGAGGGTCTGCTTCTAGAGTTAGCTTATTCGTTAGGAAGAATACTCGTATCAGCCAGGATTCTTCTCATACTGCTAGGCGGTGCCGAGAATATATCCAGTGTCACTCAGTTGGTTCAATATCTCTATACCACGCGTGACTGAGTGTTTAGCCATGATATTCGTTCTGTAAGTTGGTATGTAGAACAGAGGTGATTCCTTGCACGGCTATATTTATTAGGTACATATAAACTTAGTACTTCTAGAATTGCGGGACAGGTAAAACAACTTTGAAAAACCTTAAGTAGGAATATCGCAATAGATTTTTGCCTTCTTGTTTCGAGGTTTCTATAGTTACACACCGTGAGAAGTTCGACATGGTGAGCATATTTTGGGTAATCACCCTTTGTTCTGTACTATAAATATGTGAAGTTTTTTTTTATATTTGTTCTTTATTGTTTTTATATCGTTTGTTGCCTATCATTTGTCGTATCCCCAGTAATTAACATTATTTGCCTTTAGCTTACTGAGGACGTATAAATATGGAAAAAATAATTGCTGATTTTTACCGATTGTAGATTAATCATTTAATACCCCTGTAATAAATTCTCATCAACTTGAAAAATTGAAGACCTAACCCTTGGTGTATTTTATTATTATATCTTGAATCTTAAAAAGTATATTTCCATCCACTTTGTGGTTTTAAATCAATTGATGATTTTAAAAATAATTTAAGTACTATTTTTCTTTCTATTCGCCACTATTTTATTACGTGAATTCACGTTCTGTTTTAAAGTCCCCTATCATCTAGGCATACATATGATACAAATATACTTGAAACTTTAAAAAATATATTTGTTCACTTTGCGGTGTCGTAGTAATTTATTTTATTAAAAAATCACTTTTTCACCACTGTTTTATTGCTTGAGTTCACTGCCTGTTTTGAAGACCTCTTTCTTCTAAATAAGTTTTCATCCCCTAATGAATAATACAGAGGTCTTTGAAACCGGTAATGAACTCAAGCAATAAAACAGGGGGAATACAAAGAAAAATATTGTTTATTTTATTAGAAAATCAATAAGTACTGCATTCGAAACATCTTGCTATGTTATAGCAGCTTCAATTAGTACTGCATTCGATACATCTTGCTATAACATAGCAGCGCAGCTTCAATTTCAGATCGTAAGGCGCTTGCCTAGCTTATTTATTTTTATTTATTCCGTTACGTAAATTACATCTATTTTGTACGCTTGAGTTTACTTCTATACATCACTTTATTTTGACATCCGTGACGTTTTTTTGGAAAAAAAATTACACATAATCAAAGAATAAAAGTTATGCTAAAAATAATGTCCACTAGACATGATGCTATATTCCGTACAATTTATATTTTAAATATCTCCAATACCATTGGTTAGTGGCATAAAAATGTAGGAATTTATTTCAACGTTAACATTGACCCTGGTAGAAATACATTAATATTAGCGAATGCTCTGCTAAAATGTACATTTGGTAAATTAATCGTGACGTGCAGCCGTACATAAAGAAAAATGTAGAGTGACAAAGATAAGGAACGAAGGAACAGTAGTATAAAAATGTGAAACATAGACAATATATGGCTGAGAACGTGCAAAAATAATTCCTTTGATATGTGATGTTGGCGTCAGATGCTGAAAATCCCATGGACCGTCAAAAGCACGAACGTCTACATACTCCAGAAGTCAAAAGTCCTTTGTATGCTTCCAGTGTATTCTGTGTTTTTAGGACACATTTCCAGACGGGATCCAGATAACCTGGAGAAATGGATAGTCAACGAAAGTGTACCAGAAAGAAGAGGTATAGTGCCAGCAAGATTATTGAATCAGGGTATAGAATCAATCAGGGTATGGAGACGTCTATACACTGACGCGCAAACAGCAAGTGGACGACAGGAGTGGAGACGTATCGTCACAAACTGTACCATCAACATCCCATAGATCACAATTCTCAGTGATAATGAACGACAGAGATTATGACAGATATCGCTGGATTTACTTTTAGATTACCATGACAGCAGATGGTCATAATCATTGGTTCAACAATCCAAATCAAGTATTATCATTCTTCAATAGTTATCTCCACATTTTTGCGTGTAACATAAATTAGGTTACATTTATCTTCAAATATGAGCATACTTTTAATCAGATTCACGTTCGATGAAACACTTTTCTTCCAGACACAACCTGAAGCTGCATTTGACTTTGCACACCGGAGGGTCATGGCCGTGCCCTGTGACCGACTGCCTGTACAGGGCGCGAAACCCCTCGGATCTTCGCGCTCACCGTGCAGCGCACTCCAATGACCGACCCTTCCACTGCGGCCTGTGCTCCTATGCCGCTAAGACGAGGGTGCAGCTCACCAGGTATTCACTATACCTTGTTTCGTTGGCTTAAGGCTTGATAATTCCTATTGATCCTGGATAGTTGCCAGCTTTTATGTGGATTAATGACGCTTGTGCGTATATTGATATTCATGTTTTTTTATTTATTTTCATATTGTCTCTTAGTCAGTAACTCCGAAGTGTGAAAAATAATTATCAACTTATTGTAACCTAATAATACTCGTAATTAACTTATATGTATCATTTTAAATCCGGGAACTTACATTTACATTTTTTCTCTTCAACAATGCTTAACATATCATATACAACACATGGACAAGGAAGAGTCAGAATGCTCTCGCCGTTTTTAATACTTTTAAGCATTTTGTCAACAAAATAAACCTTTATACGAGCAGTAAAAGCTATTTTGATTTTTTGTCGTTTTAATTATTAGAAATCGAAAGCCATTACGACTTTTTGTACGTTAATTGTGGATCTCCTGATTGCATTACGTCTTTTCGGAAATACTTTGGTGTGATATAAACTAAGGCATAAAATTTATAGATTATTTTACCGTGCATTAATCTAGTTTACAAAGCATATATTTAACTGCATTGCATTTACTTTATTTCTAAATAATCCTCATCCCTTTATTCGGCGCATTTTTTAATTTTTATTTATTAAGTTTCCCTTCCCAGAAAAAGAATGCGACCAATAATTTAGACATGGTGCTAAAATTATATCAATTCGGTTGAATTTCTGCATAATTTATTTCTAATTCATCTGAGAGATTTCACCTTTTGCGCCATTTTCAATTATTAATTCAGTGATATTATTAAATTTCAAACGCTTGTCTAAAATTATTCCCTTTGTATACTATTTACTTCCTTTTTTAAAAATGATTAGTACTTTTTAACTTTTACAATGATGTATAAAAGCACTCCCCTGTCTAACTAGGCATATATCCGTCCTTGGGCAGGTAAACTTCACAAAACAAATTTGTTTTTAAACTAAAGAAATATACCTATATCATATACAGAGGAGTCATACCATAAGGTCAAAAAAATTCCCCTATGATCACTTTCTTAAACTTTATATTTCCATAATTTACTATCAATTTGCCATTTTTCAGACACAAGAAAACACACGAGGAAAACCGTGAAAAGAAACTGCAGTGCCCTCATTGTCCTTACAGGAGCGAGCAGCGCGGGATAATGGAAAAGCACCTGCGCTTCCACTCGGGGGCCAAGCCCTACGGGTGTCCCCACTGCGCCTACACCTGCAATAATCTGGTGAGTAGTTAGACTTCAGCAACTACTAAAAATGACGCATGATGAGTTTGAAAATTGCATATTACATTTATTTCTTATTCACTGCAAATTCCCCTCAAAGGCACTTGCATTACCATTTACTATTATTTGAAAAGTTTTAACTTAACAAATTTAATTTTGAATAGTTTTTTATCCAATCAACCAATGAAATTGAAGCTGTCAAAAATGTAAATTGTATGGGATATGACATCGTATCTAAAGGACTTAAGAATTATTGTATAATACAAAAATGCACTATACGAGTCATATCGAACATTGTTTTTTGTGGAAGTGAAACCTGAACTTTGCAAAAGAGCGATAAAATTAATATTAATGCTGTGAAGAATTGGAAACTGAGGAAAATTTGCAGTAAGTGTATGTCTAAAAATGAAGTGAAAACGTCAGAAATAAATACATTTATAAAGTGGATGCTGTTAATATGGTACATTGAAGAAAGGAACATTCAGATGGTATGGACATATATAGAGAATTAATCACTAAAGAATGACTACGCCAATATACACGTCAGAAATGCGTGGTGTGCGTGGAAAGACTAGATAGAGAAAAACGTAACTGGATCAAATAAACTGGATTTTGAAAGAAAAGAACGTGAGAAGTTCCCGTGGAGTCGCGGGGCAAGGAGAATGGGACCTCTATATTTTCAGGTAGTCTGTAAGAGGCATATATTTACAAATAAGATTGAGCCATCCTTAGGGTTTCCTCCTGGCCTGAAGGTCGGGTTAATTGGGTTAATCCCCAACACCCTTAAAATAAACTATTAAGTAGCCATAGATCATATCAAAACCGAAGGCCGTGAAGCGCCAGGCTATACGACACTTGGATAAAGACGTTTTATAACATCTCTGTGTTCCTGAACTTATTGTATTGTATTATATTGCATTACACTTTCGTTATATGTAATACAACCTGGCGGGGTATTGCCTTGTGGCAATCTCTTACAATCAACTAGAAAAAATTAAGAAGCCCGAAAGGAAAGCCAGACATATACCTTTATTTTTAAATGGGTACCAACGGAAATCGAACCTGTAATATCTGGGTCGAAAAATAAATATTTTACCAAAGCTACATGTAGGGTGATAATGAAAAAAAAGAAACATGAGATGTATGAATGTGGAGGACGCGAAAATTATTGTATTTATCTTTAGTTGTATACAGTACAACCGGGCGGATTTATTGCTATATAGTAATCTCCTCAAACCAAATAGAAAGATGTTAAAGAGGCCTTTAGTGAAAACCAGATTGACTTTCTATTTAAAAAAAAAACTGGATTCCATCGGGAATCGAACCCGCAAGCTGAAAGACAAGCATCTTACCAACTTGGCCACGGAAGTTGTCAAAATTATGTGTTTGTGTAGAAAATTATTGATGTTTGTGTAGAAAATCATACTCTATCTACCTACGATATGACGTAATGCTATGTACGAGTGAGTATGCATGTGCTTGGTCATATGTACAGTACCCGGCGGTAAGTAATATACATCGGGCTTAAGAAAGAGGCTGTCGGGCATAATCGGCTAACTTCGGCTTTGTAGAGCGTCGTCTCTGTCCCTAGAACGCTTGACAACGACTGACAAATCGCGTCGGAACACGTGTATGAATGACAGAGACGACGCTCTACAAAGTCAAAGTTAGCCGATTATGACCGACAGTCTCTTTCTTAAGCCCGATGTGTATTACTTACCGCCGGGTACTTATTATTTTTTAACGAGCGCAGCCTTTACAAAATATATATATTGGCAAGTACTATTGAGAAAAAAATACATAACAGAAAAATGAAATTCAAATTAAAACAGCAATCAAACAAACCTCAATACATATCACATAACAAAAATAAAAATCAACAACATCGGAACTTGAACACTCAATCAAAACAGAGAAACATATTTAAAAAAAATCAAAGCGGAAAAGCATAAAAAAAATTTATAATATCCCTTTTTAATCAAATACTGCTTTAAAATCATCGCGATTAATTTAAAATTAAAATAAACATTGTAAATAAAAATAAATGTGACATAAAAATGTCGAACGGGTTGTGTATATGATAATAGACTGTTCATGCTAATGACTTGGTAGTGTTTGTGGAGAATAAAAATGAACTTCAGTGTAAAATAAGTTAATTGTACATGTACATGAAATACTCGTATGAATGAAAAGACCTGAGAATGAATGTTGCAAAATCCAGTCATGATAACTGAAAAGGATGACAGGAAAGTGAATGCAATATTTAGGTGAACGATAAAGGATTAAAACGAGTTGAATAATTTCAGCTACTTGGGACATTTGTTCTCAGACTTCTACAAAGTGGATATTAAAAACGAGATATTAAAAGGCGAGTAGTAATAAGAAACCAAATCAATGGGGCAGTAAAATACATGTATTCTAATATGTGTTTTAGTATTATGTACTTCTAAGCATGAATTTAAAGTAGTGTATGCATAATATATTCTAAAATCCTTGATAGTACTTGTTATTTAGTATATAATTTGTCTTTAATGTGATTCAGTGCGGTAAACTGAATGAAGTTTCACATTAATGTCGATGCAGGAGGTTTATAGTGAGCACGAAACGCAGAGCGATAAGTACATGAAGGGATTTCATCAAGAGTATTTATTGTCAAATTCAAAATAACGACCGACCGTTAAGCATGGAATAAATTTCGCTTCGAGGAATGAAGCAAGTGCCAATATTCATTAAACGGCTGCCTCATTAATTATGGAACCTCTGGATGTGCGCCGGGAGCGTGGTGCGATGTGCTGGTGCCTGGTGCCAGCTAAATCTTAAGGAGCGGGTTCATCACAGCGAGACGCGAGAAGCAGGGGCGGCCAGACAATATACGAGTACGCACATCATCCTCTAACTTCATAAAAAATAGAAGCAATCAAAGAATCTCGACGAATCCGAAGTCTATAAAATATCATACGATACTCGTACGATGTTTTTGTTTATTTATTGTGTCCTCGTAAGTCAAATGTGACTTTTTAGTGTCTTACCATTTTAGGTTTGTTATGTTAAAGGAAATTTATAATTTATAACAATTAATGCAGAAGTGATGTTCCAATATAAAAAATTTGATGACCTCAGTTTTTTTTTACCTTATATAATTTGGTATAGCGCTTTTCCCCGACCAGTACGATCACCTCAAGAACGCTTCCTAACTAGTTCAACAGTTAAATTAAAATGACAGGCCTGTTTCGATTTACAAATTGACAATGCTTATGTAAAGATAAACAGACCTGTCACTTTAATGTAAGTTTATTGTGTAGATTTTTTTCCCATTTAAGTGTTAAATAATTCTGTTTAAAATGAAGTTCTACTCGTATAATATAAATACCAAATCAATTAATGAATGAACTAAGTATATTATTAACTATTTTATGTTGAAGTTTTGCCTAATTTAACTCCATATTCTAATCTTATTTTCACTTCAGGAGTCTTGAAACATCTTTATCGTTGGTTGGAAGAGATTGCGACATAGCGATAAACCTACTAGGTTGTTTTGTATACAATAAAAGCATAATATAATATTTTATTTGATGAACTTGCCTGCATTTCTTACTTTGTTGCTTTAACAGGCGTGCATTGAATTTTGATGTACAGGTATCCAGTATAGATAGATCAGACTCGTTAGTACTCAAAAAATTTAAGTCGATAGAAAGATTCTATGATAAGATGAATACATTCACTATTCTCGACATGAATACTGTAATGGACTGTATGTTGGGAAACCTCGAATACTCTTAATAGACTACACAGAGTCTTCAACAAATCTGCACACCTGTTTTCTTGCCGCCAAATGCGAATTCCGCTGTTAAAAGATACCTCACTAATTGAGGTGTCTTGAAAGAGTAGAAATGAATCTGTCGTATAAAAAGCAAAGCACTTATGGATTTAGCACTGCATTACATTTATGAATTATACGCTAGGTGTATGGTCTCTGATAGTTGTGTAACGCCAAAATCTCACACAGTAAATTCCTTTGCTAATGTAAATTAGGCAAATCGACCTGCTTATCGTTCTTGGTCATTCAGAATGGCTTACCATACATCATAAAAGTTCATCAAGTTAACACTCAAGAGGTTTTACATGATGACACTTTTTTTTTACATTTGGACACTAAATGACACTAGAGAGATAGATATATGACAATGCTCTAAAGACAATTGTATGTAATTTATAATTCACATTTACTCTTAAGCGGTCGATTAGAAGGAACCCATTAGCGATGCATAACTCTACTTTGAGTTATGCAATTTTATATCAACATTACATAAATTTTTGAGAAGTTATCCTTAAAAATCTCAAACCACTGAACAACGCGCTGTAGCAGTGTTTTTTGTATTTTTTGCACTGCAGTAAGTCTACTACGTTTATCAGCAAATGCAGTATCTTGAATTTCAGGAAAACTCAACAATACTTATTTGATGGAAGCTTTTGATAAATTGTTGGCCCTACATTCTCTCAGCATTCATTATTCCTGTCTATAGTATAATGTTTTTTTTATGTATCGCCTGTGATAATTATGTTTCTTTTTATATGTCACAGTATCTGTTTATTTTCATATTGCGTTCGTTTTCATATTGCTCCCGTATCTAATCGAGTACCGGTTAGCTCTTCTGTGTAGTTCTTTGTTTAAATGTGTTAGTATACTTGCCTTTCTAATGACGTACAAAAAATATTCAGTTTTATAATAAACTTCACTCCGTACCTGGGTCGAGTCATTGTAAGCCGACAGATTTCTTATTCATTCTCATCTCGCAAGTTATCTTATTGAATGATCATAATTTGTTAAGACTTATTTCAGGCTTTTTCTTTAAGACTGTGCTTACAAGTTGTTTTTGAACCTTCTTTAACCTTTCTTGCAATTAAAGTGTAATGATCAATATTCGTCCAGTTATATTTTACCAACGACAAATAAAAAGCATCCTTTTTGTTTAGTGTATATTTTTGAAATATTTATTCAATCATGAGAAATTTATCTATCTTAATAAATTAACATTTTTCTTTTAACTGTCACGACCGTAGAAATAGAAGAATACATTTAAAAAATAATCAATTAATGAGGTCATTTTTAGTAATCACTGCCTCTGGTTATGGATGATAATATATTCAAAATATAAACTTTTGATACTTGCTATAACAAAGTACGAGTAGGTTTCTATTTGTGATTCCTTTATTATTGAATTACACAAATAACCGAACTACAATTTTGTTCAATCCGATTTTTCTTTTCTTACGTTGAAGGTTGAGTAATACTAAGAAGGATATTCACTTTATTTAAAATATTCCATAGTGACATATTTACGAGTTCGAGAATTAAATTTGACACCAAAAAACTTTGCCTGGGATAGCTTCTACATTTTTCCTTTTCTTTAGGTAAAAACATAAAAGACTCCCTCCGAGAAAAGTTACCTCCGTAAATTTGTGACATTTTTAATTCTTCTCGCTCAACTTTGATGTTTTCACAAAAGTTGGACATCTCTATGTCCGAGATTGGCTTGATTTATATATAGAATAATTTGATTGGAATTTCTCGATCAAAAGTTTGGTGAAATTTTTCGGAAACAATTATTCGAGAACGTGATTTCCTCCCGAGTGAGTGCCCCACTCCAGTCGGGCTTAAGACGTGATATACGAAAATGAACAGCCATTCCAACAAGCAGTTTGCTAAAGATTTGCGCGGATCACTTTTCGTAGACGGCCTGTTGGCGGCGTTATGTATCGCTTATTGCTTTTGTTCGCTCAAATTCTCTCCCCTTACGTATTACTTTACGTCCTATCGGAAATAATATTTTTCCGTATGGCAGTATTTCCTTAATGAGAATCGTGCCTGCACCGAATACGCGTATACTTAAACAAACGCTGCATGTGTATTATCTATCCTAACACTGATCATTTTTCTCCCTCGAGACATGTTTATGTTCCTATGCCCGGATAATTTTGACGTTTTATCAATATGAAAAAATATGTAATGCTTCTTGAAAAATTCTAAACGTTTGAGCAACAAAATACGTAACGGGATCGTGTTGTTTCTGAACACGGAGATTAGAAGAATTATATTATCAATATGGCAAAATATTACCTATCGGTTCGTCACGTTTGCTGTATGATTTATTTTATGAAAACTAATTAATATCGCAACACATAGATTTTTTATTGATTTATTTAAACCAATATGCGGGGTTAAAAGTAAATAAGGTTTATTGAAATATTATATTCTTTATGCGTAACACAATATGTAATAGATGTGTGTCAATATGTGATCTCTATAATTGCAAAAAAAAAACTATTATGTACTAAAAAGCTTAACTGGCATAAGTACTTTTTATTAAGTTAATTTTTAGTTCATTCCACTTTCTTACCACAAGATTTTTTGTATATTTATTTAACCATCCATCACATCGTCATTGCTACTTTATCAATATTTTTCAATTCCTAAATCTTATTCCAAATATTTAAGTGCCATATACAATAAAATTAAGCTTTGGGTTAAAAATCACTGCAAGTAACTCACGGCTCACCATCGTACCTCTTAGAAATACACACGTGGACAGGCAAAAATACTCGCACGCGTCTAGCGCGTGCTAGTACTGTTACCAGACAAACTCTTTAAAGAGACCTATAAGTATAAAATCTTTCCTTAATATCTCGAGCTCTCCAAAGTGTAATTTTAGTTTCGAAATGAAGTGCGTACTCGTATCATGAGACCAAAATATTTAATTATTTTCACAACAACTGAAACCATGACCGTTTCTAATTTCACCTTCTTGAAGTGAAAATACCTCTGACATTTTTAAATTACATTTTATATATATATATATATATATATATATATATATATATATATATATATATATATATATATATATATATATATATATATATATATATATATATATATATATATATATATATATATATATATATATATTAAACACTGTTTATTGCACTTTTTGTAACGGTATAACCCTACTGATTTCAAGGCTTTCACCTCATCATCAGGAGCACAAACAAGACTCTTTTTTAACATGTGGGTTATGTGTAAATCTCGCGAATTTGATAGGTAGATCGCGGCAATTTTTTACGTAAAAAGTCGATCGCAACAGCAAACAAGTCCCTGATTTCTACCATCCAACCAGAAATATCTTAAATGGTCTGATGTGTAGAACCAGACTGAAAACCATTTTTTCCATCGATAAACAAAACCATAATCCCAGGCTGGAATTAAAATATTCTACTAATTAAGCCACAGAGAAAGAAATCGCTACACATCTTATTTCTGTATTATAAAGGAAATCGCTACACATCTTATTTCTGTATTATAAAGGAAATCGCTACACATCTTATTTCTTTATTATAAAGGAAATCGCTACACATCTTATTTATATATTATATTATAAATTTGAAATCTACCGTTATAAAATTTAAAAAAATAAATGAAAGCACGTTAGATTTAATAATATTTTTTAGTTCGATTTTAAGGTGTTCATTTAATTCACTTCATACTGGATTATATCACTAAGGAAACAAAATTAGATAAAATATTTTAACCCTTTGGTAAAAAATAAGTCGACAAAAGGTCTAAACCCTTATAACATTATTCCGAAAACTTCGAGTAAACAAGAAATTTCATTCTCTACCACTTTATCTGATGACCTTAAAAACTTACTCAAATAATGTTTTACGATAAATATTGTTTTTAACCATACTCGTGCTTTGAGGAAAACAATTTTAATAATAAAGAAAAAGCTACACCTAGAACGACCTCCCGAGCAGAACAAAGTCGGGAATTCGGATCCCACCATTAGAAATGTTTTTTTTGTCAACGTATTTTCGAGACGATGGATTTGGCTCAATATTATTACTAGAAATAATAACAATATTTTAAAATCTGAATATTTAAAATATTGACATCTTGACTATTATACAGATTTCGTTTATGCATTTATTTTTATTGACAAAAGTCAATAACTCCCCTAAACTTGAACCTATTTTAACACGATTCTCATCGGAGTGTTAAGCCGTTAATACAAAGCAAGTTGGAAAAAAGCGCGCTCACAGCACAAATTCCATATGCTGGATAGTATGGTATATCAAAACAATGCTGCTAATAATTATAGCAGATAATTAGATCTACAAGAAAACGGTGCAAATAAATACACGTGCATATCTTAGTCTTATAAATGATTCATAATAAGCATTTTTTGCTTTTATTAAATTTCATATCCTTAAACTTAACTATGAATATTAGTAAAACTTTTAAACATACAGTAGTCCCCCCTAATCCGCGGTTTCTCATTTTGCGGTTTCAGATATCCGCTGTCAACCACGGTTTGAACATATTAAATGTAAAATACCACCGTACGAGTATCGTCAGAATGTCAATAGTAGCTTAACGATGTGTAACCACGCCTACGTTATTCACTTCACTCACATAATCAAAAGTAAAAGGGTCTGAAAAGTACATTAAAATATTTAGAGAGACAAACCTCTTTTACGTTACTTTTATTAGAGTATAATGTTTTAATTATTATATTTTATTATTTGTTGTTGTTTTTTTTATATCTTAGTGTGGGTAATTTATAAATAGTATAATACGAGTATAATATTAAAGTAAGTATGTAAAAGAAATAACATAGTATCAAAAAGGATTCGGAACTATGCGCAGTTTCAGTCATCAACTGAGGCTATTGTTATGAATCCCCCGCGGATAACGAGGGACTACTGCATTATATGGACAATTGAACAATCATGAAGTAAGTTTAATAAGAAACAAATACCTTCCATATACTACGCATTTACTAGTTGTAATTACAGAAATAGCATCGTTAAAAAATAACTAACTAAAATACACGCGGAAAATCTAGTATACATGATACCACTAGCTAGTAAATTCACAAAACAACTAAACTTTGGCAATTACAATTTTAGCAATTTGAAAATTCCCTTATACTCGTAAGAACTGGGCACATTGATGTAACTTGAACAAGAAACAATAAAAATGTATTTGAATCAGCCGGATCAATGCTTGAAAGACACTTGATAATAATAAAAGATTATAGTTTCGTACTTACTCGTATGTTCTCCTACGATAGACTATTCCTCGTGATCTTGGTCGAGTATGATTGACAACCATCTTGTGGAAGAAAGACGTCTGAGAATCTGTTGTGTAAAAGCTGTTGCACTTCAGCTAGTCTTGACACATCAAACCCAAGCTGAGATGGCAAGGAGATTCAAATTCTATGACGATCGGCAGATATATGGTATATGCTGTATAAAAATATATATTGCAGCCTTTCGTTATAACAGAAATAAAATGGTCTAAAAGTAAAACCAGTAGAAACAAATGTAAGTCATGCCACATTAAATCGTAATAAATTAAATATAAAAAATATTCTCAACTGTAATTTTTTGTCAAATTTTACTAAATCGACTTCAGTTAGCGAAATCCAAATCGTTTTGATATGTTAAGATTAAAATTGAGTATATCAGTATGCTAAATCATCACATAATCTCCTATACTTGATGGAAATCATCTTAAGAAATAAATATCAAATCCCACTGAAAGTGACAAATTATCATCATCACGTTCAATGGAGGATGGCTTCATCTGACCGCTCTTTCTATGTGCGACGCTCATTATTTTCATACAGTTCTTTGAATTGGATGCTGCTTGAAGATAGTTTAATGTTATTTATGGCAAACTGGTTCGTTTTTCAGTTCGCAGCGGGATGCAGCTTGCCACATTAATTCAGCATATAATAAACATATCGACGCCGCGGACGCGAACGTGAGGAATCTTGAACGCATCTGCAAGACACTTCACGCGATTCTCGCATCCGAGGGGTCGTTAGTCGTTACTCGCCGCTAAACGGAGAAGGATAAATCACACACAATTCTGAACTTTACACGTTTGAAGTGTAGTCCATTTCGGTTTTGGTTTTGGTTGAAGTTAATTTGCATTGAATGAACAGAGAATTCCTGCGCACGCAACTCTTTCTTTCATACGAGTACGCGCGCTGACAGCGGCGCAACCAGAAATTTTTCCCGCTTTATGAAAAAGGCTCAAATAAAAAAATCGGAACATTAAATTGTTTATTTATTAACACAATAAACGACACGTAAGTGTATACATAACACAGTAAAACATAAAAATCATAAAGATAACGTATTAATATCCTTCAAAAATCTTCCAATTTATGATATATGTATATATATTTCAAGATATAAAACTTTAAAATGCCAATGCACAACACAAGTAACCAACAATATAAGACTAACTAATAATATAACTTGAAAAGTAAGAAATAGAATTTCGCAAGGGGATATTATAGGACAAATACCAAATGAAAAATATACTTAACGAGTAAGTTAAAAATCAAAAGAATATTACCGCCCAGTCAAAACCTTAGATTGAGGATTTGCTGGAGAAGGACCTTCCTGAACTCAACAATATCTACATTGAAAGTAGCTACCAAATCAGCTATAGAGTTACCAAATTGTTGTGTTTTCAGGATTGATGAATTACAACTTGCAACTGTAGTTAACGAATTGCTATTGTAACACCCTTTAAGTATCCTCGAACCGCCACTGCTAAAAATACAATAGATCTAGTTATTGAACAAAAATTGCATGTATGGTAAAAATATAGGTTCCCAGTCTGTTGTTTCTTTTATATATACTTAAGGCATTTTAACATAGGTATGTCTCATTGGTTGGAAGAATTTGTCATATGGTAATAAACCTGCCAGATTGTACCTAGTGTACGACAGAAGTAAAATAGAACAGAATAATGAGTTCAAAGGGACATTGAAAAGAGGGTAGTGACGGAACAAAGTAAACAGAGCACTTACTGTTATATACAACAACATTATATCAAAGGTAGCAAAAATTAGAATACATAATAGTGCATTGGTGCCCACTTTGATGCATGGGAGTGAAACTTGGGCTGGGCAGAAAAAGGATAAAAGTTAGATTTAATGATGTAAAAATGCATGCAATAAAAAAAATTGTCAAGTATCAATGCATGAAATAAAGCAATATAAAGACATCAAAAATTGTCAAGTATCAATGCATGAAATAAAGCAATATAAAGACATCAAAAATTGTCAAGTATCAATGCATGAAATAAAGCAATATAAAGACATCAGGAATTAATGTATGGATATAATGGATGTTTTAAGTAAGATGAAGGAAGGGCCTTTAAAATAGTTTGGACATGTGGAGAGAATGAACGATGAATGAATGAGTAAGCGAGTATACAAGTCAGAAGGGCAAGGTGTGCGTGGACGAGGTAGACCAAGGAAAACGCGGCTAGATGAAGTGGGCCAGATTTAAAAAAAAGGTTAAATATGAAGTATGAATAATGGAAGATTGTGCATAATGAGATGTATGAATTTGGAGGGGGCGAGGGTTGTGTGCTTAGATAGAAAAGTTTGGATACCTGTTCTTTCTGCTTCCGAATGAAAATATGATTTTCCATCATGTGTAAGATTTAATTTGAACTGATGACACTACCAATAAAGAAAACATTATAGACATTTACCTAACATACTAAATTCTGAAAGGAGTCAATTTTAATGAACATTCTAGACCATTCTTTTTTGCAATTTTTTTTATACGATAACTAAAACATGAGGTTTTTAAACAAAAGTACCACTTTGAAAAGAAGAAAATATTTAATAATGATATATTAAAAAAATAAGAAACACAGTGGAAAGTTTAAAATTCATCATACAAACATTCCGGCTGATTTAAAAAGAAACAAAATAAGGTTTCTATGGAATTTCTTGAAATCATTAATATTTTTTCAAAAAAGTTTGAAAAACAGAAAAGCATGTATGATCTGGATGAGGCAAATAATGAATGCATTGAGATCTTTCCTCTCTGGCTTCCACAAAACGGGCTTGGCGTGATGGTATATATGTATTTATACATTTTTAATTCTTGTTCGTTATATCCAAGTTTGTTACATATTTTTACACATGACAACTGGCAAATTTTTGTATTAAAGCAAAATATTATCTACTCGCTGTAATCAAGTACTCATTATAACCAAGTTCATAACTTTAAAGTTGGACTGTAATTATGAATATAAAATACAGGTATCTCTCGTTTTACTTGATCCCACTTGATACAATTTCGCTATAATGTGTTTAAATGAAATTAACAAAAAATTATAAATAGCCTATTTTAATTTATTATATTTGATGGAATTAGCTATGTAAGTATTAAATCAAAAATATGTTTAGAATTGTTTTTTTTACCATTTTTGGGCTACTTTTTTGTCGCTTGAAAATTATCTCACTGAAACTAAAATCAATTCACTTGTTCTATTTTTCTAGTTACACAATTATTCGTAGAACCAATAAATTTAATAAAGCGAGGAATTTCTGTATTTATATTTTCAGAAAATTACCTTATTTTTCAAAGTTATCAACTATAGACCAACACCATATATGTGGTATAATAAATGTTGCTACTTACCATTATTAAAAAAAACAACATTCAAATTAATTATGCTTCTAATTTATTATAAAAGACACTAGCAAATCTCTTATGAATCAATCGAATAAATTTTACTGAAAATGAGTATTTTAATACTGTATAGAATTATTCTTATTTAATAGGGGAATTAGGGCTTTTTTTCGTAAATTAAGATATCATAACAATATGTCTTAAATAAATATTGACCACCCAAAAACCAATTTTAAATCAGGGATTGTATCCCATCCGTGGTTATGCGGAACTTTCCACAGATAAAATTTGGGGTTGTTCATTAAAATTTGTTTTTGAAATCTAATTAATAGTTCAAAATATATATAAAAAATACATTCCCGTACCTGAAGCACGAAATCTCTTATGTTCCAAATGGGGTATCACAGTACCTAAATTAGAGGCATATTTTTTTACAGATAAACAAACAACTTTTTGTATTGAAAGTAATTAGTAAGTAATAATGGATAATTAATTAATTACTTTTTTCATTTTAACCAAATTTTAGAATCAAAAAAATGGTTTATCCTTCATATTAATTAACAGTTTAAATCAATAGTATTTGCTTTATATTATTAATGTGTTTTTTTGTATTTTCAATCAATCATTTTTATTTTATTTATAATCAACAAATATTGTAGGATCCCAAATTTTATATCAAAGTGAAAATGTTCCGTGATTAAAATATATTAGATAATTTTGCCATTAAAATATGTGCTTATATTTTATCTGCAAATGTTTCAATGGTATTTGATATTTCAGGAAAACCTCCGGAAACATGTTTTATCACGAAATAAACATAAGGATAAATTTCTCTATGAATGTCAATTCTGCATCTTCCCAGAGAAATATGCCACAAATTTTGCAAAAGATTTTCGAATACATCTTACAACTGGGCATGCATCGCTTTATAAAGATCACAAAAGTACTGCCACATATGTAGCCAACTATTTAAAAGTTGCTGAGACTGATACATTAAACAGGTATGTTTCTTTGGTTTACTTTCAAAACATATTTCTCTTTTTAATTTTCTTAAAACATTTCATGTAGGTAACTTCGGCAAGTTTTGTTTTGGAACATGTTTATTTCCTTACGTTTTCTGCGCATTTAACTAAAAGCATAGAATGTTTTCCATAACTAATTGACATTTTCGCAATGTCCTCTGCATTATACATGTAGTTGGTAAGACACTGGACTTCCACCTGAGAGCTTTGAATTCAATTCCCAATTTTACCAAAAAAAAAACAAAAATTAAAGGGGTTCCAGCCTGATAAAATAGTTCATCATAATGCTCACGTGCGCTAGATGTGTGTGAGTATTATTGCATCGTAATGTGCAGTAGTATTGCCAAAACGTGTAATAATGTAAGCTCTGTACCTACTCCAGTGGTTCTAAACCCAGAAGGCGCAATTAATGGGTCGAAAGACAATTTAATCTCCGACTATGCTTTTCAATATGTCCAATGCCAGTTTGGATGTATTAAAAGGAATCATATGAGTAAATAAATTGATATTTGGTAGCGTTGATAAGCAACATTTTACAACTAGCGGTCTTTATCCTACGAGTAAATATAAAGTAACATCGTTGCTTCCTTTTACTATGCTACTTTACTGTAAAATATACCTGTAATAGTGTTACTTTTGTTATTTAGGCATCTGTCTCTGGAAAGAGACAATTCACTACAACTAGTTAGCAGTAAAAAATATATCAAGGTACTATTTTTCAAGTTATGGTGTATGACTTGAAGATATTACATAAGTTAATACGAGTATATTGAATGATGATGTTTATTATTTCAGATTGAACCTTCGAAATAGAAGTTTGAATTATGAAGTAAAATTCACAAGGATGCATAAATTGTACATTGTTACTTTATAAATTAAATATTACACTATTTAATTGTTATGTTCACCTTTCATTCGCATAAATTAGTTTTATATGAAATAATCTTACCAATTCAACAAAAAACAGTTTAAAAGTTAAGAATATTATATTTTTAGTTATTACGGTTATGTTAAATATGATTTGCGAGTGTTGAAACAGTTCTAATATAACATCAAGCTCTTAAAGGTATAACATTATTAGCATTCAGGTTATCTTATAGGAGTGCAAAAAAAATTTACAACATATACTCATGATTTTCAAAATACATGAAAACAATGTGAGATATAAACATATAAAAAAAAACTGTATCCACTCATCTCTTAAATTAATACGTTGGTTATATTTATTAATAAATCAAAACTAACAATTATTATTAATAAGTTATGTGGTAAAACAGCATTTACAGAAAAATACCACCACGTAATTGAGATGATTATTTTTTGAAAATTGTTTTTATATCAATTTAATTGAGTAAAAGATCAAATTATTTGTGTTGATAGGATTTGAGTTTCAATGTTACAAAATATTTTAAAGTGGCATTTTTTGTGTTGTTTTTGCACACAATTCATGAATTTTATTATATTTTTTTTTTGGTTTCAGTGATTTCAACATTGAGGGAATCAAATTCGACTTGGCAAATGACGCAAATTTGAAATTGAATTCATCGTTTCAAGGAAATGTAAATGCTGAAATGTATGAGGATGATAATGACCATTCTGCCATAGCAGATTTCCCCATGGAAGGCTGTTATAGTGTTACCAAAACAGGAACTTTAGTACCATTTGCAACTAAATCAAATAATTAGTATATTTAAACAATACGGTTTATAGTATTTAATCCTGCAGATATTACAGTAAATCTATGTAATATGTAAATTGGTAATAATGCTAAAATGAAGCAAGAATGAGCAGATTTGCTGCATAGGTGATTTCCAAAGTAAAAACTCAACAGGAAGCTCGGTAGAGTAAGCGCCTGTTAGGTTCTTGTATTATAAAAATAATTTATTTTTCCCAACAGATTTACAAATCAAATGAAAGTTGATTTGTTGTCAATGTCGAAATTATTCCTTTGTAATTACAGTTACATTTCATTTAATAACAATTGACATGGGAATATAATCCCTTCTGTTGGATTTATATTTTTCTCTCAGTATGGAGAGTTTACTTATTTCTATAGAATGGTGGCAAGTCTTCTCGACAGGAAAAACAAACTCTCCATGATAGCTTCAAAAATCCTTGCCCATCACACCAGATAACTTATTCCTACCTTAACAATAACACCATTCAGTGAGGAGACACAGATGTTGCCTCTCTATAAACAAAAATCAACCACCCAACATGAAACGAAGATATTTAAAGCTTCAATGAAAATATCTTTCTATCCCATCAATATGCACCCTGCCATTCCTAATGCTTTTTAATAATGATATCAGTGGGGGCAGGTAGATGTTTTCATTGAAGTTTTGAAGATCCTTTTTTGTATTAGGTGATTGAGTTTTGTTTTTAAAGAGGCACCCTCTGTGTCTTCTCATTGGATGGTTTTATTATCTAAGCAGGAAGAAGTTATTTGGTGCAATGGGCAAAGTTTTTGGATATTGTCTCGTAATGGGAGAAAAATACGAACTTGACAATAAGGATTATATTTTCCTGCCGTAAATTGTTATTAATAAAATAATAATTACAATTAACAAATCTCAAGAACAGACTTTGGATAAAGTTGATGTAATCTATCTCAAGAGTTCGAAGACGAGCTAACAAAAATTATAATTAATCTTGGGCTCAATCAAGTAAAATTAATAAAAGAATCTGATTATATTTTTCCCACAAAAATGTTGTATACAAAGAAATATTCTACATTTAAATATTTTTATTCCAAATTGTTACCTATGTAAGTACTCGTACAAGTATTTAGTTACTGTTTGTGCACATCTCTGGATGGGCATTTACACTAGTTGATACTATAATAATTCTAACAATCTTGATAGGAACATTATTCTGTAACAATATCAAGTACAAAGTTGGTATTTTAATAAGGTTTAAGTTTTATAACCTTGAATTATTCTATTATGTATTTATATAAGTCAAAATCATTTTATCCTGTTGTTGGTTTTTTTTAACTAGGTAATTATTCCTGCTGAGAGTGGTTTGTGATTGGGTAGCTTTTATTCTACAAAATTTGAACATTCTTTTTATGCTTTAAAATTGTTCTACATAATCATTAATATGTAGAAAATTTTTAGATCAGAATGTTTTTACCTATACCTACTGTTTCCAAGTTTTGTCACTGTGTTTTTTTTTTAATAAGGTTAAACTTTATAATATTTGAACCCAACAGGTAACAGTTCTGATAGGTTTTTTCATGGATGGTCGTTTTGGTGTTACCATAACAGGAGCACTATTTCCACATCCAATGATAATATTACATCAATGAAGTTTTTGATGAAATTTAAGTTGAAGAAAATATATTATAATCACATTGCTGTCGTGCAAATGTTATTACTTGACAAACATAAGTAAGATTAAATAAATGTAATTATGAAATTCAATAAACTGTATGTAAAAGAAAAATTTGTTTCATTCATCCCTCAAAGCCACGTTACACTTTTAAAAGTAACCGAGGTGATATCTGAAAGTTCTCTTAGACTGTACTTGCCGTGACTTCCAATCTGTTTTACCCGTCTCCACCATTTCCGAATTGTGTATTGTCGATATCATCCGCACATCCCTCTTTTTATTTGTTTTCCATTGACTATAATGTTCAATCAATATGAATAGGAGACTGAAGGTCATTAATCCCAAGGCTGCCACTTGATGTCATACTATCAACACATGTTTAATTTTTACCTTAAACTTAACACCCTACCAATCAGTTTTGTGACCTTGTGTTAAGACTGTGATCTCTATGATGGCTGACAAATTCAAGCAATGTGTCTGCATACAATTTTGTGTGAATATTATACATACATAAATACCATCACACTGTTTCTCTGCTGGGTTAGGCAGAAAGAACAAACCTCCATAATTTCCTATTTTCACTCACATATTTCGCCTCTTCCACATCCATATACCATCATATACAACACCTACGATTTCTCTGACTTTCTACATTTCCTTCTTTAAAAATATAATTTACTTGATACAACTATACTTTCCTTGGTCTTAATACCTTCCATTCACATTAGCTCTGTATATTTGTTATTTTAGTATATTTGTTATTTCACATTAGCTCTGTATATTTGTTACTTTATTCATTCGTTTTACATGTCCAAACCATCACATAATGCTCTTTTTCATTTTACTTAACACATTAGCCTTAAGTTCACATTCATCTCTGATCACATCATTCCGTATTCTCTCATACAATTTCACCTCATCTATTTTTCTAAGTGAACACATTTCTTAAGCATTTATTCGGTTCTTTTCAATCTTTTTCCATGTCCACGTTTCACTCCCATACATCAAAGATGGTACTTAAATACTGTTGTGGGTGATCATCTTAGCAGACTTATACTGTCTGGTTCGAGAATATATGTTTTAGTGTCCCATTGACTTTGTTTCCTATCGCTACACGCCATTTGTTATCTCTTGTAACTCTTCCATCATCTGAGAAAATACTACTTGCTCTAATCTTTCATAACTCATCCATATACTACATTTACTTTTCCTCTCACACTTTTCTTTCACCATGACTGGATTTCGCACCATTAATTTCCAGAACGTTCTCTATACATCTCTCATACAATTTACAGCACTTATTGGACTTTGTAATTCATCTTCATTCTCTCCTAACGCAAGCATGTCATCAGCATACCGCAATCCGATCACATTTCCATTCATCATTTGTATGTTAACCATTGACCTCTGTAGTTCTTTCACACATGAATCTATGTAAATATTGAACAACCAGGGTGACATAACACATCCTTGATTTACCCCTTTTGAAATATTAAACCATCCACTCTAATATATACTCTACTTTCAGCATAAAATGATATAATACTTAATATTAATTTACATACACCATATTCATTCAATTTTTGCTACCAAGACCCTTGAAATGCTTTATCAGGTTTTTTATGAACATTTTTGTTGAAAATTGATTGTTGATTCTCACACTCATGCCTCCCCTAAGATGAGACAGTTTTGATAGAAAACAACATGGCGTTCGCCCCACACCCTCCATATTAGCCTGACTTAGATTTCTATTACTTGACCTTTTTTCACAAAATAAAATTCAAGCCAAGGAGACACTGCTTCAAAACTGTAGATGAAATCTGTATGGAATAGCAAGTGGTATTGGACGAACTTCAGGAAAAGGACTTCCGCAGTGCTTTTGAGGAGTGGAAGAGACTGTGTGCATTCCTAAAGACTTTTTCAAAGGCGATGACGGTGACTGCATAAAAAATAATGAGTTGTATTTATAAAACATACAAATAATTTTAGTTCATTATCTGTAACACAGTATTTTTTTAAATGTTTTTACAGCATTCACAATATTTGTATATAAGATAATATACTTCCAATCTGATATTATCTTAAATAAAGGCCACATTAAATGGTGACATAGATGAAGATATGTTCTGACTTGTAAATGTCATGCATGCAGAAAATGCAGAAAAAAAAGAAGTAAGACATATCTTTGTTGAAGATTAAGAGAGGTTAATGACTGTTTGTCTAGTTTTCAAATTATGGCTATGAATTGGCAATTTTTATAGTGCTTTTTAGTGTTCCCTGATTTCATTTCTTGCATGATAAATGTAATCGAAAACAAAACATCTGATAAGAGAAATTATATCCGGTGTCATTGTAATATGGCAGGAATGCGCAAATTCATATACTGGGCAGTGAAATAATCACTTCACTACTGATAATAGTACTATAGGTACTTGAATCATGTGGCCAACTACCTGCAAACATCATAAAAGTATACTTTGGACCTTGAATTCGTGGAATACTGATATGTCTATTGTTAATTACTGCGCACTACAAATGACTGTTAGTCTTATTACAATAATAATAACAATGTAAAACTGCGTAGAAAGTCTGAATGACAAATTCAGTCCCTTTTTAAGTATTACAAAGTATTCGAAAACAAAAAATCAGATTTAATGATTTTAAATTATTTTAGAAATTGCGTTGTATAATATCGAGTCTAGATCGACATAGGAGTTGGCGTAAGAAATACGATGTCGAGTCACACTTGACATAGGAGTGCAAAGAGTTAACATTTGTTTATTTTTTTAAAGATAGATTTTTTTTTTAATTTGTATATTCTGTCATAATGGAATAGAATGTCAGTGCTGCATTATATTTGGAAATCTTGACTCCTGAGTGTTTCAAGTAATAAATTAATAAATATCCAAAACATACGCTTGATAAGGATTCTCATTTGCAGTATAAAAGAGTGCCTCAAATAACAAAATCAGTAGTGTTTTGAAATGAACATAACCCAAAACACTCTTTTTCAGGTCAATGGATTGCAGTTTTTTAGATCTCTTGCAATAAATATACTAGCTACAGGGTGGGGGTATGTATCTTGCTACAAAAATGAATTTAAATAACTTTTTTTTTTAACTTTTGTATCATACATTTTTGAACAATTAATTTCATAAAAATAATTTGGTTTAATTTAACAAGTTTGAGACTCGCCATTAAAAAAAAAAAGATAAAAACTGTCTGGAAGACATCTTTATTTAAGAAGAAACCATAATTTTAGCAAACATGGATTGAGGTTGGCTCATAGATTACACAGCTTTGGCATTAACAGATACTTGGTTCAGGAGGGAAATATCTTCAAAGGGGATGGGATTTGTAAACTTTTTTATAAACTGTTATGATAGAAACCCAAATAATGTAAAATTTAAATGAGAGACACTAAGGAATGGCTTAGGCCTAATGAACAAGCAACTCCCCATGCAAAAGCTAGTCTATCCACGTAAGGAAATGTTTCGCATCTGGTGGTACAAATAAGGTGTCATCTACTATGAATTGTTTCCAAGGAATATAACCATCACTTTTGAGGTTTATTGTCAACACCTCCATCGCAAGGTCGCAATTCAAGAAAACGACCAGCAGATGGCATCAAGTGATTTTTCAGCATAATGCCTGTCCGCATACTGCTAACATTACAAAACGGCTATTCAAAAGCTTGGTTGAGAGGTTATTCCACATCTGCCCTATTTTCCTGATCTCAGATTTTCATCTTTTCCGTTCTCGATCCAACAATCGATGAATATCCTTTAATAACAAAGCTGCTCTTCAAAATTGACTTGACAACTTTTTCACCTCCAAACTATTCAATTTTTTCAGGTGTGGAATCTAAAAACTGCTAGAACATTGGAAGTAAAACGTAAACTATGCAGAAGAATATATTATTGATTAGTTTATGTATTTTGTTTTAAAAAATAAATTTAAAATTTAATAAAACGCATCAATTCAATATTTTGTGTAAATGTTTCCTAATTAAAAATATTGTCTATTTATCTTAAATAGAATTTCACATTTCAACAACATCATACTCTCTTAACATATCCACTTCAGCATCGACGTCTGGATTACAAAAATAAAGTAGGTTGAGCAATATTTCTTAAATATGCTACTACAAAGTAATGGATCAATGGCCCCGTAGTAAGGTGACAATTTCTCATCATTAATACGCACACGGTAAAAAAATGTACATGCATACATAAATCGACCCCTTAGTTAAGCATAGATTAATGAGTCAATCTTTTTGAAGTAACCTTCTCAGAATGCTTATTACCTTCTTCAACTGTTTTCATTATCGATTTATTTAAAAATGTTCAAAATAATCAATTTCTTCAATAAGAGTAGAAGATAGATTCACCCCCGATGTGAAATCGTCAAATTCATATACCAAATAATCTGAAATTTCAGTCTGAAGTTCTTCAAAATATATAAATGTTGTGAGGTTAACGGTCCGGTACTATATATAGGTTCAACATTTAGACTACTGCTGTCCTCACTATTGTCTTTGTGTAACCCGCTATGAATAATACCAAATCACTCATTTCAATATGTGAATCGGAATCCATGACATTTTCCTGCAAATTTCGTCAGTATGACTGCATTAACTATTTATTAACTCTTTGAACTCCAGATTTTTTTTTGTATGACATACCAACAACTCCAGGGTATTTTTTTGAAATTTTACTATAAAATGATAGGTTTTAGAAATAATTTATTTAAAAAAAAATTAATAAGGTTTCATGCAATTTTTTTATTCAAACTATTAGATAAATGTTTAAATGAGTTTATTTTGATAAAAAAAATAACAATTCAACATTATTTTTTAGTTTTATAATCTTTCAAAGTATGATATCTGAGGAAACAATCCCCTAAATGCATCCTAGGTTTTCCAGGACAGGTGTCGCAAAACTCATATGTTTCATGTCGTTTGCCCATTTTGCCTCTATTTGAGCAGACCACACAGTCCTTCTTCTTTCCCTTCTGCAAAACATGAAGTTTACCATCTAGTCGTACATCAAAAGTAGAAGTTGATGGCCTACTTCGCAGCTCCCGAAAGTCTCCTACCAACTGATCAACTAAATTCTTGACAAATTTCAAATGAGTTAGTGGTTTTTCATTATTTTTCAATTTTATATTCTTGTAGAGGATGTATGCATTGATTGAGCAAATTTCCATTCCCCAGAAAAAAAGTTTTCTCCACCATTTTAATGACTTCCTGAGAAAACAATATGTGGAAGCATACTGGTCGGCACGGTCTACTCCACCCATAGATTTGGTGTAGTTTCGTACTACATTTGGTTTTTCTGTAACTAATTGAACACCTCCCTTCCCTGTTCTGGAAACAGACGACATGCCAGCAGAATCACCAGTACTCAGCATTGTAATTATTCTTTTATCCTCCCATGCCAAAAGCATTGTTTTTCTTTTTCTTACAGCCAAAACTTTTTTATTGCCAAACTTTGGTTTTTTTATGGTGATCGGAATGCCTTTTCTGTTGGTCTGTATCGTCCCAGTTAAATGACATTTCATCTTCAATAGTGCTTCAGCAAGTGGAAGACTTGTGTAGTACCTGTCTGTAAACAAGTGGTATCCTTGTGCATGGGGTACCTTCTCCAAAATTTTTCTGAACAAGTAGATGGGTATTCTCGAACTCACAGGCAAATCTGGGCTTGGTAAATTCTCTGTAGTAATACTACCGTAATAGGGAAGAATAATGTACACATATGATGTTTCAGAATCCGCCAAAACGTAAATGCGTATTCCCCATTTAGTAGGCTTATTTGGATTGTAAGTGATGAAGCATATTCTTCCTTTGAATTTCACTACTGATTCGTCAACACAGATATTTTTGTTGGGTATGAAATAGTCAGCAAATTTTTTATTTATATATTCTAAAAAAATACTGACTTTCTGAATCCGTGTTCTTAAATCACTATGGCCAGTTTCTTGTGTATTCAAGTGTAACATCCAGAATATTTGATGAAATCGAGATCTCGTGAAAATATTTGCAAAGAATGGGACTCTGGAATTATCTCTAGTAGACCAATATTCTTGCATATTGGCAAGTGGCATTGTTCCCATATTTAAAATGACCCCAATGAATGCCCAAAATTCATCTTTTTGTACATCACGCCAATTTTGCCAAATAGAATTTGCAGTTAGAACTTTTGATTGAAGTTTGACTTTTGCATATGCATTTGTTTCCCGTATTATCTCCGTTACAATTTCTTCCGTGAAAAATAATTTGAAAAATTGACTTGGTTCTTTGATTGTTAAAGGAACATTTGGTCCGACATTCTGAGCTCCGATGTCAAAATTTATAATGTCAGGAGAATCCACCGTATTGGATATATCAATCCATTCATCGTCTTGTGAATCTTGAGCGCTTGTAGTACTTGAAGAACTATCTGATGATAGAAGAGGACCAACTCTGCGTTTTTTATGACCAATGTACTCTGATTCATCACTAGAGGTCTGAATATTGATGTTACTATCACAACTTTCATCACTATATACATTTAAAATAAATTCGTCTTCACTTTCACTCAGTTGCGATTTTTCCATTATTTTAGAGGGTAAAAAAAAAAACTTGTGTAATCTCAACGGTGTAAAAGGGTGCGTACTGATTATTTTTCAACCGAAACACGTCTAAACAGTAGAACAGTTGTTGTGAAACTAATGTAACATGTTTATACCTGCTCCTGGGTGTCCCGAGATGTTTGTTTATGTAAACAATACAACCATAAAAAATGGCGACATATAGTCGCCTCTGGAGTTATTAAAATAATTACCATGGCGACTATATGTCGCCTCTGGAGTTATAAGGGTTAAAATGTAACATTTTTTTCAAATCAGTTTACGTTGACATTAAAAAAACTGTAGAATTAAAAAAAGTTTTAAAAATGCCTAACATAAAATCAACATGGTTTCATACACAGAAAATCAACGTTTCTCAAACAATGGCTTTTATCGAGTAATTAGATGGCAACTAATAAAATGGTAAAAGTGCAACTGTTTCTACTGAATGTTTTCCACTGATTGATTGACTGTTAGACATTGTTGACTAAACTGTCTAATTTTTAAGATGCTTGAAGACTATCGAAACAATAAATGCAGGTGAAGACAAAAATTTAAAATCTCAGCCTTTTAAGGCAAAACTTAGGGAACTACTATTCTCTCATATTTGTTGTTGAGTATAACATATGTTATAACAGTCGTTTGTCTTATTTGCAGACTATATGAAAATATTTAATAAGATTAATAATGTTGACAATTTTAACAGAATATAAGAGAATTTGAAGTTATTATTGCCATTAGAACCACAAACATGTTACCAGTGTAATAACATTAACTTCTTAGGTCAAGCGTGTTAAAATATTCCTCTAGGGAGCATAACGGATGTCGAAATTTTTAGCAATACCAAAGAGAAGCTCAAGTTTTCAGATATATCTTAGTATTCTCAATTCTGAAGCATTGCTGTTGATGTTTTTACTACCAATTTCCACATTTTAATTTTAATACCCTACATGAATTTTATTTATTTTTTCCTTTCTTTCGTACATATACATACAAATCATGCCATGTCCCTTGTGGGGTAAACAGAGCGAACAGATCTCCATCCATTATTCTACTTCTCACTTACCTTCTTTCAAAATTTTGTCCACTTGAAACAGACACCTTCTCCTCAGTCTGTCTTCTGAACACACCGTGCAATTCTATTCGCATAGTCAAAGTTCAAACTGAGCATCACAGTGTGCAGTCGGAATGTAAATATTGTTTCTAACCCAAGTTAATAACATTGACTAATAAAGAGAAAATGGAAAAAAATACATTGAAAATATCTTAAATCCTCCACATGTCCTTGACATTCAGAATCTGGCCTGTCGACTCATAAGATACTGGTCACCATGAAGAAACTGAAAAATGATAAATCTCCTGAGGATAATGGCATGCATACTGAATTTCTCAAGTAATGATTCAGCACTCTCATATGGTACTCTTTACCATCATAAAAAATATAATATATAGGATGAGGAGTGCTGTCCATGAGATTGGCACAATGGACCCATTGTCAGCCTAAATAAAACAGGTGACCCTCTCGAGTCAGGAAACAAGAGTATGCCTGGAAAGATCTTGTCTCAGATGATCCTCTGTTGCATCCAGGACCCTATTCTAGCCAAGTTGTAAACCGATTTGTGTATAGAGGCTTTTATGGCATCCTTATGTTCCTGATGGAACATACATGCTGATTTAAATTTTGTGATTTTTTAAATTTTATATTTTGTTTTTAAGTTTACTTCTTATACTCGTACACGTTTCTAAGTTTTTTTTTGTTTAATAACTATTTTAATTTAAATTAACCGTTTTACTGCTGGACATTTTTTTAATACTATAAAACGCCTATATATAGACTCTCAGCACTCTAATGGTTAAATTAACCTTTTTTTATCACTTAAAGAAATTATTTAGAAATTAACTGTACAGGCTAAAAGAAATTATTTAGAAATTAACTGTACAGGCTACAGCCGTAAAGAATGATTAATAAATAACTTGACTAAATAAATCTGATCATAACTATCATTGTAATTTTGTCTGTTTTAAATGTAGTCATCTATGCCACATGGTGTTAATAACAAATAAAACATTTTTTTTAACTTATTTTATATATTTTTTTTGTAAAGCATGGAGAATGTTAAAAAATAATAATGCTATGTGAGATGCACTTAGTAGTTCCTGAAACAAAAGAAAAATTCTAATTAGAAGAAAGCAAAACATATTTAAAATGCAAAATTAATTAATTGCACCTGTGAATGAAATAACACCGTATACAGAAAGGCACAATCTAAACATAAATTACATTTTCTCAATCTAAAATATAGTTATATAAAAAAATCAGTAATACAAGAGCGAAAAATTAAAACCCATGATCAAATCACGGCAAGTAGATTTAATTTTATTTATTGATCTGGTATCACGATTGTCATATTTCTGTATTGATATGAGCATGCCGCAAAATTTAAATTTCATATCAGGAGAACATTGCTGATTTTATGCATGATAATTAGATTCACTAAAACAAAAATTTTACTTGATTGGTAAAAACATGTCTTTTGATCTCTCTTTTGATACAAGAGAAATAAAAATTAATTTAACAATATTTAAAATGAATTTACAATAACACAATATTGAGTTGAATAAGAACTTAGTCCACAATTCATAAAGTGACATTACTGCTAGCAAGTATCATTCCTGAAGCGACCTCTGTCAAAATTTAAGCCAGATGCGCTGCGTAGTTTACATTTGACAGCCATCTGAATTGATCACTTTGACATTTACCACAACAATGGAAAAAATTAATTCAGTGTCATAAAATTATTTATTTGAAGAATTTAACAGCCACGCAGATCAAAGCCGAATTGGGTAAGAAGTTCATGGGGACTCTGCACTAGTGTTGAAGATTGTTTATTTCTGGATAAATAGGTTTAAATGTGGCTGTACATGCACTGAAAATGAATCACGCTCCAGATGCCCAATTGCGTCCACCATGGAAGAAATCATTAAAAAAATCCATGGATCGTAATGGAACACCGTTAAGTGCATGTGCGCAAGATTGCTGAGGCTGTGGGCATCTTAAGTGCACAATACCTTGCGTGAAAAAGAATATAAAAAAGCTGTCTGCGCAATGGATGCGATAATTGTCTATCAATCAAAATCATTTTAACACAGTGTTTGACAATGTTTAATCGCAATCCAAAGGACTTTATGGGTCAATTTGTGACTGAAAAAAACTTGAATCCACCATTACACAACAAAAACAGCAGTCAAAACAATGGACAATAACAGGTGAAAATACGCCAAAGTCCATTTTGAGAAGGGGAAGGTGTTGGCCACTTTTTTGGAATTCCCAAGAAATCACATGATTGACTACTTGAAAAAAAGCAAGACACTAATGAGCCTATTATGCGGCATAATTAAACCATTTGAGAGAAATTAAAGGAAAAATGACCAAGATTGGCACACAAAAAATCACACTTGCACCAGGACAATGCACCATCCCATAAATCAACCGTCGCAATAGCAAAATTACATGAATTGGGCATCAAATTAATTACTCATCCACCACATTCCCCGGACTTCGCCCAGTGCGACTTCTTGTTTAAGAAATTAAAACAATTGGCTCAATGGGAAGAAATTTTTGTATAATCAGAATGCCATTGCTTCAGTAAATTAGTTTTGCCGAGTTTGACCAAACCTATTTTTCAGGCAGGATGAAAAAATTGTAATATCATTGGACCAAATGTGTAGCCCTCAAAGGATAATGTTAAAAAATAAAGCTATATGGTTATTTTGCTCTATGTAAACATGTCACTTTATATATAAAAAAATAACATTTTTATTTTTTTGTGCTATTGATTGTAGCATAATTTTGTTTTATCAAGCAATCAAGTAATCCATGATCGACAGACATCAAAGTCAAAAAAGTCATCAACATACTTAGCAATGATTCCATCCTTTTTGGCGAGCCTAGCAATGCAATCATCGGATTCTCCCATCCGTCTGATAGCACCGCAGATTGTGTACACCTTGGATGTGTCAGTCATGCGGCCAGTAGCAGGGTCGACCTCAGCAATGTTAATTTGGATGGAGGCATGGTCCTTTGCATGGATCAAGCGATTGCTAGTTGAGCTGTAATTAAAATATACTTTTTTATAAAACCATAATTAAAATCATAAAGGACGAATTCCCACAAAACTATTGGAAGAATGCCCTGTTATTTCTATTGAAATGGTCAAGAGAAAGAAATTGAGTCTTTCTAAGGGTTCAAACTCTAGAATCCATAAATACTGTGATTGGAGTATACGAACAGGGCACACTCCTAGACAATTTGGATTCAGTTTCACACATTATATTTCCATCATTCCTCTCAACTGATTCCATAAGAGATAAAATACACTCTACAAAGGTGTTCCCTGAGATAGTTAGCTTTAATAATTACTGTTTTTATATCAAATACGTATTTAACTGTCTTAAAAATAGTAACCTGTATAATTTCAGCACTGGCAGAGCATTAGTAGTTTTTTTCGTAATTCTGGTAGATTCATGTTAAAATTTGTTTCATCATACACAAACTTGATCTTCAGCAATGTTTGTTTCCAATATTTATTATTTAAATAATTTAATTGTTTATGAAGATAAGACATTTAAATGAACAAATATACATATTTGTCAAATTTTGTTTGATACAAATTTTCATCAACACGAAGAAATTCATTGAAATCATTTTCCCTGAGTCAAAATCTTTTTAAAATCGTTAAGAAATACTATACTATTCAAAATAGATAAAACTGTACAGCCTTATAAGATAATGAAGCCATTCAATCAACTTTTTTACGATTTCTCCACTCGTTAAATACAAAGTGAAATAAAAACACCTGACGAAATTTCTAGGAAGAGAAAAAGAATAAGAAATGTAAGATTTCGTGGTATCAAAAGATCGACAGACATGCATAAGACAGCAACGATTACATATAATTTATCCAAAAAAGACAAAAAAATGTATTATCACTGCACAAGACAAGTGAGGTTATGTGAAGTGACAGATGTCAATTTAAAATATATTATTTCACTCAGTAAATAAGTAAACTATAATATGTCGTTTTAAAAAAACACAAGTTATACCGAAAAAATATATACATGGTAAGCTAACTTAAAAACAAGGGTAAAATAAAAGACACGTGGATATCATACCATTTTCTTGGGCAGTACAAATCAACGAATTCTCCAGCGTCGTTTTCCATGTTGACAAAGCTGAAAAAGAAAAGTTTTATTTTTTAAATGCCCTTTTAATTGGGAATACACAAAAGTATACAAGTAAATTTAAAAAAATATCCTCACTTTTGTCAAAAACACGCGTTCAATGGCAAATGGCGGATAGGAAAGAACCAGAAATGACAAGATCGGTAAAACAGAAATCTATGATGTCTATTGAATTGTGTCGATGGAAATTTTATGTTGCCATATTTGAGTTTTAGATAAACTGTATTACACATAATAATACTGAACATAGAAAATTATTTGAAATATAAAAGACATCAATATTTTTATTTAAAATTGAGGTATCCACAAGCAAATCTGATTTTTATTTTCCAAAACAAATTCAGCTTAATTTAAAATGTAGATGAACTTATAGTTTGTCACAAACATGGTTTCAAAATCTATTAATAGTTTTTAAGATTTTTTGGCATATTGAAATAAGTTTTCGTGATAGAACAAACATTCTACAATGTAAAATGTCTAAACAATCAATAGCTTTAGGTTCGACCTATATCAATTACTAAGCCAAATAGTCTCAAAATAGTTTTCACATATGCACATATAAATATTGGGTCCTTACATGTGAAATTGGCGTTTTGTTTGGGAGGAACATAAAGTTGATTTTTTTTTAATATAATATATTTATTTAATCAAAGTATGTACCATTGCTATCTATGCACTTTTGCCATCTCATAGGTAGTTCATCGATCCCTTTACTAAAAAAACCATTCGGACGGGAATCAATAAAATCTTTGAAGTCGGTTTGGACTGCCCCATCGGAGTTGAATTTTTTCCCTTGCAAGAAGTTATCCAAATTTCGAAAAAAATAGTAATCTGTTGGGGCAAGGTCCGGAGAGTACGGTGGATGTCTTAGACATTCCAATTGAAGCTCTTCTAATTTGGTAGCCGTCTGTTGTGCAGTGTGTGGTCTAGCGTTATCATGAAGCAGCAGTGGCCTAGAGCGATTAACCAGCCTCGGTTGTTTAGCAGCTAGCTTTTCCATCATGGTTTGCAGTTGCTGACAATAGACATCTGCCGTAATCGTCTGGCCAGGTTTAAGAAAGCTGTAGTGAACGACACCAGCACTAGTCCACCAAACGCTCACAAGTAACTTTTTTGGAGTCAATTTTCGCTTGGGGCATGGTTTGGCTGGTTCGGCAGGGTTCAGCCATTGCGATGAGCGCTTCCGATTATCATACAGGATCCACTTTTCATCACAGGTAATGATTCGATTCAAAATCCCTTCATTATTGTGCCGGTTGAGTAATGCAACGCAGCAGTCAACGCGCGTTTGTTGATTTGCTTCACTCAATTCGTGAGGTACCCACCTTTCAAGCTTTTTCACCTTCCCAATTTGCTTCAAGTGGATTAAAACAGTTTTATCACTAACACCGCAGCCTGCAGCTAACTCGGACGTGGTTTGCGATGGATCCGCTTCCACAATAGCCTTCAATTCTTCATTATCAACTTTGGTCTCCGGCCGTCCACGGGGCTTATTCTGCAGGTCGAAATTTCCAGAACGAAAACGTTGGAACCAAAAACGCACTGTGTTTTCTTTTGCGGCACCGTCGCCATACACATCATTAATCCTTCGAGCCGTTTCTGCAGCACTGGTGCCACGGTGGAACTCGTACTCGTAAATAACGCGATATTTCAAGTTTTCCATTTTGTAAACTGAGTGACGCAAAGAAAAAAAACAATTGAGGAAAAAACAAATGAATTATAATTTTCGAAACACAAATACTTGAGTAAATAGCTGTATAAATTTGAATTTGGAATTCCTAACCAAAGAGAAGATATTTGAGATCAAAGTTGCCAGTACGGCAAAACGCCGGTTTCGTATGTGGGGACCTAATATTTAAGCTTTATCCCGCCAAGTATTAACGATTGAATATATAATTAGTCTCAATTTTGCAAAATATACTGGAAAGACCAAGAGAGAGAGAGGTAGGATGCTACTCAAACAGCTAAGTATAAAGTACTAATAGCATCTCATTGACGCATGAATCTAATTTACATATGACGTGTTTAATTAACTTATAACATGAATTGAATTAAATATAAACATTAAGTAATGATTATTCATAATCAACAATTATTACTTTAAGTGGTTTTAAAGTTTTGTTTTTCTCATCTAAAGAAACATTTTTTAAATTTCATTCAACAAAAAAGAAATGTTAATTTTTTGAGAGCCATTGATTTGAAAATTCACAACAATAAATTTATTTTCGCGAGAAACATTTACAATAAAGCGGCAACAGCTTATTTACTAGGCTTTTAATTATTAACAAACTTATGAAGTAATATTTCGACGCGTAGTTACCAATTTTTCATAATTTGTTTATGATCATTCGAAAAGGGGCGGGAAAAAATAAAAAGCCCGGCAAGAAGTGACGCCGCGCCGCATTGAGGGCGATTGTGGATGCGGATTTTCAATTCAATAAACTGGTAGAAATCAACTGGATAGGTTGCGCGCGTTCGCGGGTCGGCGTTTATCTCGATAAATTGTAACAAAATTTTGTGATTTCTGTTTATTATTATTCTCATTTTGACGTATAAAATTAATAATATTATTTATTATGTAATAAAATTACATTTTTGTGGTGTTAAAAGAAAGTGAATTATTTTTTGCAATTACTAAGTTTTAACGATATTTTCAACGCTGAAATGTCATTAAAGGTATTATTTTTAACATTTTGATCGTATTTATAGTTTTTACTCATTGACGTAACATTTTAAATATGGCCCAAGGTGAAGTAAACATAAATTATTGATGTTTCTTGATACATAATATGTATACACAGACGCCCGAGCGATTTTATAGATCGGAAAATGCACAGATTTACTTATTTACATTTGTTATCCATAACTTAAAAACACATTCTATTATTTTACAACAATTTCAAACTTTTAAGTGATAACTCGAATTGTTTTTGACATTTTTTACCTTCTTTATCAATTTGACAGATGATTCGCGCGCTAATAAATTAACTCGAAAAATAAAACAGTTTTATCTAATTTTTTTTACCTGGAAGTGATGTTTCGTTATTTTGCTTACTCTTTCTATAAAATAAAATACATTTAACTAGGGCAGTCGAATGGCAAGATGAATTAATATATATATAACAAAATGTCAAACGATCATATAAAAACCTCTTCCCCCCCCAGAGTATCCAAAAGGGGTTGTAGTTGGGAACGCTGACGTAAATGTGCACAATCGATGTTTTTTTAAGATTTTGTAATTTTATACGTTAGATATATTTTTTATGTGTTTCAGTTATTTTAATTGTGTTAGTTATGTTAATATCGTTAATAGCAAATTGAACGTACTGAGTAAAAATGCTTGAAAATAAAAGCTTAAAAACTGACTATTGATTTCCGTGATTTAGTTAGTTGGTTAGACGCTGGACTTCCACCCGGAAGTTTCGGTTTCGAATGCTGATGATACACAAAAAAGGGATCCCAGTCTGGTGAAAAAGTCCCTCTAGTGACAATACTCGCACGCGCTAGACGCGCGTAAGTGTTGTTACCTGTTTAATTGCGGTAGTAGTTCCAACACATACCGTGGCGAACTGTGAGTTACTGGCCTATTCCAGTGCTTCTTAACCCGAAGGCTCAATAACTGGGGCCGAAGACAATACAATATCCTGACGCCTTTCTTCTTGTGAAATGAATGTTTTCAAAGCTGTATGTCACTAAACTATAATTTGCGTGTTATTTTTACCACGGTTAGCGATAATTCTGTTAATGTAACGATTCCCGAGGAACGTATCCCTATCGTTAAACATGGTATCACTATCAAATTGAAATAATTTCTTTGTATCCACGTCCTGACGTAGTGTTGAATAAATCATAGTCGCGAGTGAAGATTTTATAGTTTTGATATTCAGATATCAGGTGATATTTCGGGCGGCATTGTTGTGTTTGATGCGATCTTTTATTTGGGAGTTTGATATAAACTGTGTTTATAACAGTTCAGAAATGTTGTAAAAATCTTTGAAACTGTGCATGGCACGGGTAAACCGTCTAGTTAGAAATATTTAAAAAGTCCACATTTAATACAAGGTTTTCTGGTATAATTGAAATATCAAATGATTATATCTATCTCATTCTTGTACCTATTCAAAAAATTATCTAGCCATTAAAATGGATATGTCAAGTAAAAATTCCGCCTGAAAGAAATAATTTCACATAAAATTCTGTCCTAATTGGTAAGACCCGGCGAAGGGGTTGCGGGATCAATTCCCGTTGGTATTTTTTTTCAAATAGGGTTCTGGTCTGAATATTACTCGAGGCATTTTTAACATATTTCTAGTTGGTTGAAAGAGATTGCCACGCGGTAGTAAGCCTGCCAAATTGTATTGTTTACAGTTAAAGAGTAATATTATACAATACAAAATTCGGTTTCATATCTCAAGGAATAGAATGTGGATTAAATATTTCTTGTACAAACGTGAGGTATACTCGTATAATTAATTATATATAAATTCCCTGGATAACTAGAGAAATAAAACGTAGAAAATTCGTATGGTATCCTTCGACATATCTGAATTGATGATGGAGATGTATTGATGACCGTGGCCGGGAAAAATATTGTCTTCGGCCCCAGTTATTGAGCCTTCGGGTTAAGAAGCACTGGAATAGGCCAGTAACTCACAGTTCGCCACGGTATGTGTTGGAACTACTACCGCAATTAAACAGGTAACAACACTTACGCGCGTCTAGCGCGTGCGAGTATTGTCACTAGAGGGACTTTTTCACCAGACTGGGATCCCTTTTTTGTGTATCATCAGCAATCGAAACCGAAACTTCCGGGTGGAAGTCCAGCGTCTAACCAACTAACTAAATCACGGAAATCAATAGTCAGTTTTTAAGCTTTTATTTTCAAGCATTTTTACTCAGTACGTTCAATTTGCTATTAACGATAACGACATCTAAAGATGACAAATATTTCCAAAATATACCAGTTTCATTAGCGTTGGATATCAAATTTGCGGGATATCCACCGCGCTCAATTATAATTCTTAATTATTTAGGAAATTCTCTTGCTGCTTCTACGTCAACACTAGCTACGTCGCCCGTCATATGAATGCTGTGAATCTTAGCTCGTTTTTTTATTATTTTTAAGCCATCCACGAAAAGCTACAAAATTTTCGTCGGTATTCTTTTCTTCTTAGCTTTTTAAAAAGTTAAACAAATTTATTTTGAAATGTCATTTGACTGTGGTGTTGGCCCTTATTATTTAGAGTAAGATGCTGTGCATGCAAACGTTACGGTAGAACTGACAAATCCGGGGATTCCTTCGACTTAAGGTCGATTTACACACATCAGTGAATGACGGTACCGTGACCGGCCCGGGATGAAACCGACATGGTCAAAAATATTCTTCTATGGATTTGAAGGGTCTTGTTCACACTTGTCCGGTGTGTGACCGCGACAGTGCAAACAATGCTGTCGCCGTCAAGGTCTATTTACACGCATTAATGACGTGACAATATCGTGACCAGCCCATGTTTAAAACCGACATGGTCAAAAATATTCCTCTATGGCTGTGATCTCCAAACTTTTTTGACCGCATACCTTTTTATGACGAAAATAATCATAAATTGTACCCCCAAATTATATATTCTCGTACATACATACATACATACATACATACATACATACATGCATGCATGCATGCATGCATGCATACATACACACGTACATACGTACGTACGTACGTACATACATACATACATACATACATACATAGATACATACATACATACATACATACATACATACATACATACATACACACACACACACACACACACACACACACACACACACACACACACACGCGCGCGCGCGATAATGAAACACACGCGATAATGAAACAATATATGTACATGCAATTGATAAATTACAAGAGAAATTTAAAATTATAATTTAATGGGAACAACGTGATTGAATTTGTTGACTAATTTCGGTAAAATCTGTCTTGATTCCCTGTGTTAATGCTATTCCAAGATCTGGTTCTAATTCTAATTTATTTCTTTTTTTGGTTTTAATTATTGTCATTGCCGAAAATTAATTATTGTCATTGTTTATTTAAATTATCGGCAATAATGTCGATTCGCCTGGCAACGGTATTTGCCGACAAGGGAATAGATTTTAGTTTCTGAGCATATTCCTCTCCGTGAATTATTTCCACCCTTTTTATTGCTGCAGGAAGAAGAAGTGTTTCGCCAATTGTGTGTGGCTTTTTATCTTTCGCTATTAAGTAAGAAACCTCAAGAGAGGCTCGGAGTATGCGTACCCCACTTTAGGGACCAGTGCTCTATGGATTTGAAGTCTCGTCGGCGCGCGAACGTGCAAACAGTGAAACATCAAATTACTTTCGGACGATATTTTTGGTATTACGGCCGTGATTTTGATTTACTTTTTTTAGTGGTTTTTTAAGTTTTCATTTTGTTTTATTTGTTTTATTTATATTGTTTTATCAGAAACATGAACGACACATAAAAAAATATATCATTATAAAAAAAAAACAACTTTTATTATTACTATTATTACTAAAAAAACTACTTTTGTTATTATTCGGGGTAAAGTCTTGATCCGAGTGATTATCTTAAGGTTTTGATACTTTTGTAAGTATTTAAAAAAATATATCATTTAAAAAAAAAACTACTTTTATTATTACTATTATTACTAAAAAAACTACTTTTGTTATTATTCCGAGTCAAGTCTTGATCCGAGTGATTATCTTAAGGTTTTGATACTTTTGTAAGTATTTAAAAAAATATGTCATTTAAAAAAAAACTACTTTTATTATTACTATTATTACTAAAAAAACTAATTTTGTTATTATTCCGAGTCAAGTCTTGATCCGAGTGATTATCTTAAGGTTTTGATACTTTTGTAAGTATTTAAAAAAATATATCATTTAAAAAAAAAACTACTTTTATTCTTACTATTATTACTAAAAAAACTACTTTTGTTATTATTCCGAGTCAAGTCTTGATCCGAGTGATTATCTTAAGGTTTTGATACTTTTGTAAGTATTTAAAAAAATATGTCATTTAAAAAAAAACTACTTTTATTATTACTATTATTACTAAAAAAACTAATTTTGTTATTATTCCGAGTCAAGTCTTGATCCGAGTGATTATCTTAAGGTTTTGATACTTTTGTAAGTATTTAAAAAAATATATCATTTAAAAAAAAAAACTACTTTTATTATTACTATTATTACTAAAAAAACTACTTTTGTTATTATTCCGAGTCAAGTCTTGATCCGAGTGATTATCTTAAGGTTTTGATACTTTTGTAAGTATTTAAAAAAATATGTCATTTAAAAAAAAACTACTTTTATTATTACTATTATTACTAAAAAAACTAATTTTGTTATTATTCCGAGTCAAGTCTTGATCCGAGTGATTATCTTAAGGTTTTGATACTTTTGTAAGTATTTAAAAAAATATATCATTTAAAAAAAAAACTACTTTTATTATTACTATTATTACTAAAAAAACTACTTTTGTTATTATTCCGAGTCAAGTCTTGATCCGAGTGATTATCTTAAGGTTTTGATACTTTTGTAAGTATTTAAAAAAATATGTCATTTAAAAAAAAACTACTTTTATTATTACTATTATTACTAAAAAAACTAATTTTGTTATTATTCCGAGTCAAGTCTTGATCCGAGTGATTATCTTAAGGTTTTGATACTTTTGTAAGTATTTAAAAAAATATATCATTATAAAAAAAAACAACTTTTATTATTACTATTATTACTAAAAAAACTCCTTTTGTTATTATTCCGAGTCAAGTCTTGATCTGAGTGATTATCTTAAGTATTCGATAATTTTGTAAGTACGAGTATTTAAAAAAATATATCAATATAAAAAAAAACTACTTTTGTTATTATTCCGATTCGTTAACTAACAACAAAGCATACTCACAAGACATGTCAGAGTCACCAGTGTGTCGGCAAACCTTGAAAAGATGAAAGCTTTGCCGAGTCTTTGGTTACCGCCTCTGATATATTTTTTAAAAACAAATAATATTTGGATCACGAGCTTTATTTTTTGAATAATACCGACATCACGCTCTAACTGAATGTACAGAAATTTAACGACATTTTGAGATTCTAATTTTTGTAAGACTGGTCTTTAGATCAGAATGGCATCCTATAGTACATTTGGGAATTTTTACTATCCATTTTGACTACTTAAATTAATATACTCCTCACAGTACATTTCACAAAAAATGCTCGTTTAAAATCACACTTAAAGTAATCATTATAAAAAAAACTGCTTTTGTTACTTTTATTATTAGTATTAATACAAAAAAAACTACTTTTGTTACTTTTATTATTAGTATTATTACAAAAAAACGACTTTTGTTACTTTTATTATTAGTATTATTACAAAAAAAAACAACTTTTGTTACTTTTATTATTAGTATTATTACAAAAAAAACTACTTTTGTTACTTTTATTATTACAAAAAAAACTACTTTTTTTACTTTTATTATTAATATTATTACAAAAAAAAACTACTTTTATTATTAGTATTATTACAAAAAAAACTACTTTTGTTACTTATATTATTAGTATTATTACAAAAAAAACTACTTTTATTATTAGTATTATTACAAAAAAACTACTTTTGTTACTTTTATTATTACAAAAAAAATTACTTTTGTTACTTCTATTATTAGTATTATTACAAAAAAAACTACTTTTGTTACTTTTATTATTAGTTTTATGACAAAAAAAAACTACTTTTGTTGCTTTTATTATTAGTATTATTACAAAAAAAACTACTTTTATTATTAGTATTATTACAAAAAAAACTACTTTTGTTACTTTTATTATTAGTATTATTACAAAAAAAACTACTTTTGTTATTAGTATTATTACAAAAAAAATTACTTTTGTTACTTCTATTATTAGTATTATTACAAAAAAAAAACTCCTTTTGTTAATTTTATTATTAGTTTTATTATAATACAAAAAAACTATTTTTATTATTACAAAAAAAAACTACTTTTGTTACTTTTATTATTAGTATTATTACAAAAAAAAACTACTTTTGTTATTATTCCGAGTCAAGTCTTGATCCGAGTGATTATCTTAAGGTTTTGATACTTTTGTAAGTATTTAAAAAAATATATCATTTAAAAAAAACTACTTTTATTATTACTATTATTACTAAAAAAACTACTTTTGTTTTATTCCGAGTCAAGTCTCGATCCGAGTGATTATCTTAAGGTTTTGATACTTTTGTAAGTATTTAAAAAAATATATCATTAAAAAAAAAAACTACTTTTATTATTACTATTATTGCTAAAAAAACTACTTTTGTTATTATTCCGAGTCAAGTCTTGATCCGAGTGATTATCTTAAGGTTTTGATACTTTTGTAAGCATTTAAAAAAATATATCATTTAAAAAAAACTACTTTTATTATTACTAAAAAAACTACTTTTGTTATTATTCCGAGTCAAGTCTTGATCCGAGTGATTATCTTAAGGTTTCGATACTTTTGTAAGTATTTAAAAAAATATATCAATATAAAAAAAAACTTTTGTTATTATTCCGATTCGTTAAGTAACAACAAAGCATACTCACAAGACATGTCAGAGTCACCTGTAGTGTGTCTGTAAACCTTGAAAAGATGAAACGCTTTGCCCAATCGATACCGCCTCTACTATATTTAAAAAAACAAATAATAATTGGATCACGAGAATTATTTTTTGAATTAATACAGACATCACGCTCTAACTGAATGTACAGAAATCACTGTTAAGATCACGGCCGGTGGAATCATGGGACCGTCATGGCACTGTCCGGCACTGTCATGGCACGTACCGGTCACCTTCACTGATGTGTGTAAATCGACCTTTACGCGCGCACTTCTAGTGCGGTATGTATACATCAACTAAGGGGAATTAATTACTCGTTCATTCGTCATCGCCACATACAAAAAAAATGTTTTTGTAAAATTATGTTATAGCAAATTATCGTTTACAGATGTAACGTAAAGGGAGGTATTACTATATAATTAAATTATCACGCGCCTCATTTAATTTACTTAAAGTAAAAAAAAAGTGGTACATTTGTTATTACGAATAAGAACTAACATGTTATCTAAATTATTATTGACGATAATGTGCTATTTGAATGACGTATGTTTTTAGATATTACTTTTTTTTCACTTCAGACAAACTTAAGAGCGTTCTGGATAATAATTATTGCTATAATAATAAATAATAGAAGATTGAGTAAATAAATATTCAAATATTTCCAAAAACACTATCGAAATTCCCGAGTTTCGTGAAACCCAGAATCTAATGCGTTAATGCGGTAGCGTTCAACCAGTATTACTGGCGTGAGATGACTGGCGGTACGTGGATAATTTGTGCAACATACAGTTTAAAAATACACTATCCAGTACATAGCCAAGAAGGAAAACTTAATTAAGTACATAGTTTTGAATTTCTTTCTATATAAAGGACTTATTTTTGTTGGTGGTACTGTTTTTTTTAATGTTGGTTTTGGTGGTACATACTATATTAATGTAAATGTTGAGTACCGCTGCGTTAGCGTTTTTGCTATCGGCGCACATTTTCCCATGCCATTATGCCACTCCAAAGGTTTTGCAATCCTCATTAATGCCATTACCGTTAAGCTAAAGGACAAAGGTCCGGCTGAGTTAATCTCATAATGGTTGGTGTTCTTTTCGCTTTTCCTTTTTATATCCCGCATCCGTCCACATTTATGTACATTTGGCAAAATAACCTTTTTAGCTTTATGGTACTACTTTTGGGTTAAACGAGAATTAATCTAAATTACAAAAGTATGCGTCTTACATGCATAAATACGTATACCATCACTTCATTTCTATTTTGGGGTAACCAGAGAGAACATAATGGCATACATGCATATTACAACATACTTCCTTCGCCTCCGCCACATCCATACATCTTCTCGTGCAGCTCCTTCAGTTTATCTGAATCCTTACATTTCTTTCTTTCAAAATTACCTTAGTTAGGCCAACCATACTCGTATGTTACTTATCTAGGTCGTTCTCTACCGCGACCCTCACTTATCGCTAGATTATAAATGTGTTTACTTAATTTGTCACACATTTATTCAACGTGTTCAAACCACCTCGATGTGCTTTTTTTCGTCCTACTTAAGACACCAGTTTTTAACTCCATTAATTCATAATAATACATTTTTTTGTTCTATCATACATATACGAGTACATCACATATTCTTCTCAGTGCACACTTTTCCACTGCATTTATTCAACTCATTTTATTAATTTCTCAAGCCTACGTTTCACTCTCATACATCAATGTTGGCACTGATACACTGTTGTGAACCATCATTTTAACAGATATTGATGTTGTTTGGTTTGGATATATGTAAAAAAAGGCCCTTCTTCCTGTAAATTAATCATTACGATTCCAAGTTTAGGATTATATCAAGGTCATGAAACCGGCAATCCAATATATTCTATTTGAATAATCGGCAATCCAATATTTTTGTATAGTCGTCAATCCAATATATTCTATTATTATATCCATATTTCGTGTCCTTTCTTGAAATAACAGTAATCAAATATTTCTCCTGGTTGGGTAGATTGATATATAACTGACCTCATCCTTGACTTAACAAATAATCAAATTGTTGTAATTTGAATTTATCAGATACCAATTTGTTTCATATTAGAAGCAAAAATATTCACGCTTTGAAGCAGTTTTGTGACCAAAGTCACGCCAAAAAGATCCAGTTAACTGAAGAAGATTTTTCGCCAAGCGTTAGATTTACAAGTCTCTTGGCAGATTCTATACCGTAAGCAGTTAGACCCGAGAAAAGTACTTCGATTCCATGGTATTGGATGAATCGAATGACCGATCAAAATAACCGAGTCTTCATTCACCTCAATAAATCGTTTCAGGTTTGAAGCTTGATTAATCTCAGTGTACTATGTTAAGCTTTCCAAGGATCACGTTTCCGACACATAGGATTAACCGGTCATTTTGCGAGGCAGGTTTCTCATTGGCAAATTAGCAAAGGAAAATAAATAATTCTGTTTTGTTTCATGGAGTTTTTAGCTAGTAGTAGAGTGGTGCATATCGATGTAATTGATCCATGTCTCAAAGAAGCTTTATTATTTAAATTGTTAGTAAAATAATGCTTAAAAAATGGTTCGTTACCGAACACAAGCACTTTTCAATAAGTTCGAGGTATTCGATGTTCGTCCGATCACTAATTATATATTATACTAATCATCTTCCTTGGAGAGTCTGCTCTCTAAACGACGCTGCATAAAATATCTTATTATTATTATCCCGATCAATACGCTAGAGCACAGTTATATAACAAGAGGTGACGTGCTGAATCTCATTCCTACCCAAGTTGTTCGTATATAATTTGGGATGAGAACATGTTATCCCTTGTGCCAAGGAACTATAACACATTCCTGAAGGAATGTGGTGATTTTTGTTATATAGCAACATCAAATAAGAAAATGTAACAACTCATTGATATGGGGAGAGCGAAGAATGAGAATCTTTTGGAAGTCTTCACATAGGGGGAGAGCGAGGAATGAGGATCTTTTGGAAGTCTCCATATAGGGGGAGAGCGAGGAATGAGAATCTTTTGGAAGTCTCTACATAGGCATGGTAGTGAATGACTGCTGCGAATGTAGAGCGTATGATGAGTTGTTGGACGAAGTTGGTGTAGTTGTTGAGATTCTGTATGATATAATTCGGGATGTCTAAGGATGTGAATTAAAGAGCATGAATATTTCAGCTGAGTGTTTTTGTATTTTAGAATAATATAATGAAATTTGTGATTAAGGAATGACACTACTTCGTCAAAAGTCTTGTCTAGTAAAATGATTTTCTACATCCACAAAATGATGTATTTATGCATTCTAACATAACATATGTACTGTAACTCTTCGAGTCGCCTTTCCATTAAAGCTGTACATTGTAATTGTTATATTGTAAATAGTAAATAAATAAAAACATTATTTACTACTGCGTTACAGAAGATTTCCTCATTCAAAAAACTATCGTATAAAAACAATTATCTGCTGAACAATAAATTTGTTTACATTTACTGCTGTTATTCATACTGATCATACCGATAATATTTTATTCTTAAAACATAGTAGCATATTATGTTACTTCAAATCCTAATAACAAAAATCTGATATAAATTTAACGTACGTATAAGTTCCATCTAAATAATTCTAATATTACATAATCTTTTAAGATACTCAACCAGTAATAGAAATGTTATCACGTATTCTTTCTGAGATTTCCAACTCTTGAGAATTCTTACTTGTCTCAAATATTAACAATTTAGGCACTTTTTCACCAGCTGCCCTTTACGTGACTTAAATCCAGTCATTAAATGTGAGGTCATTCACAATACAATGGAATCAATTGTTGAAAGTGACGAGTCTCACAGCCTTGTCAGGCAGAAGAAAAACTATTGACCTTACACCATTATATAAGATTGTCTGTTCATATTTCAACAGTCCGGAACTAATTCAGCTTGTAGGTTACACGTTCCTTGTACAACGAATTATTTGTACGATGCCTGCATTGTGTGAACTTCATATGACTTTCGTATGCTCGTTCTTCTTCAAGCATTTTATTTCGAATCGGTTACGAAATTAATTTAGAAAGAAAATATTCATTTTTATTATTCACATCTTCGTAATATCAGTTTATATTTATGTAATTAGTGGAATTATTTCCAATTTTATCCAAGTATTACCAAATTATGCATGTAATTTAATCACGTAAAACTTATCAGAGCTGTCAAATATTTAGCAAACGTGAATGTGTTCCTGAAACTCGATCATTGTTCTAAAAAACACGTTCGTACCATGTGTGAATCATGATTTATTAATTAGCGGACCTCATTAGTGTGCCGCGCTCATTCAAAAGTGAAATCAATACGGATGTTCAAAGAAACATTTTATACCTACATCTCTTAAGGAAACTCTTTCATTCATCCATAAATACAAACAAAAATGTTCATCTTGAGCTAAAATATTTAATAATGAAAGGTGGATTTATATCGAATCAATTAGTTTCAGACTAATTTGGACAATATTTTTGATGGCGTGAACAGTTGCGTAGCGAGTTTTACGTAATCCAGTAAAAAATAATGTGTTAAGGAAGATGAAGGAAAGTTTTCTCAGGTGGGAATGCTAATGAAATGAATCCTTAAACTATAAACAAGGCATAACTACTTTAGGAAGACCAGGGACGCTATCAATAGTTGAACTTAGGTAATAAAATTTTGCGATAAGGAAATACAAGGTGTGTATATAAAGAAGCGAAATATTAGTACTTCTATGGAAAGGTTCTATTATATCTGATTACCTCGACAGGGAAGTGACCTGATGACAGAATGCATACAAACTTATTCGATGTACCTTTTCTCGGTCGTTTCTTCAATTCTGAGGATCGTGATCACCATGCTAATCAACCATCCTTCTCCAGTATAAGCGAGCTGTTGCTCCATGCAGCGCCTCCTAAAATTAGCACCTCGCTGCTTTTTTCACCTGGTCAATCCTTCGGATGAGCTTCCTTCCAAAATTGAAGACTGTTTTCCTTTCCCCCAGCGCTATGTAAACAAAATATCGTAAGATTTTTCTTACACACAGTGAGACGCGTCTTAAACTCGAGCTCTTCAATTATTTATCAATCAACTGGTTATTCTGGCAGTACATGGGAAGTACAAGAGCCACCTCCAAAACCACATATCAAATTCATAAATTCTGTCTACTTCATGCGTTGAGTGTCCAGATATCGGCACCTTTTCAAAAATGGAGGAAAGTAGGGTTTGGACCAATCAACTCTTCATATTCCTTAGTATTGCTCGCTCCCTCCAGATCACTTATATTCAACGCACATATTGAAAATATTTGTACTGTATATACTCTATGATAATATTCAACAATTATTAATTAATTCTTCTTTTGTATGGTACCCATTATAATATCCGAACTGTCGATTTCGACATATTAAAGAACGTAACGTGCGGCAACGTTGTCGTCGGCTCCATTAATCAAGCCTTCGGGTTTAAGACCAATGAAGTAGGCACGGAACTCGCGGTTTGTCATTGCACGTTGACAACACTACCCCACATGAAGATGCTATTAAGATACATTCGCACACGTACGCGGTGGGCGAGTATTATTACAAGAAAAACTCTTTTACCAGAAATGTATCGATCATTAATATTGTATAATTTTCACAATCTCCAAACCATATTTAATATCTATACTATAATTTCATTTATACGGGCACCTTTACATCTCAACAAATAACAGTTAACGTATTTTACACGTTCAACCTTTTCTAGGATATGCAATAAAACGAGTATGTGATCGAAGATGTATGCAAAATATGAATTGTTCATGCATTTTATCACTTTAATATAATAACTGTTCAATGTATCCAACACACTTGAATACTCCAAATACACCCGAATTTAAATTAATGGAAAAATGCAAACTTATTTAAATATTTTTGAGACAACAGCGCACATCATCGCTATATCTTCTCTTTATCGAATATGGATTTACTAGTCCAATAACTTTTATGAAATAATTACAAATTTTGCAAATGCCAAGTAAAAAAAAAATGATTATAAAACTTTGAAATTATATTGAGGACTGTCAGGTAGAGCGAAGCAGAACATTTTAGTCAGCTTTTTTTGCGCTATTATTTCGGCTATTATGACCCCCCCCCCCCCCACTTGGAATTATCCTCATCCCACGGAGGATAATTTTATGTTCCTATCAAATAAGTTAGTGCACTATGTATCAATATTTAAAAAATATAAATTTTTATTTTTGTTAATACTCGTATAATAAGACGTGCAATTATTTCACATGTATTAGAATTATCATTTATGTTCAAAATACGATTACTCAATATTATTTATTCAATTATTATAATATGCAAATTTTAGAAAAGGTATGTCAAATCAACAATTTGCCAAAACGCCAAAAGCTTTGCTAAGTCTCTGCAAACATTAGTACAAAAGTAGCAAAAATGACAGTACATAATAATGTTTTGATGACTGCTTTGGCATGGAAGTGAGGCTTGAAATATTGCAGAGAAAGAATAAAAGTAGGATTAATACTGTAGAGATGCGTGCTCTAAGAAAACATTTGGAGTCTCAATGTATGAAAGAAGGTGGCCAATAGAAATTTATACATGGATAAAATGGATGTTTTAAGCAAGATGGAAGTAAGGGGCGTTAAGTTGGTTTTAACATGTGGAGACGATGAATGACAAAAGAATGACTAAGCGAGCATACAAGTCAAAGTGCAAGATGGAAGGTGCGAGGAAGAAGTAGACCGATAAAAACGTAGCTAAATTAAGCGGGCTAGATTCAAGAGATGGTAAAGCAAGAAGCATGAATAAAAAAAGATTATGCATGTGGGAGAAGCGAAATTTGTATGCTTGGATAGAAAAAATATGGAGATCTATCCTCTCTGCCTCTCCTGCAAGGGGACACGGCGTGAGGATATGTAAGTGTGTCTCATAATTTTTCATTATATATCGATGTATACTGTATATTAAGAATTATTATTTAGCGATGACAACCTTGCACCCTAAACACGTTGTTACATGTAGAATGCACGCACTTCGAAGACACATGTGCAACACTTGTGAACCTCATGGCTTACTTAAGTGTCCAAACTCGAACAATTAAACAATAAACCCATATTACAAAATAGATCTAAAGACCCGAGCATTTCTTTTAAATCCTCAAAATGTTACAATACTTAAACATTCTAAACAATGACAAATTGTTTAACACAATGAACGGTTACAGTTTGGAAATATAACCTGATCAATTTTTATTTTATTTTACTTAATATTATTTAATGTTTGTTGCCATTTTACATTGCTATCTTAAGGCTTTTTAACCGCAAAAATAAATTAGCAATGAAATATTAGATCAAATTAAGGAACACTGCTTTTGGAGTAGTATTTTCTAAGGTGGTGAAAGGATTACGAGAGATATTGAACGGCATGTAGCGAAAGAAAACAAAAGTCAATCGTAATCTCCTAAGCTAATAGTCCACAACAGTCCCAACTTTGATGTATGGGAGTGAAACGTTGACGTGGAAAAAGACTGAAAGTCGAATAAATTCTGCAGAAATGCGTGCACTGAGAAGAAGACATGGAGAAGAAGGCAATATATGACAAAATACGGATTTAAGTTATTGGATATGAATTAAACTTAAAGCTGATGTACAAAAAAAACGTAAAAGTTTTATGAGAAGGTGTAAAGGAGGCGAAACAGGAATATCTGGCGCTATATCCTCCTTGCCTACCCCAACAGGGAAACGACGTGACGTTATGTATAATAAATAAAAATATTTCTAGGCAATCAGTTGTAAACATTTCTATTTACCGTTCCAGTCAAGTACTTACACAAGTAAACATTCTCACATCAGCACCGTCTTAAGGCATAGGTACACTGAGCATTGGCCAGGAGTCTCACGATGATGAGGGTTCAACGCCGCTATGTTGTTTATGAGAGATCTCTTGGCAGAGTTAATAATTATTCGATCGCTCGCTGGAAAGGTCCGGGATTCAAATTCGTACAGAGCCATTATTTTTTTTCTGTAGGAGATTGAATAGTTTCACATAGTGATATTTGCATTTACTGTGTAATATATTTGATTAAGTACATAATTATTTTGAGACGCATGGACTCGTGAGGCTAGAGTTTTTTTTGTTTTTGCAGTGGCAGGGGATATAATATTTCGAATCCCTATTACACGTATATCTTTTTTGACTCTGAATACCTGCTGATTCTTACGGTTGTTATGGCCTTTTGCAACGAAAACACTTTTAGAATTTCAACTGTAATTTTATTTGTACGAGTATAATCGTTGAATTACATTAAAGTATAATATTAACAGTATTGTGGAAGTAATAATAACGATGATGTTAACATCGTAGTGGCTTTAAGAATAATGATTGCTGCCTCTGATATGACGTCCTATTTAAAGCAAATATAACGTACGCACGACCCTTAGATAATTAAGAAGAAATTTTGGTCGGATATGTTATCGGTGCCCTTTGTAAGGTCAAATCGATATCAGGCGACTATTTGGAATGTCTCGTTCGCTGTTTACTTCCATTTAGTAATATCAAATCTTTATTGAATTTGAATAGTAAACGGTTCCTGATAATTCCAACAAGATAATAAATTTAAACATAATACATTGAGTTAAGTTTGACATACACGTGATAACACAAATATTTATTGGATGTAGAAACATAGTACACGACATGGTTAACATTGATAAGCTTAACATTGGTTTGAATACGTTACATGATTACTTATAATATTTATTGGATGTGGATAACAGAGTATATGATAATATTAACATTTGTAGGGATACATTACACGGTTATACTGTTGAAAATAGTGTGTCTGTTAATCCTCGCATCACAGCATGTTTTTTAAGCTAAAACATTAATTTTGTAACATTTTTTTAATATACCATCGGTTTAATTCTATTGACCATTTACATTTTTATTCCCATGGGTGGGTAGTGCCCCAATGCGCGGTTTTCCCAGGGCCTACAATGATATTAAGACGGCCCTATCTCATATTCCGATAAACTACAGATATAGTGACTATAAAATATTTACATCGGTAGAATGCCAAGAAGTTGTATTTCCGCTATTATTATTTACTAATCAAGCTACGCTTCTTTACGGAATATTCTATTACATAATAAATCAATCCATTACGTGTCCAGCGGTTCTATACCATACATGGAGTACCATGGTTTATTTATAAAAGTTCAAGACTCGTACAAAAATGAATTTTATCTATGTTAGGTTGTTAAATATAGTTTATTTTGTTGTAAATTTTATAATGTTACTATTTTTCATTATTTTTTATTTTTATTTTTCATCATACCATGCTTAAAACCTCCGTGGCCTAGTTAGTAAGACGCCTATCTTCCAGCCCGAAGGTTATGAGTTTCCGATGGTACTCAATTTATTTTTAAAATGGTTTCAGTCTGGTTTTCACTTAAAGGCTTCTTTAACATTTTTCTGGTCGGTTAAAAAAAGATTGCCACGTTGTACTGTATACAGCGAAAGTTTTATGTACAATATTTGCTTTTTATGTATTTGAGAATATTAATTTTATCCAGATTTAATTTTTTTTTTAAATACAATTTTATTTTATGTTAGATAGCTAAGAGTATATCTGAAATATTACTTTTAAAAAAGTCGTCTATTTCCTCATATTTAATTTATTAATCTGTGCAGTCTGATATTTAATTTTTCAAAAAATAATAAAATGGTAATGTGAAATTCATATTTTTAAACATAACTTATTGTTCCATGAGGAAAAGCAAATGAAAAGCTATTTGATAATCCAGTTCCTTCCAATAAAACATCCTTGAATTTTAAGTTAAGAAACATGAATATTTATTTTGCTGACAATTGAGCGTGTACTACCTTGATCAAAAAGCTTTAGGACCGGCCACCGTGTGGCGCTGTCAGTCACCCGATTGGAATTCTTTTTTTTTGTTAGGTTACCACATCTATCATTGACACTTCCCTCCAAATTTCAGCGTCATAGCTTGACATTTGTAAAAGTTCGCTGTACTGAGTACATCTACCTTTGTGCGTGTTTTCGATTTTTTTTTAAGTTTGAAAATGACATCAACTGTGCATCAACGAGTTTGTATTAAATTTTGTGTGAAAAACGGATTTAACGGTCCGCAGACCTTGGAAATGTTGGAGAAGTGTTTTTCGGTGGCACGAACGCTTCAGAAGTGGTCGTGAGTCGGTCGAGGATGACGAACGCAGTGGCAGTCGAAAACTGATGAAAACATCGATAAATTCAAAGAAATGTTGGCCGAAAACCGCAAATTTACAACCAGAGAGCTGGCAGAGGACTTTAACATCGCTTATGGATCCGCTCAAGACATTTTGGTTAGTGATTTGGGCCTCAGACGTGTCGCTACAAAACTGGTGCTGAAAGACCTCAATTTCATGCAAAAAAAGGACCGCGTTGAAATACATGATTTCCATGAGTTTTTGACCAAAAACCACACGAATACTATGCAGCAGCCTTCGAATTCACCTGATCTGGCTCCCTGCGACTTTTTCCTGTTCAACCGACTTTAAAAACCGCTTCGCGGAACGCGTTACAGCACCCGAGAGGATGTCATGAGAAAATCGAAGATGGCTCTGATGGACATACCGAAAATTGAGTACCAGCGGTGTTTCGAGGATTGGGTCAAGCGCTGGCGTAAGTGCGTTGCAGTCAATGGGGAGTACTTTGAAGGGGACCATATGGATTTTGATGAATAAACTTGTATTTTCGATTTTATGAATAAAGTCCTAAAACTTTTTGATCAAGGTATTATGTATGGTATATGCAAAAAAAGACCCAACCAACAAAACATATATTTTAGATTTATTTGAAGTATTGAATCTGAAAATTTCATAATTCAATTCGGTCTTCAAGGTATTACGTTACATACAAGTACATAAAAAAACTATACCATGTTTTCTCACTTCTCAAAAGAGGTAAAAATGTGGTTTGGGTCCTTTTTGCAGATATACGACAAATTGATCGTTAACACATACATTTTTGTCGTAATCATAATGCTCTGAATAATTACATTAAAAATAAACATGAGCTTCTAAGCAATGGTAATTTTTATTGGAAATGTAAATAAAACAAGTATTCATTTGAATATTCTCAAACACATGAATGATCATGAACGTTTTGTTGACAAAACTATTAAAAGCGGTGATCCATCGTCTATTTCTGTAATCACCAATTTAAATTCTCTTTTGAGCCTAACATTGCATTGAACTAACATTCAATACGAGGGCTGCCAAATTGAGTGGATGAGGTATGTCAGGAATATTATAGTCTATTGTATTACGCGTTCGTTGTATGAAGTACAACTTGGTGGGTTTATTAACGTATGGCAAACACTTACTACCAACCAGAAAGATGTTCAAGAGGCTGACTGATACCATTTAAAAAAATAGTACTAACGGGAATTGAATCTGCAACTTTCGGTTCGGAAGTTTTGATAAATTGCTACTACTATTTAATGTTTACTATAACCTGATTTATGCGATGACTATCAAGAGACTTGAACAATTCAGTAAGTACTCGTAATTTAACCTCTTCTCATATAAAATCAACTCACAGCAACTCCGCCCAGTACAACAGAAGAGCATGTATATTGTATGGTATGCATGTGAACGGAGCAAAGGCTGCGTGCGGTGATAGAAAGGTGCGGAGTTAGTTCTGTTTTCTCGGATTGTAATAAACAACAAATTATGACTTGTATTATATTGGTGTTAACATAAGTTGTGTCCGTTTTTTTCCAAATGAAGAGAACATGAGGACACAACAACAAAAATTACAACAAATTAGTCAATAATGTATTCTCCTTCATTATTTTACAACAAATTAGTCAATAATGTATTCTCCTTCATTATTTACAACTTCTTGCCAACGTTCTACAAGTTTTTCAATGCCTGTGGGATAAAAACCACCCGGTCTTGACTCGAAGAATTTGTCCAACCATGTCCACAATTCGACGTCATTATTGAAGGAAACACCGCGCAAATTGTTGGAAAGCGACCGGAAAATGTGGAAATCCGACGGCGCGAGATCTGGAGAATATGGAGGGTGCAGCAGGACTTTCCAACCAAGCGTTTGAATGGCATTTTTCGTAATATTGGCAATATGAGGGCGGGCGTTATCGTGTTGCAGAATAACGCCATATTGCCGATCCGGCCTTTTTTGTTGAATTGCAGTGTTGAGCCGCTGCATTTGCAGAATGTAACATATACCTCCGCGTTGACTGTCTGATTGCGTTCAAGTATCTCATAGTGGATGACGCCTTGCCAATCCCACCAGATGCAAATCATCGTCTTGCGCGGATGCAAACCTTGTTTCGCTCTGGGCGTTGCTTATTGACCATAACTCACTCATTCTTTCCGTTTCTTCATATTCACATAAAGGCACCATTTTTCATCATCAGTAATGATGCTCGATGACGCGCGAGCAAACCAGCAGAAATTATCGAACGTTGATTTTTGTTGTTTTCACTCAAAACATGTGGAACCCAAGCGCCGAACTTCTGAACTTTGCCCATTGATTTAAGATGGCGGTATACAGTCACGTGACTACAATTCATCTGCTCAGCCAATTCTACGGTGGTTTGAAGAAGATCTTCATGAATAATATGGTTTAAGCGGTCCTCATCGAAGTCCACTGGTCGTCCGGAACGCTCCATGTCTTTCAGGTTTAAATTACCATCTTTGAAACGCAAAAAAAACCATCAAAGAGCTGTCCTTTCATTCATAGCATCTTCACCGTATACTTCGCAAATGTCGCGAGCAGCTGTATTCCCTCGAACGCGAACAAAAGAAGATGTCGAAAATGCTCGCTTTCGTCTACTTGACATTCCATTTTGAAGGCTTGTAATCAAATAAAATAATATATGTAACGTAAAAGCAAACACAATATCTTGTAGAGCAGAAAATTTTCTTTCGAATGACGTATAACCTTTACTATTTTGTTTTACTTTTGGTGCTCATTTTTAAATTTGGAAAAAAACGGACACACCTTATGTTAACACCTAATATATCGCCGTTTAGTTATATGGTATACTATATGATCACTTCAAGAACACATTCAATTTATAAAAGCAGATAAAAAAATCCACTCAATAAATTCAGGTGGAATGATATCGGAAAGTATGTTTAAACTGGAATGCCAATGATGGCCATATCTGAATTATTACATCAAAATAATGATGATCCAATGGGGATGGTTATTAAAAACCCATAGGAAATTTGAGGCAAAAAGACTACTTCTTCTGGTAAACGCCCAAAAGAGGCATAGTGTGATGGAATCTATGAACGAATGTTCAATCACCCATACAAAAACTTGTTATAAGAAGCTGCTGATCCATACTATTAGTATCATTCCCAAAGAAGTTGGATAGCAATACATTTTTAACAGGAATTCAGAAGGAACTTAACTTAACAACAATGACCGTAGCTTCATTGGTAAGACACTAGTCTTCCGACCCGGTAGTTTGCGGATTCAATTACCGTTGGTATTCATTTTTTAAAGGATTCTAGTCTGATTTTCTATGAAGGCTTCTTGAACGCATTTCTGTTCGCCTGGAACAGAATGCCACATTGTAATTAACACGCCAGGTTGTACTAAATAAAACTTAAATGCTATGCAAAACAGAAAATATGGATATCGCTTTTAAAAACACTGGAATATATTTATTTTACGAGCACGAGAAATCAAATACGAGTATTTTAATGAATAATGAGCTTTGATATATTTTGTATTCCAAAAGGAAGATAAAATACTATGCGTATCCAGAAAGTAAGTGTACTGAGGCTCTCACGACCGGATGGATTTTATTTTCGACATGTTGGCTACACTTCCGTGTAACCTGACCCTTCCCCTCCGCAACGAGACAAGTTCGAGGTCAGTACGTTGAGAAGTGTCGACGCGACAACACGTTTCGTGAAAAATATCAATCCAATCTCCCGCCAAGTACGAAATACGCGGCGTCATCCGTTATCTCGTTTGGGAGGGAAAACCTCCGGTTGAGGTTTATAATGAGGTGAAAACTGCATATGGTGATAAAGCTATGAATCGTACGAGTGTGTACAAGTGGTGTCGCGAGTTTAAAAACGGTCACGTCACACCTCTTCACCCTCCGCCAAAAAGTTCAAAACCACAATTTCAGCAAAGAAAATCATGGCATCCGTGTTTTGGGACTGTCAAGGCATAATTTTAATTGAATATATGCCTCAAGGGGAGACCATCAACTCTGCAAGATACTGTGAGACCCTAAAAAAATTGCGGAGGGCGATTCAGAACAAGAGGAGAGGCATGCTGACAAAGGGAGTCTGCCTGCTGCACGACAATGCCAGACCACACACGGCCAACGCCACGAAGGAACTGCTCGCCTCGTTTAAATGGGATGTCCTGAACCATCCCGCGCATTCCCCTGACCTAGCACCTTCAGATTACTATCTCTTTACCTCCCTGAAGCTGCACATGGGTGGAAAAAGGTTTTCAACCGACGAGGAGGTACAGGAGGAGGCGGAGAAGTGGACGGAGGGGTTGACGGGAAACTACTTCGAGGAAGGCATCAAAAAGTTGATACCCCGCTTCACCACCTGCATTGAGAGGAATGGCGACTATGTCGAAAAATAGCTTACATATAGTATGTACTACGGTAACCACGTAATTTTTTTGTCTAAATAAAAAAAAATTGTAACCTACAAAAATTCAGTACACTTACTTTCTGGATATGCCTCGTACATCAAAACGGGAGAAAAATCCCTGTGTTTCTAATGGTACGGAGATAGTGTTTGTTTTATTTTGTCTTCGAATATCTTTAAAATTGAACCACCTTTTTTGAAATTCAAAAGTTAAGGGTTAATTTTCAAAATATAGTATGTATCCTATTTGCAGGCAGCCCTGCTGGAACCAAATAATTGATTGCATAACTCTTATCTCCGCCTACATAGCATAGCACGGAATGATTAAAAGTTTAAATTCACCGCCTGTTCCTCAACCAGCACGCTTCCGAGTGGATTTAGGTTAATCATTCACTTGCGGCCTTCGGTTAGTGCTCAAAGGACCGACATGGAGTAAGACTAAATGTCACCATATAAATGACAAGCACGTATTTCAAGAAAAGGAAAATAGTATGTCGGCGATGTTGGAAAGTGCAAATTTTATGCAGTTTGCTAGGCGTGCATCTTTGTTGTTTGCGTGTCAAAAGCATCGATTGAATAAGGATGTGACATGTTTTTAAAAAACTTTCAATAAATAGTACCAACAAGTTCTTAATTAATGTGTATCGTACCCCTCAATATATATGAATTCATCATATGGATATGTTGATAAGCGTGGCCGGGAGACAAAATTTGCTTCGGCCCCCGTAATTGAGACGACCTCCGTGGCCTAGTTGGAAAGACGTTTGTCTCCCAACCTGGAGCTTGCTGGTTCTATCCCCCCTGAAACCCAGTTTAAAAAAATCATCGGGAATCCCTGGGTGAAAGTCCAGCTTTTTATCATTAAACCACGGAGGTCAACGAGTTTTGATTATGATATATAATTTATCATGACAGTGTTTTTTAGGAATTTACTCTTCATATATATTTTTTTCCCAGTTATTTAAGAAATAACGTTATAAAAATATATCTTCTACTTAAGAACCGATGACTAAGATTTCGATATAAACTGTCTCGTTTAATGTATTTAAACGAAATAATTAAAACTGGCAAATAGGTTCTATGTAATCCGTACACAAATTTTAAAAACACTTCTTATTTTTATTCTAGTTCGATAGGTTCGAGTTACCCAATTTAAAGCATAATAATTAGATTTTAATCCAACTTCATACCTGTTTTATTATAATATTTTCTATTTTATAACAATAATTTAATGAAGCCTTTCGTTTTTAATATTTATATTTTGGTTAATGATGATTGACTGTGTTTACTTGCTTGCGTATTTTCGTTATAAATGTATAGATTATCAGTCGCATTGATAACAACCTTTAATAGGCAATTATTTTTTTTAATTATTAGGTGTACAAATAAGTTTCCGCCGTTTTTTATCAAAAATTGGGCATTTATTGTGAAAGAACGGAACCTCATGTTTTATTCGAAGTATTGCCCATCGCTTGCCACTACTTTTTCCCATCTTTCTGGCAGCATACGGATACCGCGTCGGAAAAATGATTCATCTTTTGAGGCTATCCACGAATCGACCCAATTTTCGGTATCTTCATATGATGTGAAGTGCTGCTCAGACAGGCCATGCGTCATCGATCGAAACAAGTGGAAATCAGAAGGCGCAATGTCTGGTGAATACGGCGGGTGGGGTAAAACTTCCCAATTGAGTGTTTCCAAATAGGTTTTGACCGGCGCCGCAACATGTGGACGAGCATTATCATGCAGGAGAATAATTTTGTCGTGTCTGGAGTAGCAGTGGGCGCGCTTTTCCTCGAGTGCTCGACTCAATCTCATCAATTGTGCTCGGTAGACAGCCCCAGCAATGGTTTCGTTCGGTTTGAGCAACTCATAATACACGACACCAAGCTGATCCCACCAAATACACAACAAGAGTTTTTTTCCATGAATATTTGGCTTAGCTGTAGATGTTGAAGCATGGCCAGGGGTTCCCCATGATTTCTTCCTTTTTGGATTATCATAGTGGATCCATTTTTCATCACCAGTGACTATACGGTGCAGAAAACCCTTTCGTTTATGCCTGGCAAGCAGCATTTCACATGTGGAAAATCGGCGTTCAACGTTTCTCGGTGTCAGTTCATATGGAACCCAATTTCCTTGTTTTTGAATCATTCCCAATGATTTCAACCTATGTGAAATTGCTTGTTGAGTCACTCCTAATGTAAGTGCAAGTTCTTCTTGCGTTTGGCACGAATCTTGATCCAATAATACTTCCAATTCCGCGTCTTCGTACACTTTCGGCCTTCCGCTACGTTCTTTGTCTTCGATGTCAAATTCACCGTTCTTAAACTTTTGAAACCACTCACGACAACTTCTCTCACTTAAGGCAGCCTCACCATATGCTTCTACAAGCAATCGATGCGCCTCAGCTGCAGATTTCTTCAAATTGAAGAAGTAAATCAAAAGTTCCCGCAAATGACGCTTATTCGGCTCAAAACTTGACATTTTCGAACACAAAAAAATATGTTATACTGATAAAAATTCACTAATATTTCAAGGTCATGTTGTTGACAGATGTCCAACCTTACGATAATGACATTTTACATCTGACAATTTTAACCATAACTTACTGGTGGCGCCAACTTTTGTCAAACGGCGGTGACTTATTTGTACACCCAATAGAAATTTTATGCATTACAGAAATTTTAGGCATTCGTTTACCCATTTTTGTTAAATTTATTCGTAGAATGAGTGATGACTGCGCGGTAACGCGCTGGACTTCCGTGCGGAAGGTTGTCGGTTCGAACCTCGCGCTGTGCTACTCCCCGCGAATGACACAAGCATTTTTCCGTCTAGTGTTCGGGGATATAAGGATATATTACTTCGGTCATATTTATGCTTTAAAAAAATTATGTTTACGAACAGTTTTCATTTTATATTGTCGATAAAGATTATTACTATCTAAAATTTGCATCTTATATCGTTATCATAATTTAAATATATTTTATAATAGTTACAAAGCAATTACAACAAAGTGGTGATGATGTGAATCGAGTAAATTTTATAAACCAATCAGTTTTGATTGATTATTGATTTGTATCTGCGTTCTACCTCTTATAATTGATCATATCGAAATATATTTTGATAGTTTTATGATTTTGTACCGGTTTTGAGAAAATCTGTTAATCTTTACGGGTCGTGATAAATCGATAATTTTTGACTGACAGTTAACCATATTTCAGTTATAATATATGATTGACAGTTATTACGCACATAGTATGTGAATATATCGCAAATTTAATCACTTTTTGTAAAATAAATTCATATTTAACAAATAATAGAAAATTTCAAAACTCATCCTTCAAGATAATAATTTTCTATTACTGTTATTTTTATTAGACAGCTATTTAACTAGCTCTATTTTTAAATCAACGAAAATTAGGTGTTCTGGAAATATCAAAAGTGTTTTTCCGTTACACTATTCTGATGTGTATACTTGATAAATTTTAATAAATAAATCGATATTCTGAGTTGAACCATCTTCGTGCACATTTGACAAGATCACAAGGCTGCGATCTTAGATGTACGATATATGCATTTTCTGTTGACAGCACACATTATCCAGAGTGTTCTTTAGTTATTTTGAAGACATTTCCCACAGGTTTACCCGAAGAACTCATCTTGTCTAGTGGCTACTCGTCTACACTTGGTGCTCTAGATATTCTCAATCGTCATTCTCATTACCAATGACATAATCAAGATAGGCAGGGTCTCCGAGTATAAATCACGTTATAGTCATGAAGAATAAAACAAGTAGACCCTATCAACTTTATCGATCTTCAAGAGTAGTTTGTGCTATCTTATGGGATATTGAAAATCAGAGGGTAACTTTGGAGTATTGGAAAACTGGAAACATACAAGCCTTCACAAGGATTCATTAGTTAGTATTTTTTTAATATTTCAATACAAAGATAACTTGAAGTGTCTTCGGTCACTCAACGGCACTGTTTTTGTTGCACTTTAAATTCATAAAAAAAAACTCATAAAAACGGCACTTTAAATTGATTTTGTGAACGTGATACAGCCTGTTCGAACTATAATCCACGATAAACATGATATTTAGAAATACAAAAGAATCTTCTTTAGCATTGTTTTGGTTGTAAATACGAGCAAGTGATCAAGGCTCGAGAGAGGGCCACCTTCCGCAACCCCAACCATCCCCATGCTCCTGACACTACCTCATTAATCCCTCCACCCACTTTCGGAGCCACAGAATTTAATGGTCCTGGGAGGGAAATAAAGGTTGATCGGTATCACCCACCGATCGATATTTCACCACTAAAAGCAGTCGTTATAAAACATCGATATGTTACAGCAACTACTTTCAAACTTTTTGATCTCAAGAGCACCCAAAAATGCTAATTTATACAGATTCGGATTAAAAACAGTAAAAATGCAAAATACGTATTGAATAATTACATCACACTTTATAAAAGATAAATCTCGTGAAAGCTTAAATATTTATAACATTGATTTTTGTTTGAACGTATCGGCATTTTTCCCTGAAGAACTCAGAAAATAAGGAAAGACAGTGGTAAGTATTGTGAACGTGTAGTATATTGCAGGAACAACCTAAATAGAAAAAATAATATATGTTATAATAAAAGCTTTTCGAAAGATAGGCACATCTGATATTTTAACGAACCTTACAAGTATTGTGGAATAAAATTGGTACTGTTTTGAAAAAGTTGATGGGTTCGCTTATTCGGTTCAGTATTTGTATGGTATTTTATTTCACTTTGAAAATTGAAAAATATTTATTAATGTTTTCATAAAAATATCTTCAAGATCTTGAAAGGGTTAACACATTTAGAGAACTAGTGTGTTAAAGTTATAAAACAGAAGTGTAGTTACGAGTAAAATCATAAAGAAATAACGATCAAAGGGAACTAACTGCAGGTGATCCCCGTGATTTCTGATACCGTAAAAAAGACGGTCAACCTGTAAATGGTACCGTTCCACGTGCTGTGATTTCGTAACGAGCGATTCCCTCCGCTGGTCTCTGACATTTCACGGAAGACTGGAGCTGAGAAACAACAGCCTGTACTTACTTGTAGATAGTTTATTTCATCACTACCATCTGTTGTTCGTGACTTACCGCTTTACTGCTGGTTTAACCGGGAACATCTTATATGTTACGCCAGATAACTGCCTGACTGCCACGATGTACAGTTAAAGATGTTTAATATGTAAGTAATTATAAACTCATGCTATTAAGATTTATCCTTCACAGAATCACATTTATGTGAGAAGAAAAAACGTAATAAATTACTAACATCATTGAGAGTTTTTCTCGATATAATGGTCGAACTATTGAGGTACAATATTATTTAATCTTTAGGTACTTAGACCATAGCGTACGGTTTCAGGTTCTTACGTCGCTATCCCACCTTTTAATCGACACCTTTCTTCATTACCTTACAGAGGTTGTAAGATGAACACTAATGAATGAAAGTCTTGTGCCGAGGATCGTTAAAAATGAAGAGAGATACTCCAGACGGTAAAGGTGGTTCAAGATATCAACTATAGAGGAAAGAGGCAGCGTGAAAAGCGGCCAATCGAAGACGAAATCCCGGGATCATCGTGCGATACAAAGCCGCAGTTGAGATATATGTGCTCATGCCGACCGAGAATTGTTCTGCATAGTCACGGAAATATATTTCTCTTCACTAAACAACCTGAGTCCTAGAAGGAATATTGCATTTCTATTATCTCACGTAAACGAATAGATCAAATTTTAGTCACAATTACGATGTTAATTGTTTGATGAGTAGTGGACTCATCATCCATTATTAACGTTCCGGAAAAAAAAACAGGATGTAAAGACGTACTCGAGATGGATGTGATGGAATAATTATATACTTATATAGCTACATTCAATATCAAGGTTAACTGTATATCTACACTGTTAGGGGCACAGCGTGAAGGTTGTACATAACGATGATTAAAATATTTTTATAAAATAAGACGCAAGTTTATGGAGTGTCTTAACTATGTTTATTTTTAACGATGGCGTTCAATCGTTTATCACCATTTTTACTTTTACACTAATATACGAGTATAACATCATTTATAACACAATTCAAACTCATCGTCAAATACCATATATACCTGCTGGCATTAAGACATAATCCTGTAAACTTCTAGAACAGCAAGTTTGTGAGAATGTTGGCAAGGTGACTTCATTAGTTTGTTACGAAGTGTTATCAAAATTCTATAGTTCCTTTGATAAGCAACATTTCTGGTTTATATAACTTTTTCAATGTTCACTACTTTCATCTCATTGTTTTACCGTGTTTCCGGGTGCAGTTTTGATAAGAACAATCGCACCTCATATCAATATGAATACTTTAAAATTAACTTAAAACAATATTTTTTTGTTGTATGCACTATGGCTAGGTAGTGCGATTAACGGCCCAATATATTTATTGATTTAGATACCATAATTTCAACTTCAAATGGTTTTATCTTTGACCCTTTATCACACAAAATATAATATGAGAAGTTTCCTTTATTTTGTGTCATGAACTAGTTGAATGAAATACGAGTAAATTTGCTATTTTTCTTTAAAAAATGTTATCCAGGAGGAAATCATCTGTTGTGTAAATAAAGAAATGTGACATTCAATTATAATTGTTGAGGTATTTTATGACGTATTATATACATATATGGTTAAAGGGATATAACTTCTAACTAAAGTTCGTATAATAATTCATCATCATCTTCGACGTTGCAATTTTTTTATTATTATTTTTATGCAAATGTTTACATTATTCAACTCTACGCAAGATAAACGGTCCATATCAGCCGTCTCACTAAACTAATTACCTACTCTGAGATAGCTGACTTACAGCCGCGAAATTCTTATATAAACAAACACACATAAACAATGCAACAAATCTGCGCTGTAGCCGTTCATAAGTTTTGACAAGTCTCAACAAAAAAAGTATATTGGCATAATTTTATTGAAAATCCTTGTCCCTGGGTAATCCCTGCTATTCAGCCTGTAACATATCTTGGCTTCCTCCGATTCCTTAAAGTTATGCCATGGTTCTAATTATTACTGAAATGCCTACTATACTCGTAGTTCGGAAAATCTAGGATTAGTCGTATGACAGCTCACAAATTTGCCCCAATACAACCTTGTAAGGATGTTCAGTAATTTTAATTATTTTATCAACTTTAATATAAGCCTCGATTCTAATAAATAGCAAGTTATTTAGGTAAATACATTACATAAAACTAACAATAATGACAAATTAATACATCTTGTCACAAATTAGCAAAAATGTGGCAGTTTGTTAAAATCAAATTATATTTGGTGACGTTTGTCAAAAGTCATTACGTTAGTCTGCATTGGCTAGGGATGGGGTATTTGATAGTTGGATTTTCGATTTTTTTATACATAAATCGTAATTAGTATTAATCCATAGTGGATTAATACTATTTAAAGATATTTGGCCTATTTAAAGATACATATAAATCATACAATACATTAGAAAGTCAGTATAGTGAAAATTAGGAATTAAAACGTCAGTTTAGAGAAAAACAATTGTTCGATTTATAAAAAAACTATTCGATTTATAAAAAAAAAAAGATTTTACCCCATCCCTTTGAGACATGACGTTTTAAACGTCGCACGGTTCATCCTAGACTTTCTGAAGTATACGAGTATTTATAGATCTTCGTTATTTGTTTATATTTCAAATAGATAATAAAAAAATATGTTTTTCGACAAAAATATATTTTTTATTCATTTACATTAATTCCACAATGAGACTTAATTTAAAATGTTGATTCTTTTTTCTTTTCTTTTTTAACCTTACTAGTTTATTGCCATATGGCAATCTCTTCCAACCAACCAGAAAAGTGTATTAATGGGTCCTAAGTGAAAACCAAACTTGAATACCTTTTTTTTTAATCTGGGTTCCAGCGAGGATCGAACCCGCAATTCTTTAGATGTTATTTAAAAAAATATACGGTAACACTTTATTTGTAATATAAAAATGATATGATTTATCTTTCCTCCAATAAATCAATAAATAATCAACATAACTAAACAAATTATATATTAATAAATCATTGATGGTATTCATAATTAATAAATTCAATTCGGAACTTATTTCGTAGTACAAGTAAAAATGATAACGCCCGATTATTATTTCCTGCAAATGGGCCAAACATGGCATGCGTGATATGTAATTTTGTGCTACATCCGAGTATTTCGGTTATCCTTGTTTAGCGAATTCAAGGATATTGTAGGAAGATAAAAGCAGTTGCGTAGCGAGGTCGTAGCAAGAGGGGGCAATAATTGTTCGCGGACGTAGAGCTTAGGGGCACTAAGTCAGGGACCATTTGTAATGTATTTTTTATAGCTTTTGCTTAATTTTGCCAAGCTCTATTGGCTTTAGACAAACTTCTTTTTTATTCACAATTTCAAACAATTTTGTTTTTGATTAACTCGCACTTCGGATAAGGAAACTAGATTAAAAACTACTAGAAATCTGAAACAACGATACTAGTACTGATTTTGTTTTTTTTTAAATACTATAAGAACTCTTTAACCAAATAAATGCTGTTTTTAGTATATTTCATAATTGATTGCATTCATCGTTAATCAGGCAGGCAAACCCACGGCCCGCCAGGGTTTTTTGTTCGGCCCACGAGCTGTTTTTTTTTATAAATCATGAAACAAATAATAAAAGAAAGATGTTTAATAATAGCGACACACTCTAGATTTCCAACATGAAGAAGAAGATTTATATCCAAATATAAAAAATCTTTAAATGTGACTCAGAATAATAGTAATATAATATTATGTATAGACAAAATTTAAAAAGAAAACATAATAAAGGTACATTTTCACGTGTAACAGATATTCAAAAGTATGCTTATATTTAGGTATTTATTTAGTATACATAAGTTTCATATACTCGTAATATTAATTGAATTTATATTGAGAAAAAAAAAACAATATAAGAATTTGTTGGCTCTCATTGCTCTGTGGTTAAGTAGTTTGGCTCACGAATCAAGGGTTTAGTTTGGCTCACGAATCAATCCCGGATTCGACTCCCGGTGATATTAAAAAAAATCCACTGTGATTCCGGACTAGTAGGATCAAGTTTACCAAAAATATCCTTTAGTGGCGCTGTGTAGCAGCCTATTAGCAAGTCGAGGGTATACTTCGCACAGTGCTCTTGGGATAATAGTGATAGAGTAACGAAAAAAAACAGCGCTATTTAAATCTAGAGAAATTGGGGCACGTTACCTCATTTTCAGGCATTCAAAATTTGTTATGCATATTTAAAAAAAAACAAATGCGGCTCGCGAGCCTTTATCCAATACCGGTTTTATCACGCAGCCCTAAAAGGTAGGCTACCCCTGCAATACACGTAACATACGTTAAAAATAAAAAGTAATGTATATTTGATTTATGATGTGTGCAAAAAACGTATTATACACTGAAATGCAAGTACTTTTTCTTGGGCAGTAAGGCTTCCACCTTATTCTCATATTATACTAAGCTTACACCTTATGTGAGGTGGCGCAGATTTTGTCTTGTCTCTGGTGCAGAAAACACTCGGCACGCCACTGGATAAAAGCCAAATTTATATCCCAATTCGTTCTCTTAAAAATGGAATTGGCGCAATCAAATTATATATTCATCCTACGACATATTGTATCTTTAAATCACGGACAAATGATTTCACAACTGAAAATTGGTCATCCTAACGTGAGTTGATTACTTAACAAAAACATACAATATATGAAGTCATGTCGCGTAGAAGTATGGTCGCGATAACTTGAAACATATTTAAGTAAATCTTAAAAGATAGTTAAAAACATATGAAGACCTAGTTAGACAAACGCCCAACCTGGGAGTTGCGGATTAGATATCGAGAAACATTAAAACAAATCTTCCAATGTGGTTTTCACTTAAGACTTACGTTTTAACATCTTTCTGGTTGGTTAAAAGTGATCGCCACATGAAAATAAATCCGCTTGGTCACACAGTATACAAAGAAAGTGTAATACATTACAATGAATACAACATAGCATAGACGGGTTAAAAAACAAATTATAATTCTGATTTCATGGGAGGGTAACGGCTTCAAATCCATATCGACGCTCAAAGCTAACTGGCGACGAGCTGTCTAGAACCGAGATCAATGGATACTAATTTATTTTTGGGAATCGTGGTAATTGTATGATGGACTTAACGGTCTTGTAGTATAGTGCACATATTGATAGACTTACATTTTTATATATTATGGTACTAGTTTGTTTATAAAAACGGAATAAATTGATTGATGAATTTGAATTTAAGGCTGATGTGTTAAGTAAGATGAAGAAGAGCACTCTCGGATGGTTTGGGCATGTGGAACAAATGAATGAAGAAAGACTAACAAAATAAATATATCGTACAAATGTGAATAGAAAGCGTGAGAGAGGAAGACCAAGGAAAGTATGTTTGGATCAAGTAAATGATATTTTCAAAGAAGGAAATGTAGAAAGTCAGAGAAATCGTAGATGTATAAGGTGTATGAATGTAGAAGAGGCAAAGGATGTGTGTCGACATAGGAAAGTCTGGCATTCTCTCCTCTGCCTACCAGACTGATATGGCGGGATGGTATATACGTATAATTTATATAATAACGTTATTCGATCCACGTATTACTAAATACTTCCATAAACGTGAGATTTCTTTTGAAAGCAATTATATTTTTTATTTTTAGTACTGCAAAGAATGTCTATTCCAGATGATTAAATTTATTTTACAGATTAAAACACGTGCTTACTAAAAATTGTCATGTAACTAATAAGTGATTATCGGAATAACTTTTGTGAAAGAAACGTTGTGAATCACCCAGTTTATACGAGTAACACAATATTCTGAAAGAAAATTTATGAATGGACTTTTACTTGTGCGGCTCTGACACCGTACGTGATTTGGGGATTGAAGAATGGGGAGTTGCATTATAACCTCATTAGCAGTGCTCGGGCGTTCCTCACACCAGCTCACACGTCCACCCTACCTGACGCTCCATAATATTCCACCGGCTTCAGAACCGATTTGGAGTACTGGATGTTCATAAATACCTGCTCTTATATCTTGTAGGGTTGAGCTATAGGATCATTTCTACAACTATCAGGAAATATTTGATTAAGTCAAGTGATATGACTCACAATATTTTACACATTCAGTAATAAATTATTATTTATTTTTGTGTTCATGGTTATTTATTTATATATGGTACATTTGACGAGCACGTTGCTACACAGCAATTGCATCTAACCAATAAACTCATCTAGGATACGTAAATCCATAACAGAATTTATAAAAAAAATTAAATTCAAGTAAAAAAATACTAATCTGAACAATAATGGTAGAACTAAATGAAAGGAATTCGTTCAATGATACGAAAAGGAGACAAAGAAAAATTAGGATGAAAGGATATTCCCAGTAATGTATTATTTTTTTTAATTCACTCTTGAACATAAACAAGGATGATGCACATCTGATTACTTTTGGAAGTTAGTTCCACAGTCGCGCCTAGTGGACCGCAAATGGAGATGGGAAAAATGAGGTGTAGTGTGTTAGTATGCAGTCTCTCATGTATAAAAAATGTGAAGGTTCCTCCGCTGTCATATTTAAAATATGACAGCGGAGGTCTTAAATATGACAGCAAAGTCTGTTTAGAAACTCTGACATGTGAATTGAAAGAAAATGACTTTATTTGAGATGAGCTATTTTTGCTAGTAACGAACCCTTTTCTGCATCTGTCATATTGGTTATTATCAACGATATTCGATGAAAAATTGCTCTCTGTATTTTATTAGAGAAATTATTTTTGTGTTCGTCATAAAACATTTAAGAGATTTGAAACATTTAAGGGAGAAAATATCAACATATGTATATAATTCTCGCCGTGTGCACGTCTGTCACCAAGGAATTCTATATTCAAAACAGGTTTTTTTTTCAACATTATTTCACATAGGTATATCGCTTTTCATATAAGAGTACCATAGTTGTTAGCCAATACTTTTTGTCAGGGAACATTATTTAAGAAAAATCTACGCACTTGCGCAAATAATGTTATCATCAAAGAACTTTTAAAAATATTCTCAAAATGTACTCAAGTTTTTTATTTACTTTCGTCATTATTGACAGGTTATTATTACAATAGTTTTATCAGAAATACCTATCTGCTACCTCCGATGGGCATACAACTTTCTTAAGAGATTTAGTCGCCTTTCCATTTCTGATAATCCATCACCTTTTCCCTCCAACTCTCCACTCTCCAAGTCTGCCAAAATTATTACACAGGAAGCGCTGTCTTTGTCTACCGAGTGGTTCTCTTTTTGAAACCAAACATCAAATATGGTTTTAATGATCAGTGGCCAACCCATCGGAAATATCTTTATGATAGAGATATCTTTATGGTACTATTTTAAGTTAAAACAAACATTGTAACCCGATTGCTGGCCATTGACACCAATTCATATTGAAATGGCTATTACATTACCTACAACAGTAAATCATGTTGTTCATTTCACTGTATAAATACTAGACTCGCCTTTAGATATGGCAATGTATTTCAACATCTGATGGCGTAAATATTGTATTTTATGGTACATAATGATATAGGTTAGTTCCCATAGAACAGGAAGACGATCTACGTTGTCTAGATTGTAAGACGCTTGACTTCCACACGGGCGTTTCAGGTTAAATTTTCGATGGTACCTGAAAAAAAGGTCTTCATCGTTCTACATGTCGTGTAGCTCATGACTAAGTATCGCGACTCCCATGATAGCCTCCGCTAAATCCATCCCTGCACTCCGCTGCTCGATGGGCAGTTGTTATATGTAGTCCAGTTGCGTCTTTCACTTCGTCAGTCCAACGCATTGGGATTCTTCCTCTTGTACGCCGTCCTTTCACGCTTCCAGTAACCACAAACTTCTCCAAACTATCTCCTTGGCCACGAGCAATGTGCCCAAAGAATCGGAGGTCTCGTCGAAGGCATATTGTCGTCAATCTGTCGGTGATTCTCAGTTCTTCGAGAATGGAGGCGTAAGTTCGTCTTGTTGTCCATGGAATTCGTAACATCCTTCTCCAGTACCACATTTCAAATGTATCTATTCTACGTCTCTCGCCTGCTTTCAGAATCCAAGCCAAAAAAAAAAAAGAGTATCAATTTTGTAAATGAGTTCGTCTAATTATAATACTCACAAACGCTAGTATTGTTGCCTCTTCAAATGCAGAGTAGAATTGCAAACACACGAGATGACAAATCGCAAGTTACGTGTCTACTCAAGTACTCGTAGTTCTAAGCCAACGTCGCGCTCTTCAACAATATCTCAACATCAGCTATTCACATGTGTTAAAGGATATTATATGAATAAATAAATAAAATATGACACATTTAAATCAATATCTAAGGGAACCATCTCCCACCATGCAAAGTTTTTTTTATTTATTTCATTAAAAGTTGTGTTATAATAATACAGCGACGAAAAAAAGTCTTAGGGAAATAAATTTGATTGTACCACAATATTAAAATCGTTTGCAGTACCACCAAAGGTTTGGCATTTTCCACTGTTGAATGTAGACATATTTACAACAGTGATCACTCTCGTGAGAAGGGGCCGTGGTATATGTGCATTTAAAAATAATCACACGCAAACACGAACCCTAAAGCGCAAAGCAATTTTGGCTCTGGGGTTAGTAAGAAGAATGAAAGAAAACTTTAATTCTATAATTTCCTTCCGTCAATAATACGATGCTAACTTTTAATTGAAACAATTTACAAATTAAATTGGAATAACTCCAAAACATGTAATACACAATAGAGTGCGCACAGATAATCACTGGATCCAAATAAAGTAGTCACGATTGCTTTGTTTTGCCACAAAATTCGAATCTCTATTACCGTTAATTATGGGTTAGCGAAAAAGTATAAATTTCGATCTGAATGTTACCATGACATAACTTCTCGCAATAAACAGCCTGCAATGCCGAAATGGATGGAATTTATTATACGTGAGCCATTTTCTCAGCCTAGTTTCCGGTAGATGATCTATACAAATTATTACAAGTTTCCATGGTTTCGTCAATGCTTGCCGCAACTCGAATGATTTTTTCTTTAATGTCGGTTATCTACATAACTATTATTCTATATTTATACATTACGACTCGTAATCAAATAAAGAACGATTGGAAATTTCAAGCATTTTGAAATCTCAGATTTTTCATTGGTAGAAATTTTAGAACACGAAATCAACCTATCTCCTACATAAAAATTATACGCCCATAAATTATATCGCTAATATAGATTTTGAATAGAAAGAATAAACATGATCACCGTAAAATGAACGTAAAAAATATATTATATTAGCAAAAAAGCATGTATTTTGAGTAATGTTGAAAACTCTTGTCAAAAGAGTGAAAACCTTTAAAACCTACGGTGAATGCGTGTTCTAAGTACCCATGGAGTGTATTCTAACTTGTCCTGATATACATAAACCATACAGATGGCATGTTCTCTAGGATAAAGTTCAACAACCTTGTTAGAAAGTGACATTGGAGTTGTAGAAGTTTTGAATACTTGTGGCGAGAAGGATTCAAATGATGGAAATTAGTCAATTTATGCCAAAGGTTCTAAAGGAAAAGTTAATGTGTATATGGGTAAGCAAGGAAAGATGAGAACAAGTTGAGGAATTCTGTTATTTAGCTATTATTTTCTCAAATGATGAAAGAGTTACGAGATATATCGAACGGCGTGTCACGATAGGAAATAAAGTCAACGAGGCACTAAACAAATATACTCGAATCGGACAATATCAAAATCTGCTGAGATTATCGTCTACAACAGTATTCTAGTACCAACTTTGGTGTAAAGAAGTGGAAGTAGAAAAACTGAAAGGAATCGAAGACATGCTGTAAAAATGTGTGCCCTGAGAAGAATCCATGGACATGCGATGATAATATAAGACACAATACGGAATGCAGTGATCAGGGATAAATGTGAACTTAAAGCTGATGTATTAAAAAAGATCAAGAAGAGCACTCGGATATGGTTTGGACAAGTATAGTAGAATGAAAAAATAGTAACAAAATCAAATATACAGTGCAAATGTGAATGGAACGCGTGGTAGAGGGAAACCAAGGAAAGGATGGTTGGATCAAGTGTATTATATTTTGAAAGCAATGTAAAAAGTCAGAGAAATCGTAGGAGTTGTATGAGAAGGTTCATGAATGTAGAAAAGGCGAGAGGTGTGTCACGATAGGAAAGTCTGGCGCTCTCTTCTCTATGTCTATCCCGACAGGGTAACAGCATGACGGATTGTATTCCAGAGAATATATTAAGCGTGGGAAACATTATTTTCTTCTGAAGTTTTCAGAATAATTAAATGTTACTTAAATTAATCAAATATCAAAAAAAATTATCTTCCTTAGACTTCCAATAAAATCGACCTCGTTTTCAATGAAACTTACGAGTATATATCAAATTTATAATATTTAATTTATTACAGGTGAAATTGTATTTTGAAAAAAATTCATAAAATTGTCATTAAAATTCAGACAAATTCAAACTATTATGACTCAAGTGAAAATAAATTTCACCAGTTAAGTTAAGATAAACGACCGTTAACACAACATACATACGTCTACAGACATACATATTTACAGATTCATTCCAAAATAAATAACTTAAGACATCGAAACGCACTAATTCTACGCATTTAGAATCATGTGGATTTTCTCTCTTTTATTTTCATCAAGTCAGATGAATGTCTGAGTGTATTTTCGGACCCGCTAAACATACACGCCCATCCCAGCTTCATCAACTGCAACCAAACCGGGTTCCAGCTGACTGCGCCGAGGGGAGATGCCGCTGCATTGTTGGGAATATTTTTCCGGTACAACGATGGCCAAGGCAACCTGTTCGGTATGCTAATGCAAGCGTGCCCGTTGGAACACATTCATATTATTAGGTTACTAACATACGCTGAAGTAGCCACAACTATTGAATGACCAATAACATAGCGGATTACGCCGTCAAAAGCATTGCTACATATACAAAACAGATGGTTCAAAACACTCAATTAACGTATTCATTCATTTATACCATCGTGCCGTCTCCCTGTCGGAGTAGACAGAGAGAAGCGAGAGCTAGACTTTCGTATCGAAACACATTTTTCACCTTCTCATACAAATCCTACGATTTTCTGACTTTTTACATTTTCTTCTTTCAATATATCATACAGTTATTTGATCCATAGTTTTCTTGGTTTTCCTCACTGATTCATGATACATCGAAGTTATGTTATAGTTACTTTGATAATCACCTTTTAAGGATATTTAGAAATGGAGTATGAGGAATCTTTTAGCTATGCTCTATGTCATACTATTATTTGACTTTATTCCCAAGACCACTAGAAATGAAGTAAAGCTTATAAGTCCCTATTGATATTTTATTAATTCGTGTGGAACTCTTTAACGTATCCGAATTAGTGATACGAACAATGTTAAAGTGTATACCCGGGAAACTCGAGCCTTCCAGTTAAGAACCACTGGAGTATGTATGGAACACATTGTTCACCATCGTACATGTTAGAAATATTACCGCACGTGGATAGGCAACCATGCGCACATCTAGAGCGAGGAAGTATAGTTACAAGACGAAGTTTTGTACCAGTCTGGAATCATTTTTTATTTTTTCGGTGGAAGACATGCGTCTTACCACCTATGCTACGGTGGTCGTCATTTTGATCTAACTTCAAACTTCACGAATAGGTCGTTCATGTAATAAATATTGAATATAACATAATGAAATTAAGCTGGTTCCAACTAACAAAACACTGCACCCAAAAGGAGATACTAATGAATCGTTAGGAATATTTTCCGGTGCAACGAACGCCAATTTATTCGGTACGCATGCGTGCACGTTGGGAAATATGCATATTGTAGGTTACTGTGTTCAAATATCCACAACTAATCAATGACCAATAAGTACCAAAAATCATTCCACGTTCTCTAGTCCAGTATACCATATGCCACACAGTACCAATTACTGAAATAACTTACGAGATGTTAAGAATTACATGAATAAAATTGCAAAAATAAAGCTACCCTGAACGCGTTTACGACCATACTGAGTTTTGAACTGACCACGCTCCTGAGAGATGCCGGTGCGTTGTCGAGAACATTTTTGAACGATGACCAACATCTTTTATGTACTGTTGCACTGTTAACGTGCATACACATAATTGTCAACATCTGTGAAAGAGCCACTCTCACAAGTTTTGGATGCGTAAGATATCATTATACGCAAATTTGCTGAAGTAAATTTTATTGTATTGTATTACACTTTCGTTGTATATGGTACTGGCGGACTTATTGCCATATTACAATTTCTCCCAGCCAACTAGAAAGATTTTATTTATTTAGGACAAGTACGAGTATCTATAATAAAAAAAATACATTTCAAGTAGACACTCGCAAATTATATGGATCTGGGTTTGTTGCCTGTCGTTTGTATGACTCCATTAATCTAGGTTTTTACCTGTATCTTACAGAGGACATATGAACATGAAAAAATAGGTAGATTCCTTTATCGAAAATTCTCGTTAACTTGATAAGTTGTGAGACCTTATTACGAGTATGTACTTGTACCAAGTAAGTCCATTTTATGTTATAAGTCTTTGTGCTAAAAACAGATGGGGTTTTTATTGGTTCCATCAAGAATCGAACCCGCAATCCATCGGTTAAATGTTCTACCAACTATGCCGGAAATTTATACAATGAATCAATTTCGTAACGATACGTTATTATTGACCATAAAAGTTTAACTATCTTTAGTTGATAAACTATTCCTTCATTTTACTGACTTTATATTCCTATTTAATTTTTCACAGTGGTGGTAAATTTTTTAGTTAATGTGATATTTAATGATAATGAATTCGATTTATTTTTAAGTGTTTTCCTATTCTTAATTTTTATTTACAAACCTTGGACTGCGTAATGTTTATATGTTTAATATAATTAATTTATCTTGTTACCATCATAACTATGTATAATTTATTATCATAATTCCCATTGATCGTAATCCTGAGCTCTTTTACTCCTACATATAGTAATTTTATATATAATTTGCTTTTTCCGTTTAATCATCGAGTACATTTGACCCTTTGTACGAGTATGTGTTACAAATTTGAATTGACTCTAAAATGCTACTCATTCTCAATTACATACCAAGCATAACATTTCACTTCATAACGCAGAACTCATAGATTAATTTACGAGTATTTTGTACGCTTCATTTATAATATATTATTATCAAACATAAGAACAACAAATCAAGACAAAACTATATTATTATTTTTAATTACCGTCCGGTTTCTGGCAAAATTAAGTAACTAACATTTTACTATTTCTGATATCTTTAAAATTTGAACATTGTTCATTACCATATATGTTATATTTATGCATCTGAGGGCTTACATTATTTTTTCCGATTGTGTAAAAATAGTTATTGCAGATAAAATAGATCATTGGCCATTTGATAATATTGGCCAAAACTTGACATTTTCAAATGTTGCGCTTACCAATAAATACCAGAAACCCGATGATACGAGTATATGGATTGTCTGTGGAGAATGTACAGCTAAAATCAGTACCCTTTTCTTCAAATCTTAAGTCTAAACTATTATTTTTTGATAATCTTACATATACATACATACCATCACGCCATTTCCCTATCGGGATAGGCATAGAAGACAGAGCGCCTGACTTTTCTATCTCGACACACATCCTTAGCCTCTTCTACAGCCACACACCTCATATAACTTCTACGTTTCCTTCTTTCAGAATATCATTCACTTGATCCAACCATACTTTCCTTGGTCTAGCTCTCACGCGACTTCCACTTATATTTGCACTATATATCTGTTTCTTTATTCTTAGTTCATTCATTTGTTCCACATACTTAAACTATGTCTTCACCTTACTGTCTATCAGTTTATTCCCTATTATTGATACATTGTTACTCCATGCATTATTCTCACTGCATGCATTTTTACAGCATTTATTCGGCTCTTTTTCAGTTTTTTTCACGTCCACGTTTCACTCCCATACATTAAAATTCGCATCAAAATACAATTGTGAACGATCGTCTCAGCAAATATTAATCTTGATTAAGTTAATTGGAAAACCCAAATAATGAGAAGCATGGAAATATATCTACACTAAAATATCTCTGATATCTTTAGCTCAGTCCATTAAAATTGTATTGATAATTAGAATAATATCTGATATTAATTTGTCTTCCAGAAAGAATCACGCACAGATGTGCAGTTCCACCTGGCTGCACTGAGAGGTGACGCAGACAGACTGAGGAGAATACTCGATACAGGCAAAGTGCATGTTGACTCGAGAGATCGAGTAAGTATAAACTAATTTAGAATTTTCGTTTTCTAAGCGAATATTATTTTTTACTCATATTTTTAGTATCTAAATAATGTTAATATTTTAGTTCATAAAAAAATCTCTGGTAATTAGAAACTCCATAAATAACTTACCAAAGTTCATTTACGTTCTTTGTTATTGTTAATATATTAAAACAAAATTATTTATACAGTTGTATTAGTCGAATATTTCATACGAATTATTATTTCAAACTAAATTACTGTCAACACGTTCCTAATCCAAGTTCATTCTTGATAATAATATTTATAACGACATGCAAACCTGTTTCGTGCCCATAAATATTTAATACGAGTAAGTACTTGTACCGACCTAGCAAACGGAAAAAGGACGATGATTTGAAAATTGCTACATGGAATGTTCTTTCTTTATACCGTGCCGGAACACTGAGAATACTTTTGGATGAACTTAATAAATACAAAACTGACATAACAGCCCTTCAAGAGGTGAGGTGGATAGGAAAGGGAGTAATAGAAAAGCGCGACTGGACCATCTTTTACAGTTGTCATGAAAAGAATCATATATTTGGAACGGGTTTCATTGTCTCAAAGAGAGTGAAGCACCTTGTTATCGGATTTAATGCTGTGAACCATAGAATATCGCATCTGAGAATAACTGGAAAGTTCTTTAATTACAGTATAATTAATGCTCATGCCCCTACAGAGGAGAAGAGCGACATTGAGAAGGAGGAATTCTACAGTAAACTAGCAGAAACATACCAGGACTGTCCAAAACATGATATTAAAGTGGTAATTGGGGACTTTAATGCTAAGATCGGGAAAGAGTCGGTATATACCTCAGTAACTGGAAAACATAGCCTGCATACTGTGACAAGTGATAATGGTTTAAGACTTGTTGATTTTGCAGCCTCTCACAACATGATAATAGGCAGTACATGCTTCCCACGAAAGAATATACACAAGGGAACGTGGAAAACCCCGGATGGAAGAAATGTCAATCAAATAGATCACCTCTTAATTGATGCCAGGCATAGATCCAACTTAATGGATACACGAACATATCGCGGAGCAAATGTAGACTCTGACCATTACTTAGTAATAGCAAGGGTTCGATGTAGGATTTCCAATGCGAAAAAACAGAGGGGTACACGTTCAACCCGGATTAATACAGACCATTTAAAAGCACCAGAAACTGCAGAACAATTCAAAACATTGATCGGTTCAAGATTGGACGATGCCGATATGAACCTGGACCAGGATGATGTCAATACACACTGGGAGACTGTTAAATCTGTAGTCACCTCCACTGCTAATGAGGTTCTGGGAAATAGGCAGGCACCACTACGAGAAGAATGGTTTGATGCTGAATGCCAACATGCTACTAATGAAAAAAATGAAGCATATCTCAGGATGCAACAACGGCATCATACACGACAAGCTGTGCTGGAGTATAAAGAGTTAAGGAGGAAAGAGAAGAAATTGCACAGAAAGAAGAAGCGTGTATACCTGGAAAACCAAATAAAGGAAGCAGAACTGTCGCATTCACAGAATAACACCAGACTTTTCTATCGTAAAATCAACAACCAACGGAAAGAGTTTAAGCCTAGAACAACTATGTGTTATGATGGTCGGGGAAATATTTTAAACGACAGTCAAAAGGTTCTGGATCGATGGGTGGAATACTTCGACGTCCTTTTGAATGGTAACCAACATGGAGCAACAAGCGGGAACCAACAAGTAGAATACGACACCACTGATGTTGATGATAATGAGCCATCCCCAACCTTGGCTGAGATTTCAATTGCCATAAAGAATCTCCATAATAACAAAGCACCTGGATGTGATAATCTACCCGCTGAGGTGTTCGAGCATGGTGGCGAGGCTCTCCACAATCATATTCACAAAATCATCTGTGACATCTGGCGCTACGAAATACTACCAAATGAGTGGAATTGTGGTATAATATGTCCCCTGCTCAAAAAAGGAGACCCCATGAGTTGCTCCAATTATAGGGGTATCACCCTTTTAAATATAGCATATAAAATACTCTCAAACATTCTTTGTAATAGATTGCAGAAATACTCCGAATGCATAATTGGAAAATACCAAACTGGATTTCGTAGGGGAAGGTCAACAATAGATCAAATATTTTCACTTAGACATATATTGGAAAAGACTGTAGAGTTCAACATTGATACATACCACCTCTTCATAGACTTTAAGGCTGCCTACGACACGGTCAATAGGACAAAACTCTATGAAGCTATGGCTGAATTTAATATTCCTGTCAAACTCATTAACCTAGTCAGGCTTACAATGTCCAACGTTGAGTGCCGTGTCAGAGTGCAAAAGGATCTGTCTGAACCTCTTAAAACATTTAATGGACTTAGACAAGGAGATGCTTTGGCGTGTACGCTGTTTAATATGGCTTTGGAAAAGGCCATTAGGGATGGCGGCATACAAACAACAGGCCATATATTCAGTAAATCTGTGCAGCTCCTGGCTTATGCAGATGACATTGACATCATAGCGAGGTCGGAACATGAACTTATAAATGCCTTCCGAGCACTAGCAGCATCAGCAAAAAACCTAGGCTTGGTAGTCAATGAGACCAAAACAAAATATATGCCCGTAAATGGACGCCAAAACCCAATAAGTCTACAAATAGACAACTTTACCTTCCAAACCGTTTCTGAATTTGTGTATCTCGGTACCATGGTGACAAGTAAGAACGATGTTTCCACTGAAATAAATCGAAGATTAATAGCTGCAAACCGATGCTATTTTGGACTGCAGAGGTACATGAAATCACGACATCTCTCTAGAAGAGCCAAAACTCTACTTTATAAAACACTCATCCGACCTGTGCTCACCTATGGCTCAGAATGTTGGACTCTAAGTAGAGTGGACATGAGGGCTCTAGGGACATTTGAGAGGAAGATTCTGCGCAAAATATATGGCCCCATTTGCAATAACGGAGAATGGCGTATCAGGTATAATCAGGAGCTGTACGGTCTGTATGGAGACCCTACCATAACACAAGAGATTTTAATTGGGAGACTCAGGTGGGCTGGACACGTGCAGCGAATGAGTGAGGAAGACATTCCGAGAGGGCTCTTGAATGGCACACCGGGGGGGTCGAAGAAAGCCAGGAAGGCCGAAGCTTCGATGGCTGGATGGTGTCAATAGGGATGCGCAGCTCATTGGCATCCAGAACTGGCGAACAGCAGCACAGGACCGCCAGTCATGGAGGCGTGCTTTAAAGGAGGGCCAAGACCCGACCTGGGTTGTAGAGCCATTGTTGATTG
>OX463840.1:26151880-26358254 GCA_949825065.1 Odontocerum albicorne
GTGTCACAAGTCGATGGTAACGATGGCCAAATTGCATGAGTTGAACTTTGAATTGCTTCCGCACCCACCGTATTCTTCAGATTTGGCCCCCAGCGACTATTGGCTGTTCGCAGACCTCAAAAAGATGCTCCAGGGAAAGAGATTTGGCTCCAATGAAGAAGTGATTGCCGAAACTAACGCCTATTTTGAAACCAAATATAAATCGTTCTACACGGCTGGCATAGAAAAGTTAGGAAAGCGTTGGAATTAATGTATCGCTCTTGATGTTGATGAATAAAGAAGAGTTTTGGCAAACAAATGTTGTTTTAGTAGTTAGTCCCGGGAATTATTACTCGATGTGTAATTCTGAAATGTTAAAAATGGAATATTGGGCGTATCAAGTTAAACGGACGTTTAGATGCTGCCATAATATAATTTCGTGCTTATCCCTTTAGAAAGAAACTTCATAACCGCACGATATTCATTTTTTAACATTTCACAATATAAAAAAATAGCACATCTTCTTTTGACTCTAGTTCACATACTTCTGAAGGTAGATGTATTATATCATTTTTTTACTCCAACATCACCTGACCATGCGTTGCGTAGGTGTATCCATACACCCTCTTACTTATTCAGGTCGGTTGTTTGGACCTTAGTGGTACATAGTTGGTTTGACACATAAGCTTAAATCAAAGATACATCGATTAAGCCCCTACGATACCCACTAGTTACCCTCGTGATATCGGACTTTTCCAACGTATTCGTAAGACGACATCCGTTGTCTAGTTAGATTTTGAATTTCCACCTAGAGATTTCACTTTCGATTCCCGATGCTACCCGAAAAAAAACAATAGTCTGGTAAAATAGTTCATTTGGTGCGAATGCTGTTGAATTTTCACATGCGGTACCGTATTAGCACCACGCACGATGACGGACTGTGCGTTCCGTGCCAACTTTAGTGGTTCTTAAACCCAAAGGCTCGATTAATGGTGCAGAAGACAACGTGTTCTCCGGACACGTTCTTCAATATGGCCATAACGCCAGTTTGGGTGTATTGAGGTATCACACAAATGAATGAATGAGTATACCAATTCAAAAGTTTAGAAATAATAAGTATGAGATAAAAACGATAATTTGCAGCAGACTATAATTATAATTATTATTTGTTCCGACATGCATGTATCATTTTACCATATTGCGTGTTGATTTTATAAATAAAATAAAAACTAATTAAATTGTTGTTATTGTAGTTTTACTTATTTCTCACTAATACATTCAATTCGATAGGGATAAACATGCTTCGTTTTTTATAAAAAAAAATTTAAACACATTTTGTTAAAATCTGCGTGATTTACTCGTACAATTTCTGTCATCAAATTAACATTAATTTAGCCATATAATTGTTTTTTTCACTGTTTGAAATAAGCATATCATTCATAGATTTCACTCAGGGCTGGTCGTATTTTTTTTTTATTATCGCCACAGTTAAAGAAATGAAAAACACGTTGATTTAAGTAATATTTATTATTCCTTATATTTATTTCGAACATTTGTAGCCTTAAAGATGAAAGGGCATGTATTTCCCAACTGGCACACCTAAAAAATCGATATTCGGTCACCGTTCAAAACATACATTTGGGTTTGTGTCGGGATCGTCGTGGGCATGCTTGCGTCATTGTTTGTTGTGTACAATTTAAATATAGAGATAATTTTTATTCATGTAAAAAAAACTAAGATTGAATCGAGTGTGAAAAATCCAGATCGTATTACATTTTTTTGTATACATCACAACCTGGAGAGGAGAGCTTTATTGTCATGTGTATACATCACAACCTGGAAAAGAGAGCTTTATTGTCATGTGTATACATCACAACCTGGAGGGGAGAGGTTATTGTCATGTGTTTCTTACAATAAACTAGAAAGATTTTAAACATCTTTATTTGAATAAACCAGACTGGAATACTTTTGTTTTTTGTTTGTGCTATCAGGTATCGAAAATTCGAACCCCGGGTAGTAAACAAGTGGTCTTACTAGAGATTTATTAGTTAGAACTACATAAATGATAATCTTTTTTATGTTGATTGTATTTAAATACAAGTTTAATCGAAGACATATTTTTAGCAACAGTTGTAATCACGACGGAAAAAGAAAGACATTAAATAGGGCGAGGTATTATGATCGAGTTGCCGGTCCTGTGGTGTGGAATGGTCTGCCTTTTAGTGTCGAAGATATGAGTGGCGTGTGCAGCTTTAGGAAGCACTTAAATACAATTCTTTTTTGGAAGCCGTATCAAAATTTATGAGTGTGTTCGATTCCTGAGTAAGAGCGCCCTTGAGGAGAGTTTGCTCTCTAAACAGCGCTTTATAAATTGTCAATTTATTATTGTTATCATTAAGTTGTCAGAATTTTTTGCTCGTAGGAGTGAAAAGGAGTATTTATGTCTAGTCTACTCCATACATTAATCATTTCTAATTTTCAGTTGATATTATTAATGTAGTTTACAATATTTTTCGTTTGTAACAGTGTTTTAAAAAACATTTCTAATGAACCACATATATCGACGATCGACGTGGCTTAGTTGGTTAGACGCCTGTCTTCCGGCCCGGAGGCTGTAAATTCAATTCTTGTTAGTACCCATATATATATTTTTAATGATTCTAGTCTGATTGCAGGCATCGTAAAATATAATTCTAGTTGGTTGTAAGATATTGACAAATGATAACACACCCGGCATTTGTACTGTATACAACGAAAGTATAATACAATACAACATTTTTTTGTTTTTTGAGGATATTCTTAAAATCCTCAATATTCCCAATTTTAACTGATACGCGTTAAATTTCTAATTATTAACCCCTTTTCGTTGTTTTCATTGTATATACGAGTGCATAATTTGAACGATATATGTACTTTTTTTGCAACGTATAAAAATATTTCATAATACAATTATAAAAATAACCAACTATGCAGATCTATCCAGAACGTTCTAACGTTCGTCCGAAGTGAAAAAAGTTAAATATTAAAATATAGCCCAAATAGCACATTACTGTCGATAATAATTTAGTTAGTTCTGGTTTACAATAACATACACATACGTCGCACTATTTTCACTTTTGCTAATAAAATTAATACGTGCTGTAATAATTATTTTATAAAATTGAAATAATTCATGTTTATATGATATAGTACATGTCCTGATTGTACTGTTGAATAATAATAATCGTGAGTTTTATAGTTTTGACATTAAGCTGTCAGTTGATGTGTCGGGGTGGCACTGTGTTTAATTCGGTATTTTATTTGGGAAACATTTAATATAGGAATAGTTAATAGTTGAACCCGTGAATGTTTTATATACAAGTACAGTTTTATAACAGTTCAGAAACGTTATAAAAAACTCTGAGACCGTAAATGAATATTATTATAATAACTAATTATCTATTCCAACGTTGAGGTCTTTTTTTTTATTGGCTTTAAGCTGACATAATTTGATTGAACAACACCCAAAATAATACTAACGTGTTTGTGAGAAACCTTAAACAATCCGAAACAAAGTTACCCTCTTACCGACTTGTACTCGAGTACCCAAACACAATATGTGGAACATAATGAAGGCATTGCGTGATCTGGCTTATTATGTTATAATAACGTTACGTAAGAGCATTTAGAGTGGATCGTGCGTAAATTTCACCTGCGATTTCGATCAATCTCAAATGATGAAAATATTCAATTTATCACCAATTCTTACGCATGATGACTGCACAACCCGGTTTAAAAGGGGCATAGCACGCCACTTATAAATGTTGTTTTTTATTATTATTTACAGTATTCTGTGCATCGTATACATTTGTGTGGAAAAATAATGTATGGCAGAATAAGGAATGTAAGCATTAGGAAATAATGCGGATTAAAAGAAGATGCAGTATAATATCCTAATCGTCGACTTGACTGGACAATCTTCATCAATAAAATGAGGCCGATATGTGCACTGTGTTCGTACAATTGACTATTGATTTGCGAAATAAAGTTCGACCGCTTTTGTTTGTTTCGCTGGTTTTTTTAATTTCCGAAATAAAACTAAATGATGTCTTTTAAATTATTTGAAAAACACATTTAAAAAGGATTTAAACTAAAAAATATATGAATGTTTGAATACTGATTGACCACTCTGTACTTCTGTAATATTTAAAAAAAATAAAACTCACATCACATCTCTCTTACACATAATGAAAAATTCAGTATAAAACGGGCTTTATATTTTACTCATCAGCGTTTTTTAATTTGGCACTATTTTCGATTCAATTTTTGCACAATATAGCTTGACAATAATGTAATGGGCCTTTAACATAATTTTAATTAAAATTTCATGTATATTTTCACTCGTACAGTTGCGCAAACAATTTAATCTCTGTTGTCAAATACTCATTTTATTTACTCGAGAATGAGTTTTATTTGAAAAATATGTGTACATATATGGATTCCTTCCTAATGAAGTAAAATGTTTCTATTATTTGTAGGTCATTTGCCCACAACAGTATTTTAGTATCAACTTTGATGTATGGGAGTGAAACAAGTACCTGGAACAAGACTGAAAAAAGGCAAATAAATGCTGTGGAAATGCGTGCACTTACAAGAATACATGGAGTGACAATGTATGACAAAATACGGAATGAAGTGATAACGGTTGAATGTGAACTTAGATTAGAGATAAGTGTGAACTTAAGGCTGATTGAGGTGTTGATCAAGATGAAGAAGCGTACTCTGATATGGTTTGGGCACGTGGGACGAATTAATGAAGAAAGATTAACAATACAAATATGTAGTACAAATATGACTGGAAGGCGTGGTAGAGGAAGACCAAGGAAATCATAATTAGATCAAGTGTATTTTAAAAGAAGGAAATATAAAAAAAAGTCGGAGAAATCGTAGGCGCTGTATGAAAAGGTTTATAGATGTAGATGAGCCAAAATATGGCAAAAGTCTAGCGCTCTCTCCTTTCTGCCTACCTCGATAGTGACACAGCGTGGTGATATGCACGAATTATTTGTAGGGTGTGTAAAAATTATTAATGTTTTTCGTTTTCTCCTTGATAAAAATAAGTAACTTAACAATTGACTAGTCACTATGTATACCTAAAGGTTACGTGCTTCAAAACTAAAAAATACTGTTCTAAGAAAAAATACTGCGCCTTGCGATACGCCTCGAAAATATGATGAATGAAGCACAAACATTCATATTCACAGAAGTGATATCTATTTTATTTTTATCTGATTAAACCAAACAGCAAAACCTTATTTTAAAGCTTCAATTTTATTAAAAGTTACTCAAAAAAACATATTCATCATCGATAAGGATATTTTTCACTTTAATTTTTTGCTGTGAAGGTATTTTTCTCAGAATCATGTATGGTTGCAAAGGCGTTGTGTATCTTGTTCAAGATGCCCATTGTTGGAAAATTAGTGTCGGCAAACTGAAACGCCATGGATGTTTGAATATTATACGAGTATATGTATATTTTAGGTCATTTATTGTTACTGTTATTTACTATGCTTTAAGCATGATTTAAGAGTGGTGCATGGATTTGCTTTAGTTTTTTTTTTCTTCTTGTTATGGTTTCTAAATTTAGGGGTATTAAACCTCCCTGGCCTTGTTGATAAAACACTTGACTTTTCAAACCCGGGGTTAGCGGGTTCAATTCCTGTTGGAAGCTATATTTTTTTTAAAAGGATTCTAGTCTGGTTTTCACTTAAGGCATGTTATGTTGAACATCCTTCTAGTTGATTGGAAAAGTTTAGTTTGCCACATGTATACAACGGAAATGTGTACTCGTAATACAGTACAATAAAATATTAATTTTTATAACCGTTTATTATATACGTCATGAGTTTTGTCTTTTCATTTTTTCCCAATTTTTTATTGATATTTGATTAGGGTTTTGATTCATAGTATTGCAAGGATTATTGTGTTTTTATAGATGTATTAAGATAATGAATTATACGAGTGTATTTTTGTTTCCGTTTTTTTCTAAACGGAGAGTCCTTCCATGCGTAAGATACAGCTCTGGCCTTGGTCTACTGTGTGCTTGTCTATTTAGTGGTACAAGTAAATGTGTGATTATTTTTATTGTAATTTTGTATAAATCATGTAAACAAGTTAATGTTTATACTTTGTAACATCACGTATTTTATATTGGTGCACACTAATATTTGAATATGTATTTTTTAATGCTAGAAATCCATTTGAATCAATCGCTTTTTGTCCCGTCCAAGTTTCGCTTGCATATCTTTACTTTTGCTGGGACCAAGATTCTATTACGGGCAGTCAACTCTGCTGCACTTGTAAGCACCGGTCTATTACGGGCAGTCAACTTTGCTGCACTTGTAAACACCGGTCAGTAAACAAATTGTATAATCCACCATTCATTATTTTGCCTGCTACTACTCTTTCAAAACTGCACTTCGCGCCGCCACCCGATGTAAGCATGCTCCGAGATGCAACATTTCTTAATCTTTCTTTTCTTTCTCCACATTATGTGTAACTCACAATTAAGAAGATCTATAAAGGTTTCTTTGTAGTTCGTCTTTCCTTGATATGTTTTCTACGGTATTTTTTCTAAACATATTTGGTAAAAAGATCATATATTCATATCCTTACACTCAACTTATTTTATTTTACTTTCAATACTAATGGGTTTGATTCACAAGCTCGAGCTCCTTTAAGGAGAGCGTCCTCTCTAAACGGCGCTATATAAATTTTCATTTAAAATTATTGATGTTTCAGGTTTTTTCTGATATGAAGAAAAGCGAATAAATAAAATTTCGAGGCTAATAATAATAACAAATGGACAATTTATAAAGCATCATTTAGAAAGCAGGCTCTCGTCAAGGGCGCTCCGACCCGTGAATAGACCCTCTGTGAAATATTAAAACAAAGAAAAACAAATCATTTCTGGCACCTAAAGTAGCTTTAACGTATATAATATAAAATACATGTTGGATTTGACATGCGTTCTTATTACATATTTTAATGGCAATCTCAATGTATTTCTCCAAAGATGATTTCAGTAATTTGGGGTTATGATATTCCACTCAATTGTTACCAATTCACCTGAGAGATTTTCGTAATTAAATAGCGTGTGGTTAGACGCTGTCTACTTGCTGGTTAGGCAATAATAATGCACAGGAAATCGCTATTCCGTCTTTTACACAAGTCATGTGAATCAAATCAGACCGAAACTTTCCTTTTCCTTCTATGTTAAATCATACATCACTTATTTTATTTTGAAATGCTTCATTTATTTCGTTGTAAAAAATAACATTAATTACATAATTATAGAATTAAAAATGGAAACCTTTTTCATTTTTAATTAGACAAAACTCCAATCGTTCGAATCATTTCCTATTAAACTTGCATGTTTATAGTTGGCAGAAAGAATGTATTACTTCGAAATATCTTTATGGGGTTTTTGATACTTATTAAGAGCAGTCTTCTCATTTGATGACAATCTAGAATTAGAAATGTGCAGAACTTGGTCTGATGACATTTAAGTACAATAGATGAAATATTTTCTTTTTAGAAATTACAATAGTAGAAATGAAAATGGATAACATATGGCAAACACTGGACGAAGGAACATTGATAAAATTAAAGATGAAGCTTAAACATTTAATATGAATTAGATCTTCCAACTCGGGGGTCACGGGTTTAATTACCGTTGGAACCCAATTTATTTTAAAAAAGGTTCCAGTTTGGTTTTCACTTAAGGTTACTTGTATATATTTCTGATTAGTTTGGTAGATATTGCCAAATGGCTATTTACCAACCAGGTTATACTTATAACGAAAGTGTAATACAATAAACTGCAAGTACAAACTCAATAACATCTATGATATAATAAAAAGCATGATAGAATCGTATTATAATTTGCAAATACTTGACAAAATATGACGGCGTATAAATTATTTTTAAAAGTTCTTCATTTCATTTTTAGACATCAATAGATAATTGGACTATATACGCAAAAAGAACCCAACCCACATTTTAAGTTCTTGATAATCGAGAAAACACGATAACACGTCGTATAAGCTTGTATGGAATTCTTTTTATAAAACGAAATTAAACTATTGAAATGCATTTTACTTCATCGTCATACATTTAAGATTAATCTATGTTTATTAGATACTTCAAATAAACCGAAAATTTTGTTACAATATGTTATGTGAGCTGGGTCTTTCTGAAATATATTATGTTCATTTGAAGTATCTTACAGCTTATATGAATCGAAAAAGCAACTTAAGAAAAAAATTAAAGTGTGAGTCCTAATTCAATAAATGAAAATTTACTTCCGCCTTTTTACAATGCCTAAAAATATGTTCACCTGTTTTTAATCATATTATTTATAAAGATGAATATAATATTTATCAATGCCCAAAATCGTAAAAATAGAATGTCTTATATTTTTACTGAGTTACATTTTCTACTTTAATCCCAACTTTTGTAATCCACAACTTAAAGCTACAGAATGTAATATACTCATAAAAACCGAATTACAGTTGTTTAGTTTTAAAACTTTTCAAAGACACTTTTAAGTGAATTGGTGCTGCAAAGGTCACAAATTAAATGTCCCATATCTTAAAAAATTCACACAATTTAGAACGCATCGGCGAGTAATATCACCAATGTTCACTTTTCACGTAGAACAATAATGAAATTAACAAAAACACAGAATTAACTAAATTACAAAGATAAAATATAAACGGCATTTCCTGAATCTTAGGTCTTGTCTCACAGTCAAGACCTAAGATTGAGGAAAGGCCGAAGAAGGACCCCCTAGCTGGACTCAACAATATCTAAATTAAAAAATATCCACCAAACTAGACATGCAGTTACCCAATTGTTGCATTCTCACTATTGACGAATTACAACGAGCAATTGTCGTTAGCAAATTGCTAATTGACACATTTGAATTGTAAAATCATCATCGGATTCTTGGTCGGAATCAATTTATCGAACTTCTTAGTTTAAATTTCGTATTTGTGATATTTCTCCGCTTTGCGTGTTTTAGACCTCTAAGCCCATATGTCCAGAAATCAATTTTATTTATAAAAAATCATATATTGTTTTCTTGTTCCTAGCCGTAAAAGACGTTTTTGTAGCAGTCATTCGCTACGCACTGTTATGAATTATACATAAAAATATATCTTCGAAATATGATCTTTTTGTAATGAGATCTAAATCTGAACCTAGCGAACATTACTGTTCCGTTTCGTTCACTGGTTTTATTGCAAAACGATACAGCACTGCCAAGTTTCAAGGCTGCATATATTGTAAAAACCCGCACGTTGTGTTTACTATCCGTGTTTATTCTAGCGGTGTGGATATTCTCTACTTAGTTATTTTTAGCCTAAATTGAGTGGCGTGAGCTCTACTGTATCTAAGTATAAGTAAGATTTTTAAACTAATAACTAATGCAATTGAATCATTTGTCCCCCACAGTGACCTAGTAATGATACTTGTTTTGTCTCTCTTCCTAAGAGATCTGGTTCGATTTTAAATGGAGCCAAAATGAAAAAAAAATGTTAATATTCTTTATATTCAGGTTGTTATTTGATTCGATTTGATTGCAATATAATTGCAATGAGACTGATGTAAAAATTTCGAGGTTTTCAATACTTGTATCTATATAATTATCTACACTTACGATTCCCAACGGAGACAATATCAACGATTCCCAACGGGAACAACTGGAACAATATATGGTAGATATTAACTTTTAGGGTGCGTTGAATTGTACAGAATTTTCGGGAGAGAATTAGGAATTTTAAGGGGGTCATTGTGGTATTCATTAAATGTTCCAGTAATAAAAAATGTCTGACCGTATTGCTAGCTTGTAAACGCCATTCGTCCCGCAACAGTAAAAAAATGTCTTTATAAAATTTAAAATATGAAATGTATGATTTTCAATTACATCTATGGGATTATGTACGTATGAAACGAAAATTAGTTAATGAAAAACTAGCACCACGTTGCAAGAAATAAATATATCCAATATTATACGGCGGAGTATTGACTTATCCTATGATTCCTCTAGGGGGCGTTGGTTTGAAAAATGTTGGGAATCCCTGATCTACGCTATAAGGGTTTTTATCATTTCAAAAAGGCTCAGCGATATGATTTGTCACCAATACTTATAAGGCAGATTTATATTTTTAATATCCTTCCTTTAAAAGGGAACGCGAACAACAATGGTTATTTTTAAAATTTGTAGTATCACAATTACATGATAAGGCATAATGATTGATAAATCAAATAAGCTGTAAATTAATGTCATAATCATCCTCACACAAACAAGAGGTAATGATAGTAAAAATAAAATATATAGTTACATTTTTTTGGGGAACATTTTACAGCCTTTCTGCTTATTCATATTCTCGATGAACTGTCTTATGTTATGCCCAACTATGAACTCACATGATCTCCTAGTTTCGTTCCGCTATATCTGACCTGCGTGACACAGTTGGCAAGACGCTTAATTACCACCCCCAGAGGTTAAGGGTTTCATTCCCACTGGTACCCAAAAAATATATAATTCGTCTGATAATAATTCTCGAACACGATCCATGTGTGAATGTTGTTGCCTTTTCACGTATAGTAGTATTGCCAACAATGATGAAACACGAGTTCCGTGACTACTACAGAGGTTGTAATTTGTTTTATCAAACACTGTTTATTTCACTTTTTGTAATGGTATAACCCTACCGGTTTCAAGACATCATCAGGGGAGCACAAACAAGGCTGTGTTTGATAAAACAAATTACAATTTCTTTAAACCTCCACAATTTTAATGCCTTAACTATAAATAATATACTCCAGAGGTTCTAAACCCGATAGCTCAGTTACCAGTGCCGAAGGTAATATTGTCTCGCGAACACGCTCTTTAATATGTTCGAATGAACAATTCGGATATCTTGAAGGGTACCATACGAAAGAAGAATTCCACTACACAAACAACCACCACCCGGGAGGGGGGGGGGGGGGGCTTCAGATCCTATTCAGCTTGAAATTGTCGTCACTCATAGTGCTGTAAGAACCTTCTCCACTCCATATATTAATTAAACCATCGAACCATCCTCAGACTTATTATCTGACTTCTTCAAGTCAAGGATCATTCAACCAACACAATATTTCGACCATCGTGCAATATACGAGTATCTGAACCACCACAATATGTGTTCCCCTGGTATTGTTTAATAAAGTAAATGCGATTGGAGTTATAGTGTTGTGTAGAATGTGTGGAAAAAAACATTGTTTGACAGAATAAAGATTGAGGGCATTAGGAGAAAATGCGGATTGATATAAGATGCAGTGCTTAAAGTGAAGACAGGAGCATTGAGGTTCAACCACGTAAAAATAATGAATGATAAAAGAATTACAAAAAATTATCTATTCGGGTAGTATAAAAGGTAGGAGATATTTGGGAAGGTCTAGAAAACGTGGTACGATTAAGTTAATCTAATTCCGAAAGAGGGAAAACTGATAAAGGCTTTATAATATGAGAGTACAGTGACGACCTCCGTGGCCTTGTTGATAAAACACTTGTCTTCCAACCCGTGGGTTAAGGGATCAGTTCCTGTTGCAACTCATATTTTTTATAAAAGCTTTTAGTCTGGTTTTCACTTAAGGCCTCTTTGACATCTTTCTCGTTGGTTGGAAGAGATTGTCACAGAGCAATAAACCCACCAGTGTGTAATGTATACTACAAAAATATAATACAGTACACTATGAGTGTATGGACGTGGTAGAAGCAAAACATGTGGGCCAGGATATAATGAAACAAATATATGTTCTTTCTGCCCAGCTCAATACGGATATGGTGATGATGACGACGATGATTTTTTTATAAGTATGCATTTGAGTGATTCTTGAATAAATTTATTTTTTAACTTATCGCATTAATATGCCAACTTTAATATAATCGTCATTTGAAATCTTAACTTAAAAATACTTCGCGTCTTTAATTCAATGAATTAATAAAATTACTATCATATATAAATAATTTATAACGCAAAAAGAATACGTTTTGTATTCACCGTAATGAAAATTACATATTTTAATTTTTTATAATAATTTCACACTGAAATTGAAATTTCTACATGAGCCCGTAATAAGAGTATTTCCATAACGGAATACGGATTTCAACTTACTCGTAAAATCGTATAATAGAAAGCCAAGGCCGGGCCGGATCGGATCGGAGTAAATGGCTCACAACAGAATTAAATAAGGTTACGTATTCTCAGCTGAGAGTTTGGACGAAGATGAAAGTGTGTATTAGTTACCATAACGCAAAACCGATTACGGGCAGGAATTGAGAAACTTTTTCAAAAAAATTATCGAAAAAAACTACATTCACCTCTGTAAATTGATTTTGAATAGCTTACAGCGTTTCTTTACAGTATTTTCATGCCTGATTCTAGTTTATGTTAAATCATTGTAAAACAGTCTCAAGATTTCGCAATCTTTTGAAAAAATTATGGATCTGTTATTGTTCAAAAATGCATTATTCACCAATTTTACGATTTATTTATTTTATGAAACAGACGAATGGAACAACTCAGTAAATAAATAAGTTTTTGTCCATATCGTTGATTTGATATAACAAATTCTTAAAACGTGTCAATGAAGAAAAGCTGAATAGAATGTGAAAAAAAAAATCATTAAGAATATATTATTTATTTATTTAGTCAATTTATTGTAAAATATACAAATAGCGATTTCATTGACAAGAGTTACGAAGATTAATACGAATTGCTGGATGAAAGATTTCAGTTATTTTCAAACACAAAACTAAAATATAATCAAAGCATTAAAAAAAGAATTAACAAAAACAATTCACCAAAATATCTGCAAATGTCACCAAAGATTGGGAAAGGAGAAGGAAGATATAAAAGGACAAGAAAATTGGAGCTATGGAGAAACATTGCAAAGTAATATAATTGGAGCTATGGAGAAACATTGCAAAGTGATATAATTGGAGCTATGGAGAAACATTGCAAAGTGATATAATTGGAGCTATGGAGAAACATTGCAAAGTGATATAATATTTTAATTCGTTCTTTGAAACAAGCTAAAGAGGGTGGGTCTTACGGAAACTGGTATTTAACCAATTTAACTTTTTATAATGTAATGTTGTGCGTTCAAATTGATCAAAATCATCAACAATATACATAAAGAAATACTTAAAACTTAAAATACAACGTTAATCCTTTTTTAAACAATTTCAATTTTAACCCAAAAAAAGTTGTGAAATACCTATGTTATAAACCTTAATGCGTTTAAATTCAATCTGAAAGAAAGATTTCAATCATAGACATTTAAAACTAGTAAATTCAATCAAGATGCTTAAATGTTCGTTTCATATTATTGCATCCAAAGGTACCTTATTATTCAATATACGAGTATGACTCGGCACTAACTTTACTTTTATATGCTAAATTAACGACCAAGATTACGAAGTTGTCTCGAAACCAACATTCAATTTATTACTTGACCTATTAACACTTTTTCGAACTCTTGATAAAATTGTTTTAAATTAGCTTCTTTCAAACCAGGTGAAAAACTTTCACGGTTCTTCATATATTTTAAGGGTACCAAAAACTGAAATGAAAAATAATTGAACTAGTCATTTGGTAAAAGACGTCCATTTAAAACTAGATTTATTTAATGAACTATTCGTTACATTTCCTTTCGATAAAATTATTAATATGTGTAGTGTTTTTTACCAACAGAATGAATCATCTTCCCACCAACAGTTTTGTTTAAAATAATCCGTTGTGATTTTAATCCTTAAATTCTAAAATAACCCAAACCCCACTGTGAGTGGCTGCCCTCAAATATATGTTTAAAAAAAAGATTACCGTTTTGTAAATAAGACCAAAAAGTAATGTGTCCTTTAACAAATGACTACTTTGATTAATAAAATAATCACTCATAGAAGCTAAAGCTACATGTGTCAGAATTTGTCAAATGTTTTAAAATGCACACTTTTAACTCGGATGCGTTCATATATTTTTATTTATTAAGGTATAATAAATAATAAGACCACGTGGCAATAAGCCCGCCAGGTTATATTGTACACAAGAAAAATGTAACACAATGCAATACATTTAAAATATTTCCGTATATAATATTAGGTCCTTACATATGAAATTGGCGTTTTGCCGTACTGGCAACTTTGATCTCAAATATCTTCTCTTTGGTTAGGAATTCCAAATTCAAATTTATACAGCTATTTACTCAAGTATTTGTGTTTCGAAAAGTTTACAAAACAGTTTACAAATCAGTTTACAAATCAGTTTAAAAAAATCAGTTTACAAAATGGAAAACTTGAAATATCGCGTTATTTACGAGTACGAGTTCCACCGTGGCACCAGTGCTGCAGAAACGACTCGAAGGATTAATGATGTGTATGGCGACGGTGCCGCAAAAGAAAACACAGTGCGTTTTTGGTTCCAACGTTTTCGTTCTGGAAATTTCGACCTGCAGAACAAGCCCCGTAGACGGCCGGAGACCAAAGTTGATAATGAAGAATTGAAGGCTATTGTGGAAGCGGATCCATCGCAAACCACGTCCGAGTTAGCTGCAGGCTGCGGTGTTAGTGATAAAACTGTTTTAATCCACTTGAAGCAAATTGGGAAGGTGAAAAAGCTTGAAAGGTGGGTACCTCACGAATTGAGTGAAGCAAATCAACAAACGCGCGTTGACTGCTGCGTTGCATTACTCAACCGGCACAATAATGAAGGGATTTTGAATCGAATCATTACCTGTGATGAAAAGTGGATCCTGTATGATAATCAGAAGCGCTCATCGCAATGGCTGAACCCTGCCGAACCCTGCCGAACCAGCCAAACCATGCCCCAAGCGAAAATTGACTCCAAAAAAGTTACTTGTGAGCGTTTGGTGGACTAGTGCTGGTGTCGTTCACTACAGCTTTCTTAAATCTGGCCAGACGATTACGGCAGATGTCTATTGTCAGCAACTGCAAACCATGATGGAAAAGCTAGCTGCTAAACAACCGAGGCTGGTTAATCGCTCTAGGCCACTGCTGCTTCATGATAACGCTAGACCACACACTGCACAACAGACGGCTACCAAATTAGAAGAGCTTCAATTGGAATGTCTAAGACATCCACCGTACTCTCCGGACCTTGCCCCAACAGATTACTATTTTTTTCGAAATTTGGATAACTTCTTGCAAGGGAAAAAATTCAACTTCGATGGGGCAGTCCAAACCGACTTCAAAGATTTTATTGATTCCCGTCCGAATGGTTTTTTTAGTAAAGGGATCGATGAACTACCTATGAGATGGCAAAAGTGCATAGATAGCAATGGTACATACTTTGATTAAATAAATATATTATATTAAAAAAAAATCAACTTTATGTTCCTCCCAAACAAAACGCCAATTTCATATGTAAGGACCTAATATTTTATTTTCTGAATGTTCATTCATATTTTGTATATGTGGTTTTTGGAAAATTGTTTATGAGTCAAAAGTGATACTTAATACATAGTATTGAATTACATTTTCATTGTACATACTCGTAATACAATCTGGTGGGTTTATTGTCTTGTGACAATCTCTTCCGATCAACCATAAAAATATTGAAGGCCTTAAGTGAAAACCCGGCAGAAAATATTTTTTCGAAAAAAATTACACCAACGGGAATCACACCCGCATGATTGTAAGACATGCGTTTTACCAAGTAAGCCATAAAGGGCGTCAATTTGTTGCCAATACTTTTAAAAGCTTTCAACTTTATCAAAAAATGTATATCACTGTTATATAAATTATTCTCAAATGAACATTTGTCTATGAGATACTGTTTCGAAATTTCGTTAATATGTAAGCGGTTTTGAAAAATATATAGGTACATGTATCATATATATAAATATTTAGACTTGTATCAGTTTTACCGGTTTCGCTCTTATCAGAAATTTAGACGATTCGATGTCATATAACAGCGCCTAATGAATCTTTATAAGTGTCATCACGAATGTTTTTGATATCCTGTACTTGTCAAAGATACACGTTATATTTTGTCAAGTAAAACAACAAAATCTACACATCATCTTGCATGTCATTATAATACTTACATTAAAAAACACTACATAAATGGAAACTTTCTTTATTCCACCGATAATTCTGGAAACCTCACTGGCCTGAGCGTTTTACAAAGCACGCGCCAATATGAGTTAAATATGAAGTGGTGGTAAGCAAGAACCCAAAGTCAGAATTTATTGACGACCCAAGAGAAAATTGTCGGGGTTCAATCTCTCTCCAAAAAGCCATGGGTGAGGTATACGGACCGGACATGGCGGGTGTGTCGAGTTTCTTATTTATACTATATTTTATGTGTCTATTCCTTGATAGAATGATTATTGACAAGTAAAAGTTGTTATTATTGGGAAGAAAAAAGTTATTGACAATTTTATCCAACACCACAAATATTTTTTTTTGTTAATTCGGATACCGAAGTTTGCGGGTCTCTGTCCCACTCGTTCGGCCCGGGCCCGGGCCTTAGCAAGGTCACTGTCAACTCGTTCCCTTGGAATTGAAACTTTCCATCTACTTCGACAACAAACCAAGTCCTTCAACACAAATCTACTTCTCAGTTGGCACCGGCAAACTGCTTGTTGCCGGATGTGCGTTCGACTCCGGAAACTTCTGGTGTTATTATCGGAAGCGTCATCCGCTGCAGCTAGAATCCGAATATGCTTTGAACAGGCATTTCTTCAATAGTTAACTCTCACTTGTAAGCTATGCACACACTTATCACATTTTAGGTACTTACCTATCGTTAATTGCATGACAAAGTCCATTCAATTTTATATTGCGGTGTATATTATACTTGCTGAATATATTATAGAAGCACAGTCCATCACGCCGAGGATAGGAGGAGGAGGCAGATTTCACCCTTTGTACTAAACTATAATCTTATATAAATTACAATCTTACCGACATCAATCCAGTTAAATTTCCCATAATGAAGTTAACTAGATTCGTCCACATGTTTTCATGATAAAATAAATAAATAAAAGGTTTATTGATATCAACATGCTTGTAGAATGTAAATATATATCCAGAAACGATACATTTATGCTAAGGCAATGTAAAAAATACATTTGAAAGATATGTTATTTAGCGGTCTAGGCTCACCTCATAACATTTTTCCAATTGAAATGCACTCCCACCAATAGGAGGGCGAAAAAAAACACACAACCCCAGATTTACTGCCAGCGTAAAGAGAGGAAATAAAAATAAGTTCAAATTTTGACAAAACAGAAATAAATTAGACGATTTTTTTGCTGAGAGTGTCATATAGTATAACACAGACGGCTCATACTATATTTCAATATATTATTTGTTAAGGCTTTCGATCTATCGATTAAATGGAAATATTTATTTATTTACTGACTCAAAAAGAAAGAAAAATGAGTTTTAGTCTGACAATAAAGTTCTCTTCTCGTGCGATAGTGTTGCCAACACATGCAATTACGAACCGCAAGATCCATGCTAACTCAAGTGATTCTAAAATTGAAGGTTCAATTCTGGTACCGAAGACGATATTGTCTCTCGGTCACACTCTTCAACATGTCCAAATCACTAATTCAATATGTTGAAGGGCACCATAAAAAATACATTACATTTTGGTGTGTCAAATGGCATTCTCTTTCAACCAACCACACAATAGTGAATAAAAAAATTACATGGTCTCAAAAATTATTCAAATTATTGTTCATTAGTATAATATTCATAAAAACACAACAAAAAACTGAAATATCATCAATCGACGGAAATTGTAAGGGATGGTGGAGAGGAAAGGTAAATCAGGAATAGCCTAGCATTACTGATTTGATACGTGTTTTGTATTACAAATATATTTTATTACACTTTACAAATATTGTATCGTATTACACTTATTTGTAAACAGTAGAATCTGGTGAGCTTGTTAATTTTTATTTGCGTTTGCAATCGTGTTCGTGAAAAAAATTTAACTTAATTATTTTTTATTTTTATTATTACACATGACAAGAAATATACACAATTTGAGAAAAAACAACAGGTAATTTGATTTGGACATATAATTTTAATTTTAAACTAAATATTTTTTTTCAAATTTTCGGTCACCGTGGAGAATAATCCCAAACTAACGAGTTTTTTTTATTTATTTATTGGAAAAAACAATCTATGATACACACATTTGCCAAAAGCTATGCCCATTGAGAACTAAAGGACTTATCTAATTTCTACATTATAACTATAAATTAATTTAAGTTTAATTTCCTACGTGTAATTTTTATTTTTAATAATATTAATATTTAAATTCTTATAAACACCTACATTCTTACTTATAACTAGATAACAATTCTTACAACTTATCAAATTACTGAGTATAAGGCATACATACGTTCTACGATTAAGCCATAAACACGGACTGAAAATAATCCACATAAATTTGAATGAACTCGTATACTCGTTCGTACGTTTAAGGAAATCATCACTGTGACATCACTATCACTAGTTGCATCACGCTCCGCATGACCACATCTCGAGAGCTCTTGACTCCACATTGTCATGTTGTTACGATGACACAGCCGGTAATTATTCTAACTAGTTTTAGAACCCATTTAAGAAAACAACATGCTTTGTTCGATGTTTATCTCACAATTATTGTATCCCATGCCGAAAACAGCATTGTTATTATTTTAAGATTATATTAGGGAACATAAAAACTGTAAAATATTTGTTTCAGTATAAAATAAACGGTTTATGGATTAAAAGAGGCGAATTGTAATAATAACGACGACAATTTTATAGGTAATATTGAGTCACCGAGGTAAAAGTGACCTCCGTGGTCCAGTTGATAGATGCCTGTCTTCAACCCAGAGATTGCGAATTCGATTCCCTTTCGAATCCAAGTTTTTTTTTAAAACGGTTCCAGTCTGGTTTTTACTTAAAATCTCACTAATATGCTTCTGGTTGGTTTGAAGAGATTATCATATGGCAATAAACTGAAAGTGTTATAGATAATTGAAAATAATACGCGAGTCTTCTTTAAGTCAGTAGCCGTAATTATTTTTATCAAATTGACTATAAATTCCAACCTAATAAAATTTAGACACCTTTTTCCAATTAACTATCTTAAGAAAACCAGTGAGGTTTGTGCGCCCGCCAGGCTGACCTTGGTTATTGCCAGGGCGGGGATTCGGTGTTCAAGGCAACGGCAACACCAATCAAACACAACTCTTCACTCATTATTATGTAAATCTAGCTATTTGACTACAGTGCCGAGTTCTCCCTTACCATCCATGTATTCAGTACTCAGACACTATTTTTTATTTTCTTTCATTTCCATATCCGAAGCTCCCAAGCTTGAACGTGTTTATTTATTGACAAAATAAACGACACTTATGTGTCACAGTGACAATTATTATACAAAATGTACATACATATTATCATACCATTTCCGTGTCTGGGGTAGACAGAGAGGACAGAGTGACAGACTTTCATATCTCGACACACATCCTTAGCCTCCTCCAATCCATACACCTCATATGACATCTACGAATTCTCTGATTTTCTATGTTTCATTCTTGATAAATGTCATTCACTTAATCCAACCATACTTTAGTTGGTCTTCCTCTTACACGTCTTCCACTCATATTTGCATTAGACTCGTATATTTGTTTTGTAAGTATTTCATTCGTTCCACATGCCCAAACCATCTCAATGTACTCTTCTTCATCTTACTTAACACATCAGCCTTAAGTTCACATTTATCCCTTATCACTTCGTTCCGTATTCTGTCATACATCATCACTCCGTGTGTTCTTTTCAATGCACGCATTTCTACAGTATTTATTCGGCTGATCTGCACTAAATTATCTAAATAAAACATGTAAGATTTTTACTAAAATAAAATACCTTAATTATTTATGTCAAGCTCAATCAATTGTCACGCTTAATGATCTCTTAGTACCTCGAAATTAGTTCGGTCTTTGATTATATAATACAATAATGCAACAGATTTGTTGAAATTCGTATAAAAATAGCCTTGATGTGATCGTTTGCCCAAAATGTCCCCTTTGATAATTCGAAATTGTTAGCTGAGGACTAACAGAAACAACCTATGGATGCATTTGCTAAATAACAGGGATCATGGCATTTTTATTAAAATACAATACGTTCAATATGTACTCGTATCTATACCAGCTCAAGTGTCAAACTTAATAATACGTTCAATATTTACTCGTATCTATACCAGCTCAAGTGTCAAACTTAATAATACGTTCAATATGTATTCGTATCTATACCAGCTCAAGTGTCAAACTTAATAATCTCATAACACGTCAAACTTTTCGAGATATTAAGATTTTTCTCGCTAGAAACCCATTATATTAAAATATAACGATGAATATAACATTTCAAATATGAATAGAAGGCGTGGCAAATGAAAACCAAGGAAAGCACGGTTGGATCAAGTGAATATTTTTTAAAGAAAGAAACATAAAATGTCAACGAAATGTAGGAGTTGTATGAGGTGTATGGATATATAAGATGCGAAAAATGTATGTTGAAATAGGAAAATCGGGCGCTCTATTCTCTCTGTATACCACGACATGGAAATGACGTGATGTTATGTATGTAAATGATTTAATACTGGTCCGCGATGGATTGGTGTACATGATTTTTTACATAATATGAAAATTATATTACATATTTTACATACCATCACACATGGTGCCTTTTGGGGTAGGCAGAGAGGACAGATAGCTACGCTTTTCTATTCATCTCAAGATTCCTAATAATTATATTACATTCAAATAAATTATCTTTCAGCGCTTACTGCGTAATTTGATTTGATGCGTTGCGTCATTCATTTGCGATATCATTATTAATCTCGCAAAAAACTTTTTTTTTCTTTTATATCAATCATCATTGGAGCATTGCAAAATATTAAAAATCATATTAATATTAAGTAGTTCAGAATATTAAGTGACAAAATATTATCGGGCACACGACTGCATAATATGTTTATTATGCAAATATAGTACGAGTATACCATAGTTGCTGCTATGCACTTCATTTTAAAGCAAAGTTAAACTCTCATCATCATCATCAAAACCCTCACATCATTTTCTTATTAGGCTAGACAGAAAAAAAAGATCTCCACTTCATTGTATCCTGACGTAAATCTTTCGCTTCTGTCGCGTCCATACATCTCCATACATACTCTTCTATTATAATGATTTTTCACTCTTCTCTCTTTCAAAAATGGATTCATTTGATCGTTCCATGGTTTTATAGGTCTTCCCAAACTTTTTGTACCTTTATACTACTCGTATGGATAATTTTTTAAATTCTTTCATCAATCATTCTCTCTACGTATCCATCTTAAACACTACATTAATTTCTTCAATCCATATTCTTCCCTAATGTCCGCATTACTTACTAAAATTACTTGTATGTTTATCACTACTAGTAATCCCACTCAAATTTGTTTAGCGTGTGCTAGCACTTTTACTCTGTCCTCTTTGCCTACCCTGACAGGGAAATGACGTGATGATATGTTTGCATGTACGAGTATGTTAAAAGATATATCTCAAAATAGTCAAAGACGCCTTTCAGTCGATTATCTGGCCACTACGAGTATTATAGCTACGAGTATATGAGATTGCACACTCAAAAACAATATTATTGCATTGGATCATGATGAGCCATAACGAGATGACAAACCGCTTCTAAAGTTTACCATTTCTACTCATTTCAAAGTTACACATTTTTTAAACAGTTCAAGTAGAATTGTTGTTTTTGTCGTGATTTTCTTGCTTCGTTTTGCCCACTGCAAGTACTATAAAACGAGAAAAATCGAATCGAACTTCCGCAATTTGTAAAAAATATAAAAAAATATTTAACACCGTCGATTAGATTACATAACGTTGGGCCTTAAAATGCTAATAGAGTCAAACCTTTTGCACTTTATTACAAGCTACTTAATGGACCTCAAAGTTAATAAAACTAAAACAAAAAACATGGCTATTGATCGAAACAACGAAATACAATGACTGCATCCACAACAAGATTTGGAGATCATACACCTATATTACGCTTTTAATTATCTTGGGTCTTCAATTGTTTATAACAGCGGATGTGAAACTGAAATTAGAAGCAGTGAGTGCTATGTCGAGGCTAGGACTGATCTGGTGAAACATACACATCTCTCGAAGGGTGAAAGTACGTCTTGTTAAAACCCTGATTTCCTCAATTCTCCTGTATGTTTCAGACACTTGAACAATAAAGACCAGATAAAGGTCAAGGATTGTCTCTTTTGAAATGTGTTGTTGGAGATAATTGTTGAGTTTTTCGTGGACAGAACTTAACTCCTCAGAGATGCTGTCGAGATGGTGTACTCGAAGCATCTTGAATCTTCGGTTACGTTTTGCGCATTGTGGGCATAGAAAGATTCATGGTCACTGGCAATGTGGAAGATTGCAGAGGCAAAGAGATAATACATATGCTGGAGCGTCCAGAGAGTGCTTTGGGTCTGCCTTTGCCACAAGCTTAGAAAGTTTATTGTTTTCCATTCGTATGGCGCATTGCAACATATTCGAACTGGTGATTTGGAAGTACTATATCAAAGATTGTGGCCGATAAACAACGTTATATTTTGCCCTTCTGATTGAGTATTCGGGTTTAGAACCACTGGAGTAGGCACGGAACTTGAGGTTCATTGTGTTATTAATACTACCCTGCACGTCTAAAACGTGTGTTATTACCAGACTTAGTTATTTTTTAGTCATTATGTTTTCGGTTAGCATCGGGAATCGAATCTACAACCCCCGGGTGGAAGTCAAGCGTCTACCAGCTAAGCCATAAAAGTCGTTAACGTAGTAACATAGCTTACATGTTTAATTTGTCACAAATGGTATAGATTGACAACCCCTACAAACTAGCAATATGACGCTTTTGGTTAGTTTCAAGAAGAAAAAATGTCCCAATCTGGTTGTTTCTCATGCAGGTCTCTAATGCGTTTACAATGTCTCAAATTGTCTTGATTTGATATTTTATCGACCGATTCCATAACATTTAGAGTTCTATTTAGTTATTCTAAAACAGTATAAGGTTGGCAAATTGTCTTAATATAATTACAATATTTTTATCAACATATCTCCTAGCATTCCAAGTTCTATTAAGTTATTTTAAAATAATACTCGTCTAAAATTTGCGGATCGTCTTGATTTGATTACAATATTTTTATCAACCGATTTCGCAGCATTCGGGTCTCTATTCAGTTATTCTACTCGTAAAGCAATATGAGTTTTGCAAATTGTCTTAATTTGACTACTATATTTGTCGACCGATTTCATAGCGTTCAGAGTTACGAGTATATTAGTTATTCTAAAACAGTATAAGGTTTGCACACTTGAAAATAAAGACATGTCAATCTCACTTCGAAGAAGTTAGAAAATCACCGTGCATCATAATTATCGATTCTGACTAGTTTCACTGTCCATTGATTGCTAGATAATACAGAGAATCTATCTTCATAACTAATCTTAATTACGAGTATGCTTCTTACGATACACGTTTTCTTAGAAACTTCGATTTCATATTCCATCTCGTCAACGTGATTATTCTCCTTTTATCTTGGGCACAGTGGAGAGCAAGAAACAAGAGCGGTCAAGCATTCTGAGACTAGCTGGAATATTATGGTATCTCCGAGCTGGAAGAGTAGGCTGTCGCGCGGGCCGGGCCGGCGTGCATTGACCGAGAAATAACCCGCCGGAGATTCTTGCTAATTTCCCCACTTTAAAAGCAAATAAACGCCGCGCCGTTTAATAATAACCTGCCGGGAACAAGCCCACGGAATAAGAATACCCACCTTCGAATCCCACGCCATTTCCTCTTTCACTTGCACAGGGATTGCTAACCTTTCTGTAAATTAATTTTAATATTTAGAATCTGGATTGTTTTCGAATATATATAATAACAAGTTTAGTTACACTTTCTTAGCAAAAAAATATATATCAAAGTGATTTTGAAAATACTGACGACCTTCATAGCCTAGTTGGTAAGGCGCTTGAATTTCACCCAGGAGTTTCCAGTTCGATTCCCGCTAGTACCTAAAGAAGAAATAAAAAGAGTTCGTCAGATAACAATACTGACTTGCGCCGAATACGTTTAAAAATGTTGTTACTTCTTCACATTCAGTAGTGTTACCGATACGTGATACTGGGGCCGAAGACAACATTGTCTCAATATCACGCTCTTCAACATGTCCGAATCACCAATTGAAATATCTTGAATCATACGAGTACATATGAAAAAGTCAAAATGCTTTCGATTTTCTCTAAGAGGAGAAATTAGAATTAAATTATTTTACTTGATCGCAAACTGTGCTATGAAACAAAGAAATTGTTATTATATTTTGTGATTATTACAATGAAATATATTCATATTTACACAGCTGGTTTTAAATTTTAACAAACAAAATCATAAAATAATTAGGTGTTTTGTCAATTTCTGTATTTTTGTATGTGTGTATGGCGTGCAATTAAAAAATGGAACAATATTTTAATTGACTTAAAACATATATTATGTATTACATACTCGTATGTTCTCAGAACAATGCAAACTATTATCAATCTTTACTTTATGTACGAGTAGGAAAGATCTCAAGGGATAATTTATGTTTTCAGTTACTGAATTTAAAATATGTATACGAGTCGGAATTCTTACGTTTATTTTTTATTTTGTTTCTTATCATCTGATTGATAACCTCCATGGCCTGGTTGCGGTTGCGGACTCATTATTTTCCTGTTGATACTCGATTTTGTAAATTAAGGGTTCCTGTCTGGTTTTCACTTTAGACCTCTATAACACATTTCTGGTTCCAGCAATAAAGCCGCCAGGTTTTATTGTATGCAATGTAAATGTAATTATGGAAAATAAGAATGTACATCCTTTATTTATATTTTTATCTGCATTAATGAAGAAATTGATAGGCGATCCGTCCTGATCAAGTAGGATTCTTAGTCGTCCAATAAATAGACGACGCATGTGCGTGTATTGGATTATTGTATGCAAGTTGTCGCACTGCAGCTAGCACATATTCATGACAAACCAAACCCTAAGTTCCAATGGCTAGGAGAAGGCCACGATTGACTCCATTTGCTGCAGCCTACAAATTCTAACAATGTATATTTCTAAGTAGCTAAGAACCTACAACAAATGTAAATTTACAGGAAATTAGAGCTAATAATAGTAAAACCAGTTCGAAAGTTGGTCCGACAAAAGTCGAACCTGGTACCCCCGCTCACATGGTATGAACTCGAACCGTTTGATCCAGGGCTGTGGAGTCAACCAAAAAAAACGTACACCGACTCCAATTAGTAGTTTTTTTGGAAATAATGTCTACGGGGATTCCCCATACCTATTACATGTTATTTTTACTAAATGGTACATACGAGTAGTTCATAATTTCATAATATAATTTGTGTAGCCAATAAGTTTTGAGAACTGTACAAATTTGAAGTTGAATTTAGAAGAGCAACTCCCGACTCCGACTCCGATTCTTCGACTCCAGAACCCTGGTTTGATCATGGCGCCGACTACATACGCAATAAATGCGAGTATATATACAGTCAAATCTCGGGTCACGAACGCCTCTAGTCACGAACAAATCGGCTTACGAACACAATTTCCGAACAAATTTTGACTCGACCTGCGTACAATGCCTCGGCTCACGAATTAGTTGTAACGGCGCATTACACAATTACGCATTAGTTGTTCTCAGGTGCGCGCGTTGTGAACATTGTTTGTCGTTGCGTTCGTTGTTCTTGATTCAATTTTTTTTTGCTTTTTATATATATAATATACAGTAAATATAAAATATATTTTGCATTAAATTAACCCTCATTATGGCTCCCAAAAAAATTAATTTCGGTTTGCTAACATTTCGGCTCGCGAACGGAATCAAAGAACGAATTAAGTTCGTAACCCGAAGTACCACTGTAATCCACAAAACTTATGTATTTTTTATATATTATTCTCTGTGGTCTTGCTAGTAAGACGACTATCTTCCAATCCGGGGTTGCGGGCTTATTTCACGTTGGTATCCAATTAAAAAACAGTGTTTTTCACTCAAGGCCCCTGTAACATATTTTTGGTTGGCTGGAAGCCAACATGCTAACATGCTAACAAACATGCCAGATTATACCGTATCATATACATTGGAAATGTAAGACGATTCGATACTCTCGTTCTTCCGGAAGATTCCAATGTTTAAATGATTTTTAACTAAACCGGTCTGTGGATTTATACAATAGACACCGACATAGTGGATCGTGGGTTTGCCACCTCAATTTTAGCACTTTCTTACAACTTTGACCTACAATCGACATATCCTTTTTTGTAAGCATCCAAATTATAATTTCTTGTTTTGAATAATGAAAGTATTTTCTTCCAGTTTCTTTTTCCAAGTCTCGTCGCCAATAACGGGTTTTAAAGTGCATTAAGTAGACGCATACTCAAAACAGGTTATTATGCTGCACCCTGATATTCCTAGACGATGAAAATGACAATTATCAAATGCGATACGATTATTATCGTATAATGCAATGCGCCCGTGATAGGAAAGAATGGATTATAATATTAGAGGCATATACGAGTATGAAACACTGGAAACAACCGAGCTGATAATGATGAACGTTTAGAAAATATTGCATTCTCCGTCTTTCTACATTATTGTTAGTTAATGTTTTTCATTTTGGTAGCGGATATGTTCCATGATAATAACATTTATCTTATTATTCTAAATCTAGAATCTGTTCATCAGACATTTTGTCACTTTCCTTGTACGTTGGTTCTCAGCTTTCCATTTTGTAGGTGGTTTTCTACGAAGATGATTGATTGCCAGGGGTTCATCCATGTAGGGCAATAAGGGAGATGTCAGATGGGAAAGACAAGAGTCTTGTTCCTTGTTTTTCTCATCTGACAAAATCTTCTTTCATGCAAATTTCTTGGATACGGATATTTCTTATTTCCTTTCTTAATCCTTGTCCGTGCATTGATCGTAATACAGATCAGTTCAGGGTCCAGGACTTCACTCTCCGTTGGGAGCTAAGCTTGCTCATTACCCCTCCTCTCTCAAATAAACTTGGGTTCGGTCATGATGGAGCTCTGTCACCATACATATTACTTAAAATATTTTTGATGACTCAAAATCATTTTGACCTCTTTCTGCCTTACGACTTTTTGAACCTTGCAAACCCCCCTCAAGGTATTCTTTTCTTTACCTTTTTGACAATGACCTCTTTTTGCGTATTCTTATTCGTCCGCTGTTCTTTGCCTGTTTTTCGAGTTTTTTTTCCTTTTTAACGTTTCTCTTCAATTGTACGCTATGCTCCAATTGAATATAACATGAAATAAAATTCAATCGAATGTTTTACGAGTATGCATAGTACATTCTTTCAATCTTGTTATATTTTTTTCAGCCTTTCGATTTTTAAATATTCAAGTTTGATCTTTGATTGATTTGATTCTTTGAAATGCATAGCACATTCATTGAATTTTTTTTTTAAATTTGCGATTTTTAAATATTTTAGTTTATAGTACATTCTTTAAAATTCAAAACACGTTCTTAGTTTTTTTTTTAATTCAGCCCTTCGATTTTCAAATATGCAAATCCAATGTGTTTTTTTTTTTTTTAGATAATATCCCTTTTTTATTAGAAAAATTATTCAACTTGTAAAGCAACTATTCAATTTAATTCTTATTCATTATCACCCTATACGCTCCAACAAGGATACCATAAAATGTCTCCATCCAAGTCCGTCCACAGCTTGGCACATCCTTCGAAGCCATGGCCAAACTAGCTCTGAAGTGATTGTCTATGGCTATTGTAATAGTTAATTTTAAGCATTAGGGGACTAAGTTACCTTTTGAGTAGGTAGTACTCTTTACACCTTTGGGGCTTCCCCCAGCCCTGAGGCCTGGGTGAAGCCCCAAAGCTGCCTCATCCTGGAATCTTATTCGCGAATATCTACCTTTTATAGACTACCGAAAAAGGCTACCCAAAAATATATGTCGTATCTCCTTGCCCTGTAATCCTACGAGGACTAAGACTATTCAATTTGAAGGATATATATTGATAATTAAAAAAAATGTCACAAGAAAAAAATAGAGTAAAAATGAATAACTTTTGTCGTTATGCGAGACGTTTTGAAAAATACTACATTTAGACAGAAACACCCTTTGATTGATATTAGTCACTAAATGAAGTTAGAAGAATAAATTTATGGTATTTTATAAAATAAATCCTTTTTTTGTATCCAGGATGGCACCACCCCACTCATCCTGTCGGCAGCCATGGGCCAGAGCGAGTGTGTGCAGGAGTTGCTGGAGCAGGGGGCGGACCCCAATGCCAGGAGAATTGTGAGCTATTCCTCGTTTACTAGTCCATTCCCCTTATTAAGCTCAATTGGTTAATACCTAGTCCTTCTTCCTTATAATTTTGTCTTTTAATTTTCCTGTTACTCTCTCACATGTGACAATTATTTTCTACCCAGAAGTTTCGCTTTCATTAATGAAAATTACAAACATAAATATGTATGAATGGAAAATATAAAATTTTAATTATTATTTAACTAAAATTATAGAATTAGATTTTGTAATATTGATTTTTTTCATATTAATTTACAAATTGTTATGTACTAAAAGAGTCAAAATATTAATTTGAAGTCCTATCAAAGAATACACATATATTTGTAAAGACCGGAATCTTTCTACCTTTTGTATAAAAGTACCTGACGACATCCTCCTGGTTGCAAGGTAGTACAAAATACGAGTACATACATGAGGGCCCCACACTATAAATCGTGATCACTTTTAGGAGAGCTATCAATAATGAAACACATATCTCAATTATTCAACATTTTCTCAAAATATATTTTACCGAATGCAATAAAAATAGCATCTGTCAAAATTGTCATATTCCAAAAACAAAATGTCACTCTTTTTGAAATTAGAATCCATAGACTCTAACATGGAATGCGCCCGGTCAGGCCGGCGGGGGGACCTATCTACTGCTACTGCTACAGTGCTCCCCCTCTAGTGTAGCGTACGGTGCGTACCTACGCGAAACGTACGGGTCCTTTCACTATTCTCCCACTACGTGTAGTGTAGCAGGGTGTAGTGGCTGGTTGATGTATTATCTTCGTCGTCTCCGTTGCGTTATTAGTGCTAGCGATGTAAGCGGGCTTGAGGCGGTCCATTGAGACGTTGACCACTCGTCCAGGCAGCTGCAACGTGAACACCTTGTTTTCCCTTCCAAGCACGGCATAGGGTCCGTCGTATGGCGGTTGGAGCGGCTTCCTTACGGCGTCGTTGCGCAGGAACACGTGGCTACAGGTCTGAAGGTCTTTGTGGACGAATGTTTTCCTTCCACTGCCGTGGGCTTCTGTGGGTGCTGGGCGTAGGCTGTGTAAAGTGTCACGCAGCTGCTCCACGTATGTGCTGTCCATGGCCCCTTCATACGACGTTTCTTCAGCGAAGAAATCACCAGGGAGTCGCAGGCTTCTTCCATATGTCAGTTCGGCGGCGCTGACATCCGTGTCGGATCTGACTGCGGCGCGGAGTCCGAGGAGAATGACAGGCAGCTCGTCCATCCACTTTTTGTTATCCGTTAAACGCGCTGTGAGTGCGGTCTCCATTGACCTGTGCCAGCGTTCTATAATCCCGTTGCTTTGCGGGTGGTATGGTGTCGTTCGTCTTTTCTCGACTCCGAGCAGTTTCATAAGGGCGGAAAATAGGTTGCTCTCAAATTGCCTTCCTTGGTCGCTGGTGAGGGTCGTAGGGCATCCGTAGGGGTGACGGCGCGGGCGACGGATTCCGCTGTGATGTCCACGAGCGGAACGGCCTCGGGCCATCGTATGGCTCTGTCGATCATCGTGAGCAAATATCTTTCGCCGTTCCGAGATGTAGGCAGGGGTCCGACTATGTCGATGTGCATGCATTCGAATCGTTTTGCAGGTGGATACGAAGATACGACGCTGCTCGTGTGACAGTGAATTTTCGCTTTTTGGCACTGCATGCACTGCTTCGCCCATCTTCCGACGTCCGCATTCATCGATGGCCAGAAATATCTTTTTCTCATCATTTTTCTGGTGCTTCGTATACCGGGGTGGCTCAAATCATGTAAAGCGTGGTACGCCTGTAGTCTGAATTTGATTGGTAAATAGGGCCGCATATTTGCTGTGGATGTCTCGCAATATATTTGCTTTTCAGATGTAGGTAGAGCAGTTTTTTTAAATTTTAGGTTCGGCCGATTTAGTAGCGTTGGGATGTCAAAAAAAAAAAAAAATCTGTCAAAATCTACCTATAATGTAATTTTTGATTGAAGTACATTAGATCAGTTTTTATAAAAATCAAAATATATTTCTTTGAATCTGACTTATTAATTATACTCTCACTAATATCACTGATAAATACTTATAATTAATGTTGTAAATAAATGTGCTGAAAAAATGTTGTAAATAAATGTTCTAAGAGTAGCTCTAAAGCAGCGCCACTTCTATATTTTACTTAGATGACCTAAATAGCTATTACTTTAGATTTAAAAGTTACTTTAACTATACTGCTTATAATATGTTCACATTGCTATTATAATTCAATATATGAATCTGTTTATTTGCAGACTGGAACTACTGCCTTATTTTTTGCTGCACAAGGTGGATTTCTGGATATAACAAGAATACTTCTTGACAATGGAGCTGAAATAGACTCTGCTAGTATTGTAAGTTTTTTTTCATTATCATTTTCATTGTTTTTCTCTTCTCCTTTGCAATCTGCCTCGGTAGTGCAGATCTCTCCATACATATCTAGATATCTGATCATTTTCGCCACTAAACCTAGTATAGTCCCAGCCTCTCTTTATACAACTATTCCACCTGCTTTCTCCATCACCTGGGGATACTTACTAGCCTTCTTTATTCTAGGCTGATCTTTAAAATCTGTAAGAAATTATTGTTTATAGTGTAGCAGTAGATAGGTCCACCCGCCGGCCTGGCCGGGCGCATTCCATGTTAGAGTCTATGATGCGTCAGGAAGTCTGCTTCGAGTATCGGCTTCGTGACGGCTGCCATGACGAACTTCCAACGGAATGCTCTTCTAAGATTTAGGTCGAGCTCTATTGTCTTTTCTCCGTATGTACGGATAACTGTGTTGTTCGCAGCGTACAGGTTGAAAGGAAGAGGCTTTGCGTAACCTGACGCTCTTGGTATTACGGAGATGTTCGCTCCGGTGTCGACCAGGAACCTCATTCCTGACCTTTTGTCAGTTACGAATAGGCGGTTGGTGGTTCCATAAACGCCGGGTTCCGCCGAGGCCAGCGTTTTTGTCAGTTTTCCGCTTCCCTAGTTTTTTTGAATGTACAAGGCGATCTGCAGCGGAAAGCATTTTTCCCAAATCTGTTGTGATAATAACAGAATGTTGATTCTGCAGTGGAGGGTGAATGACCGCGTGTGGTGCGCGCTTCTGCTTGGCTGCGGTACGGCGATCGTCGGCGCTGACAGTCGTTGCAGGCAGCTCGCGACTTCACTTCCGCGATTTCCAAGCGGAGCTGCTTGACTTCGTCGACCAAGGCGCGGATAGTGTCTGGCTCGAAGGGTTGCCGGGGTTCCATTGTTTTGGGGTTGTTTAGTAGAGCTGCGTCGCGTATGGATTGTTTGCATTTATTGAATGCACTGGTCGATTCTTCAGTCCACTTTATTTCCGTCTTGTCTCGTTTTTTTTACTTTTGCAAAAATGCATGTAGTGGATTTTGAATTTGGGCGGCATTCGGAATACACTCGCGATAATAGTTCAACATTCCTAAGAACCTACGTAACTGCTCGACAGAATTTGGTTTGGGGAAATCGTCAATGGCTTTAGTCTTTATCGCGGGTGGTTTAATTCCATTTTTGTCGACGCTGTACCCGAGAAAGATTACATTATTTTTCCCTAGCGCACATTTTGCTGGATTGATAGTAATCCCATATTCGTTGAAACGGTTTAAGATTCTCCGCATATGTTCTTCGTGTTGGACTTCGTTTTCAGATGCGATTATTACGTCATCGATGTATGGAAATGCGAAGTCTAGGCCGGAAAGTACTTTGTGTATAAATCGTTGGAAAGTTTGGCCTGCGTTTTTCAATCCAGGGCACATTCGAGGGAATTCAAATAAGCCAAAAGGTGTGATGATGGCTGTCTTTTCGATATGTTTGTCCAGGGCTGGTAGCTGTTGATAGGCTCGGTTTAGGTCTAGCGTGCTGAATATTTTTTTTCCTGCGAGCTGGTATGTGAAATCTTTCATACGTGGTACGGGGTACCTGTCGGGCTTTGTGACGGAATTTAGTCGTCTGTAGTCGCCGCAGACTCGTAGTTCGCCGTTTTTTTTTTGGTACGACAACAAGTGGGCTTGCCCAAGGGCTCTTGCTGGGGCGGCATATACCTTGAAGCATCATCTCCTCAAATTCTTTTTTGACTGCTTGATAGCGGTGGGGTGGTATTTGCCTTGCTTTCGCATATAATGGTGGGCCAGTTGTTTCGATGTAATGCTCCACTTGATGTTTGGAGACTTCCTTGAAAGGTGATGGTCTTGTGACGTCGGGGAATTCTGCGAGAATTCGGTGGTACTTCTGCTCCATATCAATCGTTCGTACTGTTGGTTGTGCATAACTGTACATTGGCGCCCTGACATAGAGGTTCGTCGTTTGGTCCATGAGGCGGCGTCCAGCGACGTCGACGAGGAGTCTCGACGCGAGACAGCTGCAAAGACTGCTGTCAGAGATGGAGCTCGGCGACCAGCGCCCATCACAGCTGTTACGACGCATGCGGAATCACGCCCGAGAGATGATCTCGGATACAACGCTGCATCTGATGTGGATGAATTTGATGCCTGCTCACGTGAGGTCGGTCTTGGCGATCAGCCATACGATCTCCAAGAGGACCTATCTACTGTAGCAGTAGATAGGTCCACCCGCCGGCCTGGCCGGGCGCATTCCATGTTTGTCTGTTCTAGCATTTTGTCGGCCAGCAGTGCGAGTTCGTCGAGGGTGGCAGTCTTGGAGATCGTATGGCTGATCGCCAAGACCGACCTCACGTGAGCAGGCATCAAATTCATCCACATCAGATGCAGCGTTGTATCCGGGATCATCTCTCGGGCGTGATTCCGCATGCGTCGTAACAGCTGTGATGGGCGCTGGTCGCCGAGCTCCATCTCTGACAGCAGTCTTTGCAGCTGTCTCGCGTCGCTCTCCTCGTAGACGGAGATGAGTCTGTTTTTGACGTCTTGGTACTGGTTCGCGCTTGGGCTGTAGAGTAGATCCGCGATCTGCTCGATGTCCTGTTTGTCAAGCTGGGCGAGGACCATCTGAGCCAGCTGGGCTTGGCCGCGGTGGAGGTCCTGGGTGGCGGCTTCAAACGTAATAAACCACAGGCGTGGTTTGTCGCGCCAGAATGCCGTGATCCGCATCGCCAGCGCGATACCGGCGAGGTTATGTGCAGATGATGCGTTTCCAGATGCGGGTTCTGGGTTTTGGTTTGTCATTGTGCGGTCGTTATCGAGATGATAATATATGTTATATTCGAAATCTGTGTTCATATCACGTCGGGGTCACCACTTTAGGAGAGCTATCAATAATGAAACACATATCTCAATTATTCAACATTTTCTCAAAATATATTTTACCGAATGCAATAAAAATAACATCTGTCAAAATTGTCATATTCCAAAAACAAAATGTCACTCTTTTTTAAATTAGAATCCATAGACTCTAACATGGAATGCGCCCGGCCAGGCCGGCGGGTGGACCTATCTACTGCTACAATAGCATATGTCCCAGTCACTACATCTGAGATATATGTATTTTCATTAGAAGGGGTTTCATGTTCAGAGTGATTTTGTCATTAATATTTACATAATAAAAATTGTTGAGATTATTGCCATACTGTGCTTATAACCAATTAGACTAATTTAAAGCGGCAGTATCCAATAGTAGTTAGTCAAAATACAAATTAAAATGGTATTTTTTATCAAATGGTAATATACCAAGGAGCTTGTAACAATAATGGAAATTGCTAGAATTAATGGATATACGGACAAAGTAATACATAGCATTCTTATGAATAAATTCAAGGCATGACTAATAGAATATTTATTTACCCCAAAATAAAATACAATATCAGTGACAATGACAATTGGAATTGATGGAATAACCCCGATTGTCTCAGGCTTACATCCAGTAACATGACACCATTTAGATCTAAACATTGTTCTTGTAACAAACCGGGATATTCCGCCTGAAGAGAGTTTCTCTGAGTTTTTCCCAAAATACTCAATGTCATGTTGCAAAATTTCTACTGCTACAATATCTTAAGAATTTAAATTTACTCATCTGGGAACTTATGTTTGAAATATGACATTAAAATTATTCAGACACCATGTAACATTGAAATAATTGTTCCCTGTTTTAGGACGGGAGTACACCACTATTTGTGGCTTGCCAATGTGGACATTATGAAATTGTACTGGAATTAGTGAAACGTGGAGCCAAGGTCAATACATGTATGAAGGTAAATTGATAATTTTTATTTTGATACATACCATTTTTTACAGAACTCTTTATAACTTGGTCATTTTCTCATAAATTGTATTCTATTGCGGGTTTATAACCATATGGCGATCTCCTTCAACTAACCAGAAAGGTTTTTAATCAAGCCTTAAGTGAAAACCAGACTGGAACCTTTTTTAAAAATCTGGGTATCAATGGAAATCGATCTTGCAATCCCTGTATTGAAAGACAGGCATCTTGCTAACTAGGCCATATCAGTAAAGGATAAAACAATGACTGGATATGTATTTACACAAAGTCACGTAGGTCTAAAAAAGGTTTCTACTTTTTTTTAAATAAGCAATATTGTATCTGCGAACTTATAATTCTGCAGTTATTATAAAATAAAGGATTCCAATAGCATGCTTTACTCCCCTATTTAAAAGAACATGACCTTGTTTTCCATATAGCTTTCATAACAAAAAGGGCTATTTATAGAGATACGAGTGACAAACAGTACATAACACTGTTTCCCAATCAATATCTTTAATATATTTTTAATTTTTAGCAGCACTACCATGTGCCACTAATTAAACGGTGGTAAAAAGTCTTCAAATAAGATATAAAAATAGTAGGCTCTCAATAATAATTAATCTACTATTCACCAGAAATACTACCCGTGACGTTTGGACAAATAGTAAGATTATTTCACTAAAAAATTACACAGAATGGTAAGTTTAATTGAATATGTTTAGAAATGAAGACATATTTTTGAAGAGTCCTTGAATTTTTAGTTCACAAAGTTTAGTTCAGAATTGTTGGATAAGTTGATCGACATCCGTAACCTGGGTTAAACCCGCATGGTATCCAGATTAAATGTTCCACTCTTGTATTCACTTCAAACTTGTTTAACACCTTTCTAGTTGTTTGGAAGAGATTACCATATGACAATACTGCAATAAGTGAAAAAAAATAGTACACAACACCTCAACAAATCTTATTATTTCTCACATGAATATTCAACATTACCTTAGAAATAGTAGCTTTATATATAAATCATATCTAGGCATGAAAAATTTGTTTGGTTAAACAAATATTTAAATTCTAACTACCCTGAAATTTATTTCAGCTAAGAATCTAACAGGAATCATATTTGGGACATCAAAGTGAATAGTTAACATGTTTTTCACTAGACCACTGATACTGGCTACTATGAAATATTTTCTTGAAATAACTTTTTCAATATATATTATATATTTTTTTTAAAGGATAAAGCTACACCACTGTTTATTGCATCCCAGAACGGACACATAGACATAGCAGAATTCCTGTTGAGGCGAGGGGCATCCTGTGACGCCACTAGGAATGATGGGGCATCTCCCTTGTGGATAGCCTCTCAGATGGGATATGACAATGTGGTCAAATTGCTCTGCCGTCATGAGGCCAAAGTGGACCAAGTTCGAAGTGTAAATAAAAATAAATATCTATTATTTAATCTTACAAATACTTGAATGAGAATACAAACTGACTATTATTTTATTCCTCAAGATTAATAAAATGAGTCCTTTTTTTAGAAAATATTGATATCCTTAGTCAAATATGTACGAAGGTGGATCAAATATAAACAAGACTTTTGTTTTAGAGCACGTAATTTTAAACGGAGCGCGCAGCCGCCTCGAGAAGTGTTGGGTGGGGATATCAGGAGTGGGGAGAACGGTCAGCCGGCCTCGGCAGATTCCGTGATTAGTATGGCACACGATGTCTGAGAAAGAGGTGCACCCGCCGATTTCGCAATGCATAATTATCAAGTTTCTAGCTCGTGAAGACGTAAATGACTAAGGGAGGGATGATTCCCCTGGAGGTGATGTGGAGAGATCGAGGAATCTTAAGAAAATTCAGGAATCAATTGATCTAAACCCTCATTTTTCTATTTGTTACATTGAGCGGAAACCTGGATACTGAAGGCATGCAACAGACAAAAGATTGATGTCATTAAGATATGTGGTGATGGAGACAGCTTTGGCACATTCCATTGACTTCCACAAAATACAATCAATCAATTATTAAAGAGCTGGGAGTTGAGACACATCTCCGTATTTTTATGCATCAACATACATTTTAATGAGAGTTACTTTGGAGCATTTCACACTAATAGTTAATCCTTGAAGTAAGATGATAGCTTTTTGCAGAATAGTGGAATACTATCAGTATTAATTAATTACATGTTGTTTATTTTTTAATTCTAGAATAAAAAAATAATACTCAGAAAATCAGCAAAGATCTTTCAAAAGACTTTTCTAAAAATATCCAGTCATTTTACCTAAAAAAGTTCCAAATAACAATGCAATAATCCATTTCATAAAAATTCTCACATATTAGTAAGCAAGCTGATTACAACTTCCTATCATAAATCCTGACAAAAGTATTATACATCAAATCAAGCGTGTGTAAGAACCAATAATGAACGAAATCATATAGAAATTTGAGGTGCATTATTCGCGGATCAAATATAAAAGTTTAATAAAAGTTGCTGTAAATTATAAATAAATTAAATATTTTGATACCATTATTTTTCCAAAATTATTGTATTTGTTTCATGGAACTAAATTGTGAATCTTTCAAAATATATTTTTTAGAAAATTTATGATTCTAATTAGTTTTTCAAAATGTATACTTACATAATACAGGATGTCGCAAAAAAATGTATCCACCATTTTAATGATTATAAAGTCTGTATTTATTAGCATACAGTTCCTTTTCAGCATTCACAATAAATGTATTTTTTTATACTTAGCGATTGTTTTCAAACTGATGATCATTTTATTCTAGACATTGCTGGCAACGCAAAGCAACAGAATCACAAACATCAAAAATCATTTAATTTGGTATTTGGGCACATTATCTTTCAATGGCTACTCGTAATTCATCAATGGTTTCAGTTTTTTTAGCATAAACTTTATTCTTGAGAAATCCCTAAAAGAAAAAATCTGGTGGTGTTAAGTCTAGTGAATGTGCATGGTAATCTACAGGACCTCTTCGCCTCATCCATATGTTTGGCAGGTTCTCATTAAGATAGGCTTTTACATCACAATGGTAATGTGGAGGAGCTCCATCTTGTTGGAAATAACGATGGACACTATCCTTCGGTAAATGGACACTATCCTTCAATTAAAGCTCCGCCTGTGCCGCCTAGGAAGGAAGCACTGCCGGTCCCAAGCCTGGATAAAGGAGGAGGGTTCCCAGGCAAGGTTAGCAGCGTACCTGAGATAAAAACACTGTAAACGCTCACAGAACAGGAGAAAGAGCCTCGGACATCGGACTGATCACGGACAGGACCAAGGCAGGGAAAAGGAAAAAAAGATTATGGAAACGTAACAACATAACAAGGATCACATGTTGAAATATTACCTCATGGAACAACAGGGATTGGGAGGTCACTGCAAAGCTCGATAACCACAACATAGACATATGAGGGGTGTCCGAAACCAAAAAGAAAGGCAGAGGAACAGCCAAGTGCTCGAACTATATGTTTATCTATAGTGGAAAGGATAAGAAGGACAGGGCCCACTCTGAAGTTGGCATGCTGATTAAGGCACAGTATGAAAACTCTATAGAAAATATTGACTACATCAATGATAGATTACTCAGGGGCACACTAAAGATAGGAAAAAACATCTTCCACTTTATTAGCACATATGCGCCAGATATCACCAAACCACGTGAAGAAACAGAAAACTTCTATGACAAACTACAGGAGATAGTGGATAATATTCCACGAGAAGACAGGAAGGTGATATTTGGGGACCTAAATGCCAGAATAGGAAACCGACAGCTAAATGGAGTTATGCAAAGATTTAACGAAGTTGTCAGCAATGAAAACGGGGAAATGCTTGTGGATTTTTGCGCTAGAAACGAACTCAGGATAAACAATACATTCTTCAACCACAAGGAGCAACACAAATATACTTTCCGGAACGTGAGAGGAGATAAATCGATGATTGACTTTATAATCACAAATAGACAAATCCATCCAGTTGATGTCTTTGACATAAGAGCACTAACTTCAGCAAACATAGGCTCAGATCATAACTTAATACTGGGAAAAATCAGAATGGAAAGACCGAAGTTAACACATTCACTGCGATATGTATTTATAGAATAGTGTAGAGGTACTGAAAAAAATCATATTTTCGAAACCATAAAATCTTACGGAAACCTTCAAATCTTAAAATATTCAGTACCATACAAACAAAGAGAATCGAATGACGCGCAACGGGCGTCATCAGCGTCTCTACAAAAAATGTGTTGACGCCCATGGGCGTCTTTAGCAGCGAACGTGTTAAACAAAAAAGAACCAAACTACATAGAGAAATACAATATAGAGTTGTTAGAAGCAGACAGCACCAAAATACTATTCAAATCTAGACTTGCTGAGAAGATAAATATCAACCATGTGACTGTGGAGGATGACGTGGAGACAGCATGGAGGAAAGTGAAACAGAACTTGCATGATGCATCAATGGAAGCATTGGGGAAGAGGAGAGTGAACACTAATGCACATAATAAGACAAAACCTTGGTTTACCAAGGAAGTAAAAGAGCTGGCTGAGGAGAAACGAAAAAGCTATTTAAATTATAGAAGTACACCATCAGATGAAGAGAGACAAGCATATGCGACAACTAGAAACAGAGTCAACTCGGAAATAAAATGGATAAAGAGGGAATACTGAACTAAATTTACCAAAGATATGGAGTTTGATCTGTACGGGGCTCAAAAGAAGGTATGGAAAATGCTAAGAGAAAAGAAGAAACTGATCAATGAATATGTACAAACAAAATTACAATAGAAAAGTGGGAAAGTACTTTCAGGAATTAAACAATGACCCGCAAGAAATCCCATTGCCTCAGAATGTTACAGATTCGGAAATTATTGAGTATAGTGAAATCAAAGCAGCTATAGTAAAACTGAAAAACCGGAAATCAACAGGACTAGACGAAATTCACAATGAGATGCTAAAATATGCCGACGATCGATTAGTAGCTGAGCGTTCTAAACTGTTTAATAAAATATTGGACACATCAATTATCCCTAACGACTGGAGAACAAGTATAACAATACCCATCTTTAAAAAGGGGCAGAAAACAAATCCTGAAAACTACAGAGGAATATCCCTGCTGTGCTCTGCTCTTAAATTGTTCACAATTATAATAAAAGAAAAACTTGAAATACATATTACAAATAGAGAGGAACAGCAGGGATTCAAAAAGAACCGCTCTACTACCGACGCTAAATTCACTCTTAGACAAATTAAAGAAAAGGCATTAGAATACAACAAACCAGCCTACCTCTGTTTAGTCGATCTTACAAAGCTTTCGACAGGATTCGGTTGAAGGACCTTCTGAACACTTTATCCACAAAAATGATACCTCCATCACTCATTAATGTCATAAGAGAGATCAACCTGAATAGTAACGCAAAAATCAGAGCAAATGGGAAATATACTAAACCCATAAAAACATCAGTTGTAATCAGACAAGCCCATTTCTCTTTAACTGCATAATGGATAATATCATTGCAGAGGTTGCATCTCTCAAGTTGGGGTACAGTCTTGGTAAGCAAGCGGTGGGAATTCTTTACTATGCTGGTGACGCTACACTCATAGCTGAAAATAAAAATGACTTACAGAGAATGCTCACAAAGTTCGATGAATCCTGCTCAAAGTATTGTACAATATGATTATCTCCGTAGCAAAAACCAAGTGTATGACATTCTCCAAAGACCCACTAGAGTGCAGAATTTCAGTACGTGACGAGCCAATTGAACAAGCAACCCAGTTCAGATATCTTGGCAGTGAACTGCTCAGCTCTCATGACCTCCCCAGAGAAGTAAGGCCTCAGGTAGATAAAGCTGCAGTTGTGGCGGGCTGCCTGAGAGATGTCATATGGAGGAATAAAGATATGAGAACGGATAACAAGGTACGCATTTATAAGACCTGTGTGCGACCTATCCTCACATATGGCATCGAAACGAAGGCGGACACTGTCAGGACAAAAAGTATGCTAAGGACAACGGAAATGAGAACTCTGCGTGCTATTGCTGGGAAGACTTTGCGTGATTGTGTAAGGAACACCACAATCCGAGAGGTCTGTGAGGTCCAAGATGGGGACGACAGCATCGACGATACTGGTGCCAACATGTAGAGAGAATGAATTCCACAAGAATTCCATACATAGCTCTGCATGGGGTGCCGGATGGACGGCGTCCGCCAGGGAGACTCCCGAAACGATGGAGAGATAGCTGGAGCTCAGCATCACAGGACAATCCTGCAGTAACAGACTCTTGAGAGTCTACAGAAAGTTTAAGAAGAAGAAGACTATCCTTCGGAAATCCCAATTCACAAGAAGCCTGCTGAACAGATATTCTTCAATTTTGACGATACATTTCCAACACCCTTTCTTCCTTGGCAGCGTTCATCGATGTTCTTGGTCTTCCGAAACGTTGTTTATGGACATTCTGAACAGTTCGATCTGCTTCAAACTTATCTCTAATTCGTCTGATAGTAAGTCTAGTAGGCGGATCAGTTTGAAATTGTTTCCTTAATCATCTTTCCACTTCTACTGCGTTTTCGTATTTCCAGTAACACTTCAAAATAAACTTTCTTTGTTCAAAACTTAGTCTGGCTTCGGACATAATTTCCTAATGGTTAAATCTAAAACAAAAAAAAATCAGCAAGATACCAGCTATTAAAGTATGGATACATTTTTTTGCGACACCCTGTATTTTAATTATCTTTACTTCACATCATAAGATTTCTTAAAACTGCAGTATAAATACTCGTCTTTTGAAAGATCTGCATATATCTCTTTCGTTCTTAGCTTAATAACTACTTTTTACATAGATGCTTGTAGAATGTTACTTTAGATCAAAAAATATAATAGTTTGAACAGTTTATTTTAAAAAGGTAACACTTTTACAATACTGCTATCAAGACAGTTAATACAACTATTGTATACGTATATATAACCCTTTACTTTGATATTTAGTTTATTATAAAATATATCATATGCTGTATAGTAAAATAATAAACAAATATTTGTATGCTTTTTAGGATGGTGCAACAGCATTATTTAAAGCAGCACATAAAGGACATTCAGCAGTAGTTTCAGAACTTCTAAAATACCATCCCAATGTGGGTCTTCTTCCTGTGAGTGTTTATATTCTTTGTTTTATTTTTAATTTCATACGCTGTCATATGTCTCCTTTTTTCCCTGAGCAGAAAAATTGTTTGTTTTCCAAGGGTAACTCAGTAAAAAATTTAAACATTTCCAACATAATATAAGTAATTTCACCACATAAATACCTGACCTCTATATTTTATTTTAGTATAGTTTTTATCATAGTTACTTTATTTTAACAATTCAAGGTATTTTTTTGATCCAATGCTAGATTTGTAGTTCCTGTTTTGTAATACCTCATTTTTTTTGTTTGTTATCCACTATAATTTTTTAATAATTTTCATGGAAAGGGAAACCGTAAAGTACAAGTACTCGTACATAAGAATGAAAAAAACCACCATTTTGTGGGTTCAGATAACCACTTCGCTAGGCAAGGCCTGTGATGAAATGGTCACATTTATCATGAATTTCATATATTTGTTATAAATACTAAAACACTCAACTGATACATTCACACAGTGTATGCATGTCCTTACGCATACTTAAAACTCAAGTTATCTCATACACAATTCCAACCGTATCATAATCACAACGCCATCTCCAATAACTGCTTATCACATGCTTGGCATTTGCATCAGTTTCTCTCAGATGCCAATGGAGCAACCTCTTCAAGCTGCTAACTCACTTTCCCTGTTTCAAAGAGACACCTTGGTTAATTTTTTTATATTGAAAGATTACAAAAATCCCCACTTTTCCTCACAAATGTGTTGTTAATTCTTGGTGCAAGGAACTGCATGTTCCTCCGCCCAAATGACGTATGAAAATGTAGGGTCAGAACCAGGTTCAGATCCTCGCCTCTCATTCTATAAATGAGTTCTAATACATTTATTAGAAGATGATTAGTATAATGTGTATATAATTTAACCTCTTTGCGATAAAAAGTTCATGGATATGTACTTATACGTTAATTCTCTTTAATAATGTTTATCTATAATAATATTTGAAACAAAAGTTTATGCTTTTGTTATTTCAATTTGACTTTCACTGGTGTCTTCATTATGACCTTTGAAGTATCTGACATCAAACTAAGCAGGTAACAAAATTATAAAGCAAGTTTTAGAATACGGTGACTAATCCGTCGAAGGTAATAAAAAATGTAGTAAGTTACTTTAGCTTTTAATTATTTCCACAAAAAAGTTAATTGTTGCATATACCTAAGTCTAATAAATAATTCATATTAAACATAATTTTCTTTTTGCTTTTATTAAATTTCATAGTCTTAGCAATGAATATTGACAAAACCTACGAATACACACTCAAAAACGCAATAACATAATCATGAAATAGATTTAATTAGAAACAGATACTTTTACACTACATATCTTTTTTAATAGTTAAAGACATCACTGTTAGAAGATAACTAAGTAAAATGAGATATTAAGTCACATTCACGCAAACAAAGTTGCAGGTAAGCTAGTTCTTTATAAATCTATGTTATCTGTTTGATATTTATGCTGAATACAGACAGAGCTAGGACAACGGTAAGGCACCAGAGGACTGGCTCTAGGTACGATGTGTGAAGGGTGCCAAAATTGGTCCAATATTGATACTCTGCATATTTTGTCAATACCCGTGATAATAGCATCATGTCAAAAAAGTTTTAGTGAATTAAAAATTAAACTCATTTCAGAACAAGTCTTAGATAAGAGATTATTAGACATTTGTGTTCTTTAATTGTTTGTTCTACAATAAGTCATTTTTGTTCAAATATTTATCTGTATATAATTTTATTATAGAATGGAGAGAGCGCCTTGCATATTGCTGCATTATTTGGACATCTGGGATGTGTGAAATTGCTAGTCGGAGCTGGCAGTGATGTAACATTGAAAAATTCCTCAGGATTCACGCCGTATCACCTAGCACAGTCTAACAACAAGAAACAGGTGGCCTCGTACCTGCATACAATGGATATTGCTGACATATCTCCTCCTAGTACCAATGGATGCACATGACATAGATTTTACAAATCCTTTTCAGTTTATAATTCATTTCAACCCAATTACAGAAATATGGAATTAGTAATTTAACATAATTTAAAATGAAAGAGAACTTCTGTTGAATCTCCATTAAATGATATTGAAATAAATATGATATCTTAAACTGCACAATAGAACTTCCAATAGATTACTGCAAATGTAAGGTAAAATTTATTTTAAAATATGAATGGTTTGTGTTAATTATGTAATTACGAAATATAATTATAGAAATATGTACGTACGTATATATATATATCCAATCCTATAATGTTATTAATGTGTAAAATTTGTTCAGAGTTTCATTTCGATGACAGAAATGTTTAGTATTATGAATACTTATTATTTCTCATAGTTTATCATTTCAATGTTTTGTTATATTTAATTTTGTGGAAAATATATTTATACATGTATTATATTGTTAAATCAATCATTTATATTCTTTAAGTTGTTATAAAATTATCAACTCAAATCATATTATAAAATAGACAATAAAATGTGTTTAGTAATTGATATTATAAAATATGGATAATAAACAAAAAGAAAATGAATAATACACATTTGAGATAGACTAACCTACCATGTAAATATTTATTTAGGTATACGAAGCTCTGACAAACATCTTATCATCTGACAAATATATACATTAATATGTGAATCATACATGAATTACCTTGTTGTTTATTATGGAACAATTTGATTTCAATATTATGACATATATTTTTAACACATCTTTTGGGACAACTCGTAAAATAGAGAAATCAGACTAGCTGTCCTTTTGGCGTTAAACAATGGAAGGTTATGAGGATGTAAAAATATACTGAAATTAGTTTTTTTTACATTTATGTTTTTGTATAAATAAATAATTATTTTAAAAATACTTTTTCCAGTGATAAGGTAAGGGTGACTAGGTATGTTTGCCATTTTATTTATAGCATTTTTCAATTTATTAATCTTTTATTTTGGCTCACATACTTGATGGTTTATACATTTGCATTGTGATAATAATGATAGGACAGCCTTAATGGCCTAGTTGGTAAGATGCTTGACTTCCACCCAGGGGTTTCAGGTTTAATTCCCAATGGTACCTAAATAGAATAAAAACAGGTTCCTGGCCTGGCAAAAGAGTTCGTAGGTAATGCGCTGAGTATGTATGCGAATGTTGTTGCCTCTCCACATGTGATAGTGTTACTAACACATGCAATGATGAACTGCGAGTTCCATACCTAAACCAGTGGCTATAATCTCGAAAGCTCAATCACTGGGGCCAAAGACTGTTCAATATGTCTGAATCACCAATTCAGATACGTTGAAGGGTATCATAGGAAAGGAAAAGAATAGGACAAAACATGTCAATTCAACATAATCACTGACGCTCCGACAAGAGTGAATTTGTGGTTCGTAAATGTTTAATATCCTGTATTGGTCAGCATCTGGAAGCTGTAGATAACAGGAGTTATAACAATTTGAATAGCCTAATACCATGTATGTATTTTCTCTATCTTCCAAGTTATTCCAAAAGTAATATAATACATTTATTGTCAATTCAGAGATACTAGTCATTGTGAATCTTTGAAATCATTCAATAATAAATCTACTTTATATATTTATTTAAGGAAATATGTAAATTGCAAAATGTCGTAGTATTTTATTTGGAATAAAAAAACAATATAAAAAACCATGAGTCGAATATATTTTAAAATCTAAACGTACTAAACTAAAGTGTGATGCAATAATTTCACTATCTTATAATAATTAATCTGTTAATGTTGAAAATATCAAATATATTTAATTTAAGATGTTATTTAACCTTATGGAATGTTTATAATCAAAATTATTTGTATTCATATTACGTAAGGTGTAACTCTATTCAAGCTGAGATCATGGCATTAAGATAAAACATAAAAACAAAAATATATTAACATTATTTGTGAAACACTGCTATACATACGTGTATATGCTTCAGTTTTTTTATAGAAGAAATCAATATGCCCTACCTTTTTGCATACTACCTTTTTTTATTCTTAAGAGCAAGAGAAATTGAATAATTTATGACAGCACCTAATAATGGATTGGAAGACAAATGAATAGAATAGATATAGTAGCGAACCAGGTTATAGTTCTGTAGCAGGAAGTATATATATATTTTCATGAATCAATTCAGCTTGGTAGGCCATATTATAAGATGCTCAGATAACAAATGTATACAGAAGGTTCTTGAGGCAATCTAGAAATAGCAGTTCTGTAAGCTGTAGACACAAGTCAGATAATATCCATAAAGTTGTTTGTTTTTTACAGGGACATGCAGTTGTCTCTCTTCCACCCACACTATCTCGAACTAACAAGAGTCCCTTACTGTGATTGTACACTCGTAAGAAAATTAAATTTAGTCATAGTTTGATGAAAGAGCTGTCCCCAGAGGGGAGGTGCTCTTCTGCTGGTGCCACATCAGGGATATAAAAGGATAATGGTGGTATTGACAAAAGCTCAAATACCACTGCACTGGCAAACACTGCTCTGCAGGCAGGCTTTCCAAACGCTATGCTTGTTGGAAGGACCTTAACTCTTCTAAACAAGATTGCTTCATATATTGACATTTTTCATAGCACATTGTCAAAAACAAAATAAAAAATTTCTTTTAAGACTGGGTATGTTCGAAAACACTTCACAACTTATTTTAGTGAATATGGAATATTTTATGTTTTGAAATTTTAAATTCCAATATTACTAGGCTACGCTTGTATCGTGATTAATAGTAAATAAATACATGCCACAGACTAACTAGAAAATAGCTAGTAAAAATCGTATGTGAAACACTTGAAACAGAGAGTTCTGGAAATCAATGAACGTGGCTTAAATTCAACACTGGACAAAAAACTTTTAATGAAGAAAATGAACTGCGCTGTATACCCATAACTAGAGTTAAGGTCCATTCCTTTCTATTGTATTTAATTGCTCTTATGGTGCGGCACTGTTGCCTTTGATTTATTATATGGCCTATTTGTTAGTATATATTAACAACTATTTATTTTTAAGATGACAAAATACATCTTTGAATATACAATGCAGTGGTTTAACTCTTCACTCTTCCATTTATCCTATGGTTTATCTATTATAGAATACAGCGATATCCTATTCAAGTCAATTATATCAATTATAATAAACATAGTTGAAGTAGATTTTCAAGAAATACTTGAAATGGATAAAATATAATATATCAATTTAAAAAAAATTATATTGAAAGGCAATTTTTATCAATATTGCTTTAAATGACTTGTTACACCTATTAAAACAATTTTTGACTACCAAGAGTTAATCTCTAGCTTTGTTTTTATTTAAATTAATTTATCAAGTATGATTTTCTACATTTTACTTTTGACTACCACAAATATTTAATATAATTCTTAAGTAGCCTTCTCTACTATGGTAGTAAAAAGCAGTATTTGCAGTTGAAGTGATCAATGCAACCAGTTTTCTATAATGTGGGCAGATTATGACTTGGTTAATGATTTTTTATGTGCTGTTTTAAATTTATTTTAAATCTTTTAAATAAATATTACTAAATATGTGAATTTTTAACATCTAATGGTTAAAATTTAATTATATACATAGTCATATGTAGTTGACATAATTACAACTCATAAATAATCATCTAAACATGTTCATATATTCAATATTATCCAAACTCATCCACCCTTTTTTTCTGAAACTTTAATTACAGGTATCCCTCATTATATGCAATCCCACTTAACACAATTTCACTACAAATACACTTAACACAATTTCACTACAAATAGACTTAGAATAAAATTAAAGAAAATATATATAAAAATCATTTGCATTTTACCATCACCTGTGACGGATGAAGGGTGTGTGCACATGCATGTGAATCATCTACGCTTCGCACACACCCTTCATCCGTCACAGGGTGATAGCAAAATTCAAATTGGCTTTTTACATTTTTTTCTAATTTTATCTAAATCGCGTTATAGAGAAATTGTATCTCAGTATAGTTTCGCTAACATTATTTCGAAGAAAAAAAACTTAAAACCGTTTACCTATTGATCCAGAGCCTTCACGACAGCAGAACAATGAAGAACCCAATGGAAAGGAATAAGCTATATATAGTAGGTCTTCTAATTGAAAAGAAAAATAATGTTTGTTTTTTTTTCTTCATTTTTAGGTTACTTGTTTTTATTCAAAATCAATCCCTATCTCACCTAGATTAAAATCAATTCTCTACACATATTTCTACCTAAGCATTTTTTTCTAGAATCACATAAAGCTAGGGATACCTGTATATACTTTTATTAAACTATTTCACTTTTTCATTTTACCAAAAAAATTACACTGAAATTGCTCGACAAATAACTTTTCGTTTATACCTAATTTTTATTGTTAAGATAAAAAATTAAATAAGATTTTCTATGATCAAATAAAAAAATACTCAAAACAAACACTATCCAATCACCCTAATAATTATGTTCTTCCATTCCTTTTTTTTCTTGGATTATATTTTACAAATAATAATAATATTTCATAATTAAAGAAAAAATATTTCTTGCCCATAAGTTGTACATTTACTTAAAAAAAAATAAACACATTACTCCTTCCATTAAGCAGTTATTATCATATTTATATAATAATAACCGAAACCTCAATGCTGACCTCTTATATACATGCCTTAAAAAAAGCGACAATGATATTTTTTTAATAAGAACATTTTAACATTGCCAGGGTCTATTTTTAACAAGATATGTATACTTTTACCAAGATTTTAAATCTATTTCTATTTTGAACAATTATTTCAAATTTAAAAGTGATACAACAGTTTAATATAAGTTTTAAATAAAGGATAGAGCAATTTCACATTACAGGATATTGAGTGATGTGAAATTACATTTTTCATTCTGTGCAATTTATTGTATATTTCCATAATTTCTTATGAGTGTAATGAGAATCAGGAATACTTAAGGCCCCTTAAAGGTGAAGTAATTTTACATCACATTTTTTATGGTTTCTATGCTGTAACATTGGATGTTAAAAGTGCATACACTACATTTTTTACATACAAAAATATTTATATGGGCCCAGTCCTCAAGTATTGATATTTTTTTCCTCTCTTCTCTCTAGGGCATTTTTTCAAGAAAATGGAGATATTCTAGTGTATACTAAAAATCTTCATGATGCAAATTCTAATACTAGATTAAAAACCAGAATAAGTTCTAGTTAATCAAAATCCAGATGTGAATTATTTTAATTTTTCAATATAAACATTCTTAGAAATCCAGAAAGTGTAAACAGCCTCATTATTGAATATGAAGAGCTTTTATGAAAAAAAAATCAAAATGACATAATTATTGTCCAAACAGTTTTAGGTTAAACCAATCAAATGCCATTATTTTTTTACAGCTTCAATTTTATAGGTTGATTGCATACTAAAAAAGTATATAATTAGATTTGATTTCAAGAAATATGATGAATTTGACAAATTGTACAGTTTTACATCCTTTTTTATGATTGTGTCTTAGCAGCATTAATGTTGAAATGTATAAAAATGGCTAAAAAAGGAGCAAAGATGTAAGGTAAGAATGCACTGATATTTTGAAGGCTGAATTCTACATAAGTAAAGAAACATCTTAGGATTGACTTAGATGAGTATGGTTAGGGGAGAGAAAGGATATTGTGTGTGCTTTTTATAATTATTTTATGGACAAAAATTACCTTAAATAAGCAGATACTGGCATAAAAATATTAAATGAGTTTATGTATTTTTTAATTCAAAATTATAAAAACTCAAAAAGTCTTATAAAAAAGGTATGCAACTTAAATCCTGTTTTCAAAAATGATACGAAAGAGGATATATTTTTAATTTGAAGTTTTCATGAAGCCGATATTTGAATATTCAACTACTGAACTAATGTGTCCGAAATATAATATAGTACAAATATTTTAACTTATTCTGTAAATTTTATAAAAATACTAGAAATCTCAAAAATTATTTGTAGAAGAGAATTTTCATTTAAGATCTTGTTAAATATATTTACATTAATTTACAATTGTTTGCAAATTAGTACAATGTCATGCATCTATTGCATTTGTTACAAGTTGTAAAGTTACAATACTTCATCACTCGTCCATAAAAAAATTATATCCAAGATTTATATCATATAAGTATTAAAAAAATATATCATTAATATCTTGAAAATGTTACGCTGCATGAATTTTATAGGCTTATGTAATGTTTACCTTAGGAAAAAATTGCCAGTATTACATAAAAATCTTCTAACAAAGGCATTTGACACATATTTGTACTGTAGTTTGCAATTTAACAGATTTTTTTCGTAATTGTAAATGTCCTTATTTCAAAGAGAATCAGATCCAGGAAAAAAATTTGTTTTTTGAAATTGTCTGAATATATTTTTTATTTATTTCAATATTTATATCGACAAATGTATGGACATATTTTTTATTCAGTGTAAATATATAATTTAACATCTTTCTTTCAAAAATACAGGACACCACAATACAAAACTTCAATTCAGGTTGACATGCAGTTCCTGTAAAGCCAAAACTGAATCTCATCACAGCAGCAGTGGACGGTATAATATGGGTATATGATTAGTTGAGTACCTAGTAGTGATAAAACAATACACCTCTTGGCCAGCTACTAGATGGCATTATCAATATGTGATTCAACCACCTCTAGCCCCTCACCCACATAGTAATCGTTATAGCCTGCTGCTATATTTAAAGACTATTAAATTTGTCACATGGTCGTATCAAGACATTGGAGCTAAATAGCATAGTAATAAAAACTTTCTTAGAACTTGTGAAAACTTTTTGTATTGTTTTTTAAATTTAAGTTGTTGCCATGTACAATAGTCTGTAATTTGCTTAAAAATACCTAAAACAATGAGTCTATTCAAAGACATAGTATTGGCAGTTTTTTAAAATCCACAACACTGATTATAATAAATTGATACCTGGAATCAAACATATTTTGTACTTTTGTAGATCTGACTCTCTTCGAAGAGACTCGCATAATGAAACCCTTGAAAAGTATTTTTGATGCATTTTATAGTGTTGAGCCTTTTTAAACCGTCATGATAGAGAAACTTAAAAATAGATATTAGCGGAAGAATGATTATTCAAAACAATTTGCATTGTGTAAAATTATTCAGCATAATAACTCCTTGCTCAAAACTATTATTTATTGTAAGTATAAACCTAATAGACCACTTGAAAATAAAATGTTAATTTACCAATAGTGTTTTATTCATTCAAATACTTTTTTACTTATTTCATAATGTTATGTAGAGGTGAAGAGAAATTCTTAAATACACTTATGCTAAGTTTTTTTAATTAAACAGTTTAGTGACCAATATAATTTTATATTTTTATTATCACTTTAGGCAGACAGCATGAATGCTTAATGTTAATATCTATATCAAATTTAATTATCATAAAGAAAAAGCAAAAAAAAAATGATTTCTGGGTTTATTTGTAAAAAATTGTCCAGGCGGTTTTTAAACTGGTTCAATGTCACTCACTACGCTATTGGGCAATTTGTTCCGAGATTTCACCACTCAGTTAGCACAACAATGTTCCCTTGGATTATTGTGAAATTTAGTTTTAAAAAGTTTCAACTGATGTTCTCTCAAATGTGTATTTTGGTTAAAAGAAAATTGTTGGTGGAGTTCTAAGCAATCATAATGACGGCTCGAGATCTTATATCAATCAATTCTCCACAATTTCGTCTTTAGCATAGGAGACAACTTAAATAAATGCAGTTTATCTTCGTAAGTCAGATATCGAAGATTTTTGTTGTTTGTCATTGCATTGTGGTAATGCCATTATTGCTGTCATTATCACATAAGGAACTATTTGTTGAGCCCAAAGTAATCAACCACTTTTGAGTATTTTTGTATCAACCCAAACCCAGCATTGATTTAAGCTAGTAAGTTGCACTGCTCCTTGGGAACTGTCATGGTCTTTACAGGTTGCATAGGTACATCACATTTTTAGCCATTTAGTTTTTCAAATAACTTATATTAATTTAGGAATCCAAATAAAAAACTATATACGAGGCGTATCCAGAAAGTAAGTGTACTGAGGCTCTCACGACCGGATGGATTTTATTTTCGACATGTTGGCTACACTTCGGTGTAGCCTGACCCTTCCCCTCCGCAACGAGACCGGTTCGAGTTCAGTACGTTGAGAAGTGTCGACGCGACAACACGTTTCGTGAAAAATGTCAATCCCATCTCCCGCCAAGTTGAATCGAGGGGAGGCCGGGCAAGAGTTTTTGAGGCGCTGCAAACTCCATGGAGATGAATTTCTCCGCTCCATCGTTACTGGAGATGAAACTTGGGTTGCACACTACACGCCTGAAACCAAAAGGCAGTCTCAACAGTGGCGTCACACCTCTTCACCTTCCGCCAAAAAGTTCAAAACCACAATTTCAGCCAAGAAAATCATGGCATCCGTGTTTTGGGACTGTCAAGGCATAATTTTAATTGAATATATGCCTCAAGGGGAGACCATCAACTCTGCAAGATACTGTGAGACCCTAAAAAAATTGCGGAGGGCGATTCAGAACAAGAGGAGAGGCATGCTGACAAAGGGAGTCTGCCTGTTGCACGACAATGCCAGACGGAACTGCTCGCCTCGTTTAAATGGGATGTCCTGAACCATCCCGCGCATTCCCCTGACCTAGCACCTTCAGATTACTATCTCTTTACCTCCCTAAAGCTGCACATGGGTGGAAATAGGTTTTCAACCGACGAGGAGGTAAAGGAAGAGGTGGAGAAGTGGACGGAGGGGTTGGCGGGAAACTACTTCGAGGAAGGCATCAAAAAGTTGATACCCCGTTTCACCACCTGCATTGAAAGAAATGGCGACTATGTCGAAAAATAGTTTACATATGTACTACGGTAACCACGTAATTTTTTTGTTTAAATAAAAAAAATTGTAACCTACAAAAATTCAGTACACTTACTTTCTGGATATGCCTCGTATATTAGGGAAATACGATTTGTATTACGCAACAGAGTCAGAAAGTTTGTATTACGCAACATGGATATCCCAGAAAAACAATAGTTCCTGGGCAAATGCTAGTAAAACTTAACATCACTCTTATCTAACATTCAGTTTCGAACTAAAGAAGAGTAGCAGCAGGCAATAGTGAATGGTGGGTTATACAATGTATCAGGTCTGTAAATATGAAACCGGATTTTTTTTATAGAAAATACACATTTATTGTACGTAAATAGTAAAAAATATTTTATTCAAAGTATTGCCCATCGCTAACTACACATTTTTCCCATCTCTCTGGCGATTTGTGGATGCCACGCCAAAAAAACTGTTGCTCTTTTGAGGCAAACCAATCATCGAGCCATTTTCATAAATTTTCGTAAGTGAAGCGCAGCTCAGCAAGTGCGTGTCCCGTCGATCCAAATAAGTAGTAATCGGATGGAGCCAAGTCTGGTGAGTAAGCCGCATGCAAAAGTATTTGCCAACTAAACGCCTCAATCGTTTTCTTGGCCGGTTTTGCTGTGTGCGATGGTGCATTATCATGAAGCAAAATCACTTTGTGTTGCCTCTTTTGATGTTCTGGTCGTTTTTCACACAATGCTTGGTTCAAATCCATCATTTGTTGTTGATAGCGTTCATTATTAACGGTTTCGCCAGGTTTTAGCAGCTCGTAATAGATAACACCCTTCTGATCCCACCAAACACAGAGCATTGTCTTCCGTCCATAGCGATTTGGTCTTGCAGTCGATGTCGCTGGTTTGCTTGGAGTTACCCATGATCTTTTACGCTTTGAATCCTCGAAATATATCCATTTTTCATCGCCAGTCACAATTTGATGGAGAAATGATTTTTTTTGTACCTGGCGAGCAGCATTTCGCAAGTGGTTTTTTGGTTTTCCTGCTGTCTTTCATTCAGTTCATGAGGAACCCATTTTCCCACCTTCTGGATCTTTAACATGGCTTTCAAATGTATGGAAAAGGCTTCTCGTGTCACATTTAATTGATCCGCGAGTTGTTGCGTTTGAGCGTCATCCTCATCCAACAATGCTTGCAATTCGGTGTCTTCAAACATTCTCGGTGGTCTTCCACGTTCTTAGTTTCTCACGTCAAAACTGCCACTTTTGTATTTTTTAAACCACTCAAAGCACTGGGATTTACCAAGAGTATGCTCACCGTAAGCTTCGACAAGCATTCGATGCTATTCTGCAGCAGTTTTCTTCAAATGGTAACAGAAAATCAATGCTGTCCTGTCCGCAAATCGTAGTTTTCAGGCACAAAAATAGACATGTTCAACGCTATGAAAACATATGTAGTTGTATTAAACTTGTATTGTTGTGAGTTAAAAGTATTTGACAAATGTAAACACAAGAAAAAGGCGCCAATGATGCGGTTTGACAATCACTACATTGACAACTAGAGCCATCTATGAGCAAATTTCGGTTTCATATTTACAGACCTGGTATTTACCAACTGGAGCATTTCAAGAGAACCAAAGCTACTACTCAATGAAATTTTGGTCCCAGCTTTACGGTATGCAAGCAAAATTTATAACTGTAGTATAGAAGGTAGGAGAAGTTTGGGAAAATGTAGAAAAACGGAGTACAACCAAATTAATTGAATTTAAAAATTGTGAAGAGTGAAAAGATTTATAATAGATAAGTATGCATGACAAGGCTTGTGGAGGTGGCAAAAACAAAAGATTTGTACTAGGATAGAGTGAAATGGAGATATATTCTCTAAACAGGGATAAAATGTAATAGTGTTGATGATGACTTGCTTGATTATATACCACTTACAGTAAGTTAGCAACCAATATAGGAAATTTTGAGTTTACGTTCGAATTTTGGTTAATAGGAGTACTAAAATCTTTGGAGGTGATAAATTTTTTTTTAACATTTCTGTTATGGTATAGGAACAGGCATTTTCCTCTCCACAGTCAGTTTCACAGGTGTTTTATTGAATAAGTTAATATTGACACGGACCTGATAAGCTGAAATAGTTATCCTGAGGATGTAAACATAGATAATGAAATTTTTAATATGTAATTAATTTCTGAATTCTAAATATGTAATAACTTTTGAGTTTTAAAGTCCTAATGTTGTTGCATTAAATAAAATAAAAAAACCAGGGTGAATATGATCTCCGTGACCTAGTTGGTAAGAAATCTGTCTTCCAAACCCAGAGGTTTTAGATCCAATTTTCGTTGGAATCCAGATTTTTTTAAGGATTCCAGTCTGGTTTTCACTAAAGGTTTCTTTAATATATTTTGGTTGGCTGTAAAAGATTGCCACATGACAATAACACTATAGATTAAAAATATTACAAAAGAAATGATAGAAAAATGGTACTTCCCTGCATCTGCATATTTAGAAAAACATAATTGGTAAGAAAACTGCAGAAAACTTACCAAAAGAATACAGACTACAAAGAAACCTTTGTAGATCTTCCGATATGAGATAGTAACCTATTTGGTTTTAGGTGGAGTGTAGTGTATGTGTAGTATTTATATTCAATCATAAATTTTGATGAAGGGTTAGATTGAGGGAAGAGTGGAAGGAAAGTATAGGAGAAATTTTAACTGAGGGAAAGGTAAGAAATATGAGAAACAGGAGATCATGTATGACAAGATGTATGGATAATGACAAAGCGAGAGCTCTGTGTATAGATAGAAAGATCTTGGGAAGTCTTCCCAAAAAGGGGATAATGTGTTTTATGTCACTTTTTGACACTTGAATAATAAAAGACAATGTTTTCACATATTACCTGGGTAGGTGAAGCCTTTTTATCACAAGGTTACTGAGAATAAGATAACCACACCCAAGTTTACATTTCTAACTCACCTAAATAATAAAGAAACTACTTAAATTGATCATTTCTCAATCTTTGGGCTAGAATTTATCATTTTTAAACAATAAGAAACAAACATCCAAGTATTTTAAAATATGTTTGGTGATGATTTCACTACAAGAAAAATAAAAGAAAGCTGATATCTAATATGAAATAAAAGTTGTATTTACATTAGATAAAACAGGGCCAATATCCATCCAGCAAACAGACATATCTAAGTGGGAAAGAGATAAGAAAATGACTAGGATTAAATTATGTTCACTCTTCTTGTAGTGCATAAGTCAAGAACAGTTACAGCAAAATGCATGTGAAAGACCGACTCGCTGAACTAAAAAGTGTAAATAAATGTGATGTTCTTTATTAATTATGTTTCATGTTGTTGTGTCAATTATTTAAAGTGAATAATGTTTCTAGGTCACTGGTGATAAGGCTAAACCAGGGCAGGTACTAATTGAAGTATACAGCGAAAATAATGAAAAAGTTCATGAAGTACTCAAAAAGGTGAGAGATTTTAAAATATATGTTGTTTTATCTAACTTTTCATTTTCAAATCCAGAGATACAATAGATTATAATTTGACATAATCAATCAATAGGAAAAGTGGTAGGGGTAGCAATTGTTATCTGATAAGATTTTCATAAGAAATGTACACTAGCACTTTCATTTTATTAGATCAGTATTACTACTATTCTTAATTGAGGCATTGTCAAAATATGTCGATGAAAATTACACTATATTTTACTTAATCTCAGAAAACAGCATCAAATCTTAAGTATAAATTTATCAATGTCTGAACTTAATATTTCTTATATTATTTACTGGACAAATTACAATTTAAATATTTCTATACAATGTGTGTTTTGGCCTGAAGGGACATGAACATTTTGGACACCAAAAACACTTGAGAAAGTAACAAGTATTGATAATGTAAAAAAACACAACTGATGTAAAATTTGCCCAAAATAATGTAAAAAAACACAACTGATGTAAAATTTGCCGAAAATTGTGTATATTTTCAAAAAGATGTTGAATAAACTTGATTATAACAAGTCGAAAAGTTCTCATTATAATGAAGTTGAAATTTTTTTCCGACTGGACTGCAAATTTTTCAACTTAAACCTTCTAAACATGTATTTAATGATATCAACATTTGAGTTTTTATACACTTCAACAAACAAATTTAGACAAGAAAATTATAAAAGTTCATCAATCTTTTCAAGCTGTTGAAACTGCTTCTCCCTCCTCTAATTCACACAAAAATTACACTTTTAAATTAAGATTTTCACCCTACTCTTACCGAAGACAAACTTTCATTTTATACGCTAAATTTGGGACTTTATCAAAGAACTGGATTTATGAACAGTATTAGATTTAAATTGAACTCATGACATTATTTATAAGGAAGATTTTATAGATGCTAACCTAGCACCACAGAAAAAAAATTAAAAAGTTCAAATTTATTACACATCCCAGAACAGAGACAATTTTTATGAATGTTTTTAAAGTTTGCTCAAGTAGTAACACATGTCACATGCAGTGATGATAAAAGTAACATCTGTCAAAGAATCGTAAAACTTAGTTTTTTTTTTTTAATATTTAACATGCTGAAAACTTTACGAAAGTACTTACGAAATACTTACGAAAGTACTTACGAAATACTTACGAAAGTACTGTTTGGATTACAGCAGTCCTTTAATTAGTGTGATTAATGTGTACTTGAAAAATTCTGCACTAATCGAAAAACAGTATCCAATACTAAATAGAAATTGGATTTAAAATGTGGATTTTCTTCTAATATTGTAATATCAATGCAAAAAGTTATTAATCAATAAAATGTGTATTAAAATTAAAGCAAATACATACATACTCCTATATGAAAAGTTTGATTTATTATAGTTTATTTTTGGCAAAATAGCGAAGTCTAAACTATGTCATTTTTCCTCTTTTCCTCATGCATTATTCTGTAACATCATTTTTCCAGGTTTCAGTGACTTGCATGCTTCACTCAATATTGGGATCAGCATCCATAATTAGTTCCTTTAGAATTTGAAGTGTGAAATAATTTATTACTTTATTTAGAGTAAACATTTCAACTTATCAATAAGATCATTAATGCTGAGTCCTTCTGTATGAGATTCAAGTAATTCACGAGCCAATACACAGATAATTTCATCTAAACCTAGCTTTCCCCCAATGCCAGTTATTTCTTCAGTAACAATTTGCATTTGAGCTGCTACTAAACACAATGTGGCGTAATGTTTTTCCACGCCGCTATGACTTTTCAGCATAACTACATTAAATTGAATTTATCTCCATTTACTGACATGGGCTAAATTATAAATCCCACTGAATCGAATTGCACTTATCAAGGGATATCTGTAGTTTGAAAAGAAAGAAGTAAATATTTTATAATTTTCTCGAAACACACGGAAAACCAGGGAACACCAGAAAATTGCTTAGATAAAACAAAGCTTGAAATAATGTATTTATCCCTATGCAGACTCTAATGGGGGCCCTTGGTTTTCAAATTTTCACTCATGATATATTTTTACAAGTATTGTTTATGTACTCGTATGTTATGTATATAAGAACAATAATAATTGTACAAACTATGAGAATCAATTTTTAATGGATTGTTTATATATCATAGAAGACAATTAATTATATAGAACAAAATTAAAGTCACTATAATATTATTAACAAAGTATGGTGAGGATCTGATAATGATGGTCTCCTTCCATCTACAAGAGATGACAGAATGTCACAGCAACTCTGACATGTCTCCGAATGTGATTGAAGAGTCAAATGCTAGACCCGCATCTCCTCCCACACCCGCTGCAAACATGGACAGAATCTTCTGGTACCTCAAAGAACTGCTTACTTTGTAATCACTTCCTATGCAAACACAGATCTAAATTTCTAAGATCTTACTCCAATTAATTATACAATTTTCTTGATATATAAAAATTTCTTTAATACAATTTTTATATTAGAAAAATAGTCTCAGAAATTTATACATTTTTGTTCATAAACATACGTTTCTAAAATTGATTATAATTTTTTAATACTTTTCAGTTTGAAAAAATTCGAATATGGATAGAGGACATAAATGAAAGAACAAGAAACATGAAAAAATTAAGCAGTGAACCTACATTTCAAACCTCAAAACGTGAGATATGTTTTGTTTACTATTAAATTTTTGATTTGATAATGAATTTTAATTACTAATCATCGCCATATACGTTACACAAGAATAGACATGCCATAAACTGCCTCCATCCAACACAGTCCACAGTCCAGGACTCGACGTCTTCCCACATTAAGCCAGCACTGGAAATCTCCTTATCATAACACAGGTGTATAGAGTGTAGAATAGGCGACTGACTCGTTGAGACCATTGCAGAAATAAAACAGCACAATTCTTGTACAGTTATCATTTTAATACAACCAATGACCTCCAGCACCTCACCCTTATTATAGTTGTAATAGAATAGACTGTCTGCCGCCTATTGTAAATCAACTAATGATCCTAACAAGGAGATTGACCCACAAACATGATTGAATTATCATACATATTTTACTCAGATGTTTAAATTCTAATTTTTTTTCTTTGATATCAATGAAGTAATAAAAAACAAACCAAAGGTATTATTTTTGCTTTTGTAAGGATATGATTCTTTAAGATCCTACTTACTACAGAAAAAAATGTGATTCTGGTTCTCTCTCTGATTCCAGGGTTTGAAATTTGTGTATGACTATGACTAAATTATTTTTATGACAGTAAAATCAGATGTATAAAGGCCACACACTGTCATCACTTGACACTGGTGTATACTCCTTCATATATAGGAGTTCACGGCCATTATTCAAAGAGAGAGAGAAAGGCCACCCACAAATTACCAGCCATTTGTGCATTAGGCTAGTGCAGGTCAATGTATTCCGATTCCAGGGTTTAAAATTTGTCTATAACTATGACTAAATTATTTTTATGGCAGTAAAATCAGATGTACAAAGGCCACCCACAAATGACTAGCCATTTGTGCACTAAGCTAGTGCAGGTCAATGTAATACAATTTTTCAAGGTTTCTTATAATCAACGTTAGTCACTTATTGATTTTAATTGGTGTGAATATTATGACAATTTTCTCAATAAACAAGACAATCCAAAATCATACTATGTAACTGTGAAACACAAATAGTCATTTAATTTTTAAATGCACTAAATGTTCTGTTGATAATTATTGTCAGATGAAAGTTTACAGTTCTAATTTTATAAATGAATCATCAATAAGACATGAATATCATCCATAAAACTAGATAATTTTATCAAAAGAAGGGCAATGTTAATAACGAGGAGTGAAGTGAAATCATCTGCTATTCGTGATTAACTGCTAAACAAAGTAACCAATTAAAATTAAGAAATGCATGTATCATGTGCTTATTATGTTTATTTTAATTGTATGTTTATTTTACTTTTTTTTCCTGCAACTCAACCTTTTTGGTGTAAAATATTTACCATTTAATATGACTTGTTCTTATTTTATTCTGGAGTTTTCAACTTTTTAGCAGAAACCTATAAACCTTTCATTAAGTATAGAGCTAAACATCTGATGAAAATGGGAACATGCTTATTATATAATTTGCATAATGCCATTATGTCAAAAATGAAACCAAACATACTGCGACCATGAAGTGAAAATGAAACAAAACATACATGTATATGCAGAAGCTATTGCATAACGTAAGGAGTATTCCAATTTTTTAAAAAGCTTTCACTTATTTGAGTTCTGATTCAATTGACGATGCGTAAAATGATAAGTAAAACTATGCAATGTGAATACAATTCCGCAATATAAACAGCTTCCAGGATACCGCTTGACAAGTTAAAATTAAATAAAACATTCTGTAACTGTGAAGTGACAATGAAGTGCAAAACATGTATACGAAACATTGTTTGAATTTTCAAATGCTTTACCCTGTTAAATTCAATCGATTTACAAAACAAATGAAAATTGAGTTGCTTTCATTGTTGAAATTAGTCTTTGCAATTACAATTAACGCTTTTTAATAAAATTGCGGGGTGCCTAATAGTGGGGCTGGTTGACATTTTCATTGGAGCTTTGAAGATTCCTTTATTTTTATGTTGGGTGGTTGAGTTTTGTTTTTATAAAGGCACCATGTTTTATAGAGGTGCCGTCTCCTCACTGAATAGTGTTATTTTTAAAGCAGGAAGAAGTTATTTGGTGTGATGGGCAAGGATTTTTAACACTGTCTCTTTGTAATACAAAGAAAAATACGAACGTGGCAATAAGAATTTTGTTTCCACGCCAGAAATTGGTATTAATTAAATAATAATTACAATTAACAAGTCTCAAGAGAGACTTTGGATAAAGTTGATGAATATCTACCTAAACCAGTATCTAGCCAGGACATATAACTATCCCAAAACTTAATATTTGTTTATTTAGTTTAATATATTTTTTGAAATAACAATCTGTAGCATGAAAATATAATACTTTTTGCCACAGATGGCATCTTTATAAAAACAATAATTATCCAACACGAAAGAAAAAAAAAAAAAAAAAGGATCTTCAAAGTTTCAATGAAAATGTTATCCTGTCCCACCAATACCCACTCCGCTAGTCAAGTTTAATATGGGTGGATTGGCTATTAAATATGGGTGGATTGGCAAGTTTAATAAGGCATGGGTGGATTGGCTATTAAAAAAATATACATGTTTACTTTATGGGAACTGACAAAAAAATAAAATTGATCCTGGGCCCAATCAAGTAAAATTACTGGAAGAATCCTATTCCATTTTCACCAAAAAATGTTGTTTACAAAGAAATATGCTATATTTGAATATGTATATTAATTCCAGATTATTACCCATGTAAATATAACAATCAACAAGTATTTAGTTACTGTTTTTGCACATTCTTGGACGCACTTTCCAGCTTGTCATATATAAAAAACTATTTATGTTGTTTTTTGAAAAATATATGAAAAATATATAATATCAGTGTTTCAGTCTTTTTGGAGCCCCGTTCTTAGACTTGGACGTTTTTGAACTTTTTGGATGCATCGGATATTCTTTTTATTTTTTGCGAATTTTCCATGTTGTGGAGTATTTTCAACATTTTGGGATTTTTATTTATTTAAGGATTTTTTCCATAAATTTTGAGATTTTTTCGAAGCCAATATAGTATAAAAAGTATTGTCAATATACGAGGCATATCCAGAAAATAAGTGTACTGAATTTTTGTAGGTTACAATTTTTTTTATTTAAACAAAAAAATTACGTGGTTACCGTGGTACATATGTAAGCTATTTTTCGACATAGTCGCCATTCCTCTCAATGCAGGGTGAAGCGGGGTATCAACTTTTTGATGCCTTCCTCGAAGTAGTTTCCCGCCAACCTCTCCGTCTACTTCTCCACCTCCTCCTTTACCTCCTCGTCGGTTGAAAACCTTTTTCCACCCATGTGCAGCTTCAGGGAGGTAAAGAGATAGTAATCTGAAGGTGCTAGGTCAGGGGAATGCGCGGGATGGTTCAGGACATCCCATTTAAACGAGATGAGCAGTTCCTTCGTGGCGTTGGCCGTGTGTGGTCTGGCATTGTCGTGCAGCAGGCAGACTCCCTTTGTCAGCATGCCTCTCCTCTTGTTCTGAACCGCCCTCCGCAATTTTTTTAGGGTCTCACAGTATCTTGCAGAGTTGATGGTCTCCCCTTGAGGCATATATTCAATTAAAATTATGCCTTGACAGTCCCAAAACACGGATGCCATGATTTTCTTGGCTGAAATTGTGGTTTTGAACTTTTTGGCGGAGGGTGAAGGGTCAGGCTACATGGAAGTGTAGCCAACATGTCGAAAATAAAATCCATCCGGCCGTGAGAGCCTCAGTACACTTACTTTCTGGATACGCCTAGTAGTATAAAAAGTATTGTCAATATAGTATAAAAAGTAGTAATTTTCGAAGCCAATATAGTATAAAAAGTATTGTCAATAAGCCAATATAGTATAAAAAGTATTCTCTTCAAACATTAATAGAATTTTAGGTCAAAGCATATAGCTGATTTGTAATTTTAATCCCAACTCTACATTTTGACATCACGGCAATCATTAATTTGAATAAAACTTTAATTAAAGAGCGAATAACAATTTAAATAATGCAGTTATTTGTATTTTTACAGATATGCAGGAAGAAATGGAGTCCAGCATGACACAATGTTCAGCTCTCTGTATTAAAATTTGTGGTGCAATTAGAGAATTTCAAGATAAAATAAATGAAGAAGAGAATGATATTATATCTCGAATAATCAATTTACAATTCTATACAACAAATAAAATATATGCAGATGCTCTGACCGACCATGAAAATTTTCTTAACAAATATAGAGAAAGTCGAATGGCACTATTAAAACAACAGATAAAACTAAGTATGTGCTTAAATGTTCTCAACAAGTTTTTTTGTAATTTTGAGATTATTTTGTCATCCATTTTAATACCTTTAGAAATGGACACCTTGATGTAACTCTCGGGTGATGTTCAGATATATGACCACAAGCAATTTAATGTTTAATTTATATTTTATGTAATGATAATTTGAAAAAAAAAATTTTTTGTTTATATATTGTATATCTAAACTAGTTAAAATTCTCAAGTATGTATATTGAACAATTCAGCCCTGAATTAACGATTAGGGCCGACTAGATATAAGGTGAACATACAAAGATGGGGTTTCTTATGACACTGTCATTGTTGAGTTTTTGCTTGCTAAGCTGCCATTTTTCATATTTTCTAATGATGCATTCAATTGGTTTGAGAGCTTCCTAGTTGATAGAAGACAATTTATATTTTATGCTATCAATAAAGTTTTGCCTTGAGGTAATGGTCTGATTTTTACCAATGTGGGCTTTCAGTTTTACTTTTATTTAGCATTATTGTTTGATATTTATCAAGTAAATATGTATGTAATACAATTTTAGCAAATCAATCCATAACTGAAGAAGAATGTCAAAGACTTTTAGAATCTAATAAAATGTCAACATTTGTGGATAACGTAAGTACCCATTTTTATAAATATATTTATAACCAAGATTTTACTTTTACTATATCTGTCTGTACTTAACGTTCTAAACATTCTAATAGTAACTCTTAGGCCAAAATTTATAGTCCAGTATAAATAATAAATACAGTGAAATCTCGATCCATCATTCCTCAAATAATTGTTTTCCCATATGTGCCATTTATTTCATCCAGTCTCAAATAAATTCCATATAAAATATACAAAAATAGATCAGATCGTTTTACCATAATATTCATTTAGAATATCGCAGCCTTTTGTATATTTCTCCAGTTTAATTTTCTGGTACTCTTTATATAGTCAAATGAAAATATTTTTTACATTTTAAATAATATTTCAAAATTTATCAAAAAACTTCAGAATTTCTAATTGTCCCAGTCGATTCACAACCAAGTTAATGTGACCCCCATAAGCGAGTCTACTGTACTAACAATAATTGCAATAATTTAAAATCAATATTCTTCCACATTAATTTGTCACAGATCGAAATGGAAACAAGGGAAGCAAAATTAAACTTACAGAATATGGAGACTAGACATAAAGAATTAATCCGAATAGAAAATGCTTTAAAAGAAGTCAGAGAGATGTTTGTGCAAATGGCAACATTAGTGAATAAACAGGTAAGTTAATTAAAATAGAAACCAATTTATATAAATCCCAATAAGCATAGTTTAAGAGATGTTGATAAAATACTAAAATAATTATTTTACGAGTAAAGCGCAAAATATTTTAATTGAGGTAATTGACTGTAACATACATACCATCATGCCATCTCACTGACGGGATAGGCAGAGAGCCATCGCCATCCCACTGATGGAGACGGGATAGAACAAAACCTCAGACTTTTTTATCTCGACACACATCCTTCGCCTCTTCTATAACTATGATTTATGTGTAACCTAGTAGTAAAATATTTATTTTCAGTAAGAAATGCTTAGCTCTGTTTGATAAATTACAACGATGGACTAATAATTAAAATAGACCCGGAAAATTGGTTAAGACGGCCCTCTTTCTGATGTCAAATACAAATAGACCCCTCCCCTAGCAGTTTTAGACGTAATTAAATTTTTTGTGCTTAAATGTTTGTTACACCATCATTACTAATCTTACTCAAGAGATACTTTTTGCAAGACATCATTATGATTCGAGATGCAATTGAGTTAAGGAATTTCTCTCAGGATATATTTTAACTTTAAAAAAGACCTCATACATGATACCTGTATTGATAAAAGGGTTAAAAAATATTTATTAAAGAATTTCATAATCAATTAAGGATATATTTTAAATTAGAAAAAGACAGGATACTTGCGTTAACAAATATTCATAAGCTATAAAATGTGTTTGGCCAATAAATGCAAGTTATACTGCTTACAAATGTACACTAAATTTTTTAGCCCATTTGCACATTGGCCCACTGAGAAATTCCCAGTACCCTACTGACTCAGTTCACAGCTGATAGAACTTATGCAAAAACGTAAAATTTCAATAGCATAAAAATATATACAGTAAAAAATCACATAGGTGGCTTCCAAACTTTTTCAGTTCACAGTGCCCTTAGCGTATCAGAATTTTTCCACGGCACCCAGTCAGAACATACCTAATCGGCACCCAGTCAGAACATACCTAATAGTTGTACTTATGTTTTTGCGGTTAGGTTAAAAATTAAATGAAATATGTATTTGACATTCACAAAAAGTTTTGTAATGCACTTTAGGTACCCCTGACATAGGTATATTATATAGGAATAATTCAAATGAGTATGATTTTTTTATATATAAAAGATGTAAAATTGCCGACATACATATGTGCTTGATTGGTTTATTTGCAGCAAGATTTGTTCAATACTGTTGAATATTTTGCAACTCAAGCCACAAATAATGTTGACCAAGGAAATCAACAATTGCAAAATGGATATAAAAACAAAACTAGTGCAAATAAGGTAAGCTGACTATTATTTTACTTTCAAGACTTTTTTAATGAATAATTATATATTTGATATAATTAAATTATCAGCACATATCATTAGTTATAAAAACCTCCTTACCTTTACTGCCAATACAACGAACGTAGAGCCTTTCAGACGATTTTCTCTCGGTCAATTTGTCACTCACTGTCTCCTCCCAATTTTCTTTCACTCCCAAGGTCTTATTGCATGTTATCAAAAAACCTCCATCTTGATCTGCCTTTCATTTTGTTGGGTTTACGTAATCCCTTTGTTGAGCATATCAATAGAAATTTGTTAAAATGGCCTATTAATTTCAAACCTTTGTGATCTTATTTCACTAATAATTGTGGTTGTCTCATTTATTTTTGAGTTTCTTGATTAGATCTGTTCTTGAAGCCTTTTTTGGGGCATATTCCGTATTATTAGATTTTCTATATTATAAGGACCTATAAATTTATTTTAAAATGTTATTATTGTTCATTTAAATTTACATAAATAATAAAAAATATATATATTATATCACATGCGGAAAAATGTAGAGTATTACATATATCAAATAGCCATTACCAACGGGATCGAACTCACAATTCTCAGATCAGAAGACTGGCGTTTTACAAACTAGACAATAGAGGTCAAGATAATACACAGTTACAAAACAGCACTATACATATAATTTATTTAAATGAAATGTACTTGTTTTGTTTTGAAAACCTAATTGTATACACCGAAACTTTGTATGAAATATATTTTTAAGAGAAAATTTAATCATTAAACATAATATCTATTCATGGTTTGATATTTTTGCAAATCCAGCAAACAGGTATTGTAAATAAACCAAAAAAATATATTTGTTTTGTGGGTTTTATCTTTATTACATGTGTATGTGGAAGTCATCTATTTATTTCTATAATTTTATAAACTCTTCTGCATGTACTTTTTAATCAAAAAAATATCCAATATTTTCATTGGAATCCAGGTTTTTAAAAAAGAAGATTCCAGGTTGGTTTTCACTAAATACTCCTTTGTCTTTCTGCTTGGTTGGAATAGATTGCTACATGGGAATAAACACGCCAGGTTGTACTGTATACACAGAAGTTCACCTTACATTCAACCTTAAGATCACATTTATCCCTAATCACTTAATTCCGTATTCTATCATACAATGTCACTATATATTCCTCTCCCAAAATACTGTTGTAGACTACTATCTCAGAAGATTTTGATACTCTCCAGTTCAAGTATATATGTTTTAATGCCCCAGACTTTGTTGCCTATTGCTACATGCCTTTTGATATCTCTCGTAACTCTTCCATCATCTGAGAAAATACTACCTAAATAGCAGAATTCCTTAATTTGCTCCAATCTTTCATTGCTCACCCATATATTGCATTTACTTTCCTTTCACACTTTTCTATAATGGTGACTTTGGATTTTGCAAAATTAATTCTCAGATCGTTCTCAGACTGGTTATAAAAATAACCTTCTTTATCTTGAAAGCATGTTCACATGTGAGATATGGAAAGAAGTATAGCAACAGGCAATAGAGTGAATGCTGGGTTATATAATGTGTATCCAGACCAAGGCATAACAGAATCTTGGTCCTATCATTAGGATATTATACAAGCAAAATTTGGATGAGAAAAAACATGATGAAAATAAGATAAATAATGCCGTAGAAATTAATGTTATGTAGAATGTGTTGAATTTTTTTTATGATAATAAGGAATGAGAATATTAGGAAAGAATGCGGATTTGAGGATGCAGAGCTTAAGGTGAAGGAAGAAACATTGCGATAGTTCAGCAAGGTAAAATGAATGAATGATGAAAGATTTACAAAAAATGTATACGATTAGTAAACAAGGTGCAAGACGTTTGAGAAGACTAGGAATACAAACGCAGGTATAAGAAATTTATCTGTATAAACAATTAAATATCATTCCAAAGGTTAAAATGTCACCTCTAGAGAGTTTATCACAAATTGGCAATCTTTTTTAAATATAATTAACTCAACTTTGAAAAAAATTAAAAAGTTTTTAGATACGTGTATGTAAAATAACAACAAAATATATATGATAGTAGAATGTAGAAAATTCCACTCAAATATTATTCAGTCAAAATCTTTTAGCTTATGATGCAACTGATTTAATAACTTTGGTAACAAAATAAAATAATATGAAAAGTTTGCATAATATACGTGAAAAAGTAAAACTATATGATTTCATTTTATTACATTTATTTACTGTACATATAGTATATATTTCTAACTAATAAAAATATTAATAACTGTTTTATTTCTTTCAGAAAAAAATATCTGTAATTGTGTGTGTTCTAACCGGAGCATTAATTGTGTTATTAGTGTTGATCTTCACATAAAAATAAATAATAATAAATTTCATATGAGAAAATAAAGATTTAAAAAATTCTAACACGTCATTTCAATAACATTTCTACTGTACAGCAATTACTGATGACAATTAGATATATATTTGATTTTGGGCCTCTTGATAGTTGGAATTGTGGAGATCAATAAAAACTTTTTCATTTGTATAGTTTTTGTTCTTATTATATGTATAAAATAGTTTTATATGGTATGGATTACTTATCTAGATATACATTTTGTGTAAAAGGGTGTTTGTTATCCTCACCCTACAAATTTGCAGTTTTACAATGAACTGTAAAATTTTAAAGTTTAGAAGTTTATAAATACATGCCTTAATTTGAATTAATGAAAAGAATCAATAATTTGATAACATAGATAAAACAAATATTCAGGTTTCCATTGAAATATATACAATTTTTTTATCTCTCACAAATTTGCACAATGAGAGTTTGAGAATTGCAAGAGCAACACAAAAAGTGTTTCTAGAGACCAAACAAGTAGACAAAATAAGTTGTTTTGGAGATCTGTTGGAAAAGACCCAAAATTAAAGATACACTAACAGTTTAAAGGCTATACTCATGGAGTTACAATCAACTTAAAGATACTGAATTATTCAAGACAATATTGAATCAACAACATTTTTAACCATTGTATAATCAATATATTTTATTTGCAATACATCAATAAATTTTCCTTATTATTACTGGTTGTCATAGGGTCAGACTATTGCCAGTTTTGAGGATGTCTAAAATATAATATATGTACCAGCACCAGTGGTCAAATGTTTACTAACCAATCTGGTACCTGGGGTCCTGGTTTCTTGTATGGATCATGTTACTTCCCAGTTTAAAAATATCCTGGAAATTAAATAGGCTCGTCACTGAAACCCCAAGTTCAATCTGTTAAGATTATGGGCCTGTTGAAGTACCACAACATGCGCAAAATAATATTATCATTATATTAATTGATCCATCCATGGAATAGACTAAAACTCACACTCATCTAAAAGAGATTGGAATTCACAATTATTGAATGTTTAGATTATTGTATTTGCATCTTTCAGTTTACAATTACTCAAATTTCATATCTATTACTTTGTAACTAGGTATCTTCATAAAATATAATTCTTAAATTAATCATTTGATTAACTGACAAAAATACAATTGAATTCCTTTTAAATATAATATAAAGTAGAATATTAAACAATAAATTATTTTGTTATTCCAATGATTACATTAATCCTTGCACACATGTTTCCATCTCCTATCTCAAACCCCTCTTCAAGTGCAATGAACCCAGTTTGTTACAAAAGAAATGCTTAGACAAGACTGGTGTTATGTTTCATTGGAAGTGTGTGTGGTTATTATTAAATATTCTTATATGGAGTTCTACAAAATTAAAGTCAAAACCTTTAATAAATATTGTAACTAAAAATAATCCAACGAGTTTCTTGAATATTTTTTTAATTGAAAATCGTATTGGAATGGAATTATTTTGTAGTCTTTAACATATCTTCAATACACAAAGTGATGTGATTAGCACTGGGCCTACACCGAGGAGCTTCTTCAGTGGTGCAGAAGAAAATTGCCAATACATCCTTAAATTCTCCTTGGTCAATATCTGGCAATGCAGGACGGGTTCCTGAAAATAAATACGTATAATAAGAAAAAACTTCATAACATGTAGTCTATAAGTTTTACTATGTCATTCAACAGGATGATTCGGGATTTAATTTTTAAAGTAAAGTAATGAAAATATCTTATTAATATCTTATTAATTTTTTATCTGTGGTGCATTTTATTTTTATAATCTTAGACATCAGATATAAATTTTTGCCTACATAGGCACCTTTTTTAATTCAAAACAAATAAGTTTTAATCCTTCTTTAGTATATTTTTTTAGTACAAATCCAAATGTATTCAAGTTCTCTAAAATTTTCTTTAGATTTCTTCAGAAACATTAAAGCAGATATTTAGTGATGCAGAAAAATATTACCCCAAGAGCCCCAATTCAAAAAGATAATGACATAAAAACAATATTTTCACAGTCGGATTACAAACCCACTGCATTCTCATGCCCAGGAAGCTGCATTATCTACTGTGTCACTGAGAACAAATACTATGTCGTTAATCTTTCATTAAAACACTTTGCATAAACAGACACTTTTTACATCACATCAATCTCGTCTTTTGCAACATTTTGATCACATTTCCACATCTTAGTGTGAATTACATCTCAATTGTATAATTTTTGCCTCTGCACACATCAACTCCAAAAGATATATTAATGATCAAAGTTATTAATTAAGTTCTTTTTCCCTTCAATATTAGACAAGACTTTAAAAATAGATTTAAGGTACTGTGACATGAATGTCAAACACACCCGTTTGCCAAAGCAGGTGCTATACTCTGAGATTAAAAAGGGCATAAAAAAGTAGATTTTTAAAAGGGTATAGAAACATTCTCAAGGCTGATGGAAAAAATATGGGATTATTGGGATATGAAAGAATAATGTGAAGAATGACACAATAAGGAGGAGTGTGATTCACTCTGATAGTTTTCCCTCAAAAACAGTATTTTAAACGGCAGGGAATGAATAAAAGCACATAAGAAAATAATGATCTGTGAATCCACCACCATGACATGTCAGCCCACACTGGAACAAGATATACAGTTCTCACATTGCTATCTGCAGCCATATAATAACACATTCATATGTTGTCAAAGAATCTTACTCACTAGCAAGTGATAGTTATAGATGGATGAAATTGCATATAAATATAATATAAAGATATAAATAATACAGAAACTGTCATTTTAAATATTACTTAAGTAAAGTAACATACCATAGAAAGATGATGGGTCTTCGTCCATACTGTCATCTATTATCATTACAGATTCGTCCACTGTAGAATCTTCATTAATACTTCCCACGTGTGGTGGTTCGAGAGACAACATTTCCCACAGCGTTAGGCCAAAGCTGAATATATCTGCTTTACTGGAAACCTGGCTGGTCTCATTTAATATTTCAGGGGCTGACCAACATTCTGTTCCTAAAAATAATAAACAAAAGTGTGTTTATTCCAAACAAATTTAAATACTTGGAGTCTTCAAATCTACACCGGTGGATTTTTTACGGAATATGTGACAGAATATTTATACAATTCTCTTTGAGAAACAGTGGCCCTTAGAGTTCTACAAAAAGTTTTTTGATTATACAATTTATTGAGTTTTTTCTTACTTTCCAAAATAAATAGGCATATGCAAAATGAAGATTATAAAAATGGCACATTTAGATATAAATAAGCACAAAAGAAGTACAGTAGATTATTCTCTTTACATGGTGTAAAAACACCCAATGGAAAAATATCTGTATCACTTACCAACATATGTCTCCTTTGTATTTTTATAATCCAAATTTCCGTTTTCATCTAAAGGCAAACTTACTCCAAAATCACAGAGTTTACATATGTCAAAATCTCCATTTATCAACACATTAAATGATTTTATATCACCATGAAGTAATTTCATTTTGATATGAATATAATCAAGTGCTTTACTTATATCCAGTCCAACCTAAAAATTTTATGTAAATCAGACAAAACTAAAATGAAAAAATCATAAGAATATAAAATAGCTTCACTTTTACTTTTTAACCCTAGAGATTTTTAATTGGTATTCATTAAAAGACATACACATTAAAAATATATTTAAAAGTTGTTTATAGTTAAGGCATTAACGTTGTGGAGGTTTAAAGACATTGTAATTTATTTTTAACAAACAATGTTTATTCCACTTTTTTATGACGGTATAACCCTACCGGTTTCAAGGCTTTCACCTCATCTTCAGGGGAGCGCAAACAAGACTAAATGCTGTTCGAACTGGCACCGATATAGACACTTCAACGGCTGGAGGCGGGAGGGGTGAGGGGAAGGCTAGGTATAATTTCGGCCAAGAGCGGGGAGATTTTGGGGAAATAACTATTCAACAGATGCTCCGATCGGTATACTGACTTAGAAATTTCTAGGGCCTCTAATCTGTCCAATTTATTTCCGTTGCCGCTAATATGTAAGAATTTGGCATCATCGATAGAAAAAGTATGATTCTCACGGTGACAATGATTAGCCATTTCAGAATAAATTAGAGGATTTGTTAAGGCAGATTGGTGTTCATGAAATCTCTTATCAAAAGATCTTCCTGTCTTTCCTATATAGAAATTATCACAGTCAGCACATAAAAGTTTATACACACCGCTGTTGCTAAGTATTCCATTTTTGCCTTTCCCATTAAATAAGAGTTTCCGGAGATTAAAGTTAGTGTAAAAAGCTGGCTTTATGTGACTTGGAATATTTTTGGTTATTTCATTTGATATATTTTTTATAGGACTTTTATTTAACGACACCTATAAGCATACCTATAAATGGAGCAAAGTCCTATTTATAAAAAATATATCAAATGAAATAACCAAAAATATTCCAAGTCACATAAAGCCAGCTTTTTACACTAACTTTAATCTCCGGAAACTCTTATTTAATGGGAAAGGCAAAAATGGAATACTTAGCAACAGAGGTGTGTATAAACTTTTATGTGCTGACTGTGATAATTTCTATATAGGAAAGACAGGAAGATCTTTTGAAAACAGATTTCGTGAACACCAATCTGCCTTAACAAATCCTCTAATTTATTCTGAAATGACTAATCATTGTCACCGTGAGAATCATATTAGGTGTACAAATAAGTTTCCGCCGTTTTTTATCAAAAATTGGGCATTTATTGTGAAAGAACGGAACCTCATGTTTTATTCGAAGTATTGCCCATCGCTTGCCACTACTTTTTCCCATCTTTCTGGCAGCATACGGATACCGCGTCGGAAAAATGATTCATCTTTTGAGGCTATCCACGAATCGACCCAATTTTCGGTATCTTCATATGATGTGAAGTGCTGCTCAGACAGGCCATGCGTCATCGATCGAAACAAGTGGAAATCAGAAGGCGCAATGTCTGGTGAATACGGCGGGTGGGGTAAAACTTCCCAATTGAGTGTTTCCAAATAGGTTTTGACCGGCGCCGCAACATGTGGACGAGCATTATCATGCAGGAGAATAATTTTGTCGTGTCTGGAGTAGTAGTGGGCGCGCTTTTCCTCGAGTGCTCGACTCAATCTCATCAATTGTGCTCCGTAGACAGCCCCAGTAATGGTTTCGTTCGGTTTGAGCAACTCATAATACACGACACCAAGCTGATCCCACCAAATACACAACAAGAGTTTTTTTTCATGAATATTTGGCTTAGCTGTAGATGTTGAAGCATGGCCAGGGGTTCCCCATGATTTCTTCCTTTTTGGATTATCATAGTGGATCCATTTTTCATCACCAGTGACTATACGGTGCAGAAAACCCTTTCGTTTATGCCTGGCAAGCAGCATTTCACATGTGGAAAATCGGCGTTCAACGTTTCTCGGTGTCAGTTCATATGGAACCCAATTTCCTTGTTTTTGAATCATTCCCAATGATTTCAACCTATGTGAAATTGCTTGTTGAGTCACTCCTAATGTAAGTGCAAGTTCTTCTTGCGTTTGGCACGAATCTTGATCCAATAATACTTCCAATTCCGCGTCTTCGTACACTTTCGGCCTTCCGCTACGTTCTTTGTCTTCGATGTCAAATTCACCGTTCTTAAACTTTTGAAACCACTCACGACAACTTCTCTCACTTAAGGCAGCCTCACCATATGCTTCTACAAGCAATCGATGCGCCTCAGCTGCAGATTTCTTCAAATTGAAGAAGTAAATCAAAAGTTCCCGCAAATGACGCTTATTCGGCTCAAAACTTGACATTTTCGAACACAAAAAAATATGTTATACTGATAAAAATTCACTAATATTTTAAGGTTATGTTGTTGACAGATGTTCAAACTTACGACAATGACGTATTACATCTGACAATTTTAACCATAACTTACTGGTGGCGCCAACTTCTGTCAAACGGCGGCAACTTATTTGTACACCCAATACTTTTTCTATCGATGATGCCAAATTCTTACATATTAGCGGCAACGGAAATAAATTGGACAGATTAGAGGCCCTAGAAATTTCTAAGTCAGTATACCGATCGGAGCATCTGTTGAATAGTTATTTCCCCAAAATCTCCCCGCTCTTGGCCGAAATTATACCTAGCCTTCCCCTCACCCCTCCCGCCTCCAACCGTTGAAGTATCTATATCGGTGCCAGTTCGAACAGCATTTAGTCTTGTTTGCGCTCCCCTGAAGATGAGGTGAAAGCCTTGAAACCGGTAGGGTTATACCGTCATAAAAAAGTGTAATAAACAGTGTTTGTTAAAAATAAATTACAATATATTTAAAAGCGTTATAAAAAAATAATTTATAAACTTAGAATGAAAAAAAATCACAGGTAACAAAAATATAATTGTGTTTTTTCCACAAAATTTTACACCTACAATATATGTTTTATATTACATGAAATAAAAAAGTCACATAACAACAGAACACTCCAAACCCATGTTTTCTGTTTATATTTTTTCCACCTGGTTTTTTGCTTTCATATATGTAAAAAAAAACAACAATAATAAGAAATAGATCCAGAATTTGGTTCCCCAGCGATGATGGTTTTTATTGGGAAGATATTGCATCAAGCCGATTTTATTTTTAGTGCCCGCCATACTTTTGTTAATGCTAAGTTTTTGGTGTGGCATATAGTGGTGTCAAAATATGATGTTGAAATATTCCAGCAATGGTTTATATCTTGTACAAGGATCATAGCCGGGTTCATTAGGTTTTGCTAGACTTTCACTATTCATCAAGTGGAAAAATCTTAGTAGGTCGGCAAAACTAATTAGAAAAGCAACATTACATAAATCAAAGTAACATAAATACTTCATAAGCTATCTAAAAAACTGCATCCTCATGAAATGTCTCTACAACATAAAAATACTGAAATAAAATTTGTTTTTGAATTAGGTAGATGTGGGCAAAACTCATATTATTTTCAATGCAATTGACGAGTTAACACTCGCATCGTCAAAATTTTCAACTGTTTGAAAAACTAGTAAACAATGAGATAAGTCCATTAGAAGTGCAATATTTACTGACAAAAGGGTTTGTTTACCTTTTTCGACTATTTATGGCAGTCGTAATAAAAATAAAGTACAAATGCGCATTTAAAAACGGAGCAGACAGATCAATTCTACTGGCTTTTTAGCATATCAAAGGTGAACCTACAGATTGGCCCATGCAAGTTATAAGGGATAAACTAGAAGGTAATAAGCAAAGTATTTTAACAACCATATAGCTTGAATATGAGAATCAATATTAGAAATTTGAGTAATCTAGTAGTCTATGAATTAGGTGATCAAAATGTGATTTTGACTTAGAAATTGTCTGGCTCATGCATCATTAACATTATCAACAACACAACCTTTTGTTTGTCACTGTATACAAAGTTCACATATATTATAATTTGAAGTAAAACGCTCGACATCCCACTTATATGTGAAAAAAATATAATATAAAAACTCTAAAAATAAGAAGTTTTCATCAAAAGATGTATTTTTCTATCGATTGTATCAGAAGTTTTTCAATACAACCTGTCAAAATATAAATCAAAATATGTCCTATGATTTTCAAGGGTTTATTTGAGCAAAAAAATTACATTTGTCTACCAACAATAGTAACAACCTATTCAATTAAATTTAATTTAATTTCCCATAGTTACGATGTTAGTTACTAGTGAAGAAAAAATATCGCAACAGAATGCACAAATTTGAGTTTCTTCAGTAATTGATGTATACCATCCACAGTTATGGGGATATTTTCAATACAAACCTGAGGTCCAACTCTTCTTTGTATAAGTATAATCGAAACATTTTAAATTTCGGAAATAAAAGACAGAGTAAAAATAGCATTTTAGTATACTTTACAAATAAGTTCAAGTGATTGTTATTTATAAATAGGAAGCAGGTTTCTGATATTTCTTCTCATTAACCCTTTTAATCATACGGGGCCGATTATCGGCCCCAACTAGTGTATGCGAAAAGTCTCACGGGGTCGATCGTCAGCCTCAAAGTTTCATAGTTTTTATATTGAATAAAAAAATTTTTTTTTATGAAATATGAAAATTAATTATTATTTTACACTCTACAGGGAGGTCTCCACAAAAAAAATAAGTTTCAAAATTAAATATTAAGTGAGATAAAAAAATAAAATATAAACTACTGTTTTTTTTGCAAAAAAATGCTGGGATTTTTCGCACATTTTATGCAAAATATGCTGGGATTAAAAGGGTTAATAAATAACTAATGATAAAAAAATATCACCAAACATCTTACTTTTAATATATTTGCTTGGCAATAAGGTCCAAGTCCTTCATCTCTACGAGCTTCAATCCTATCACCTAATGACCCTTCACATGACTCCATGGCTAGGCACTGTCTTCCATCACTCATTTTAGTAAAACAACGAAAGCCCACAACATTTGGGTGAATTAACTTTTTCAAAATTTTGGCTTCATCCTGTAATCTTTTTCCAAACAATGTTCTTTTGTCTTTTTGTTGGCTTATCCTTTTAATAGCCCAAGGAGAACGAATTTTACCAACTCTAGGGGAACGAACCATTTGATAAACTGAAACACCTAAAATTATTTAAGAAAAATTAGTCACTGTGGATCAAATTTATAATTTTTTTTATCATAAAGGAATTTTTGAACTCAATATTTATCTCTCACATTTTTTATTTATTTTGATTAACTAAGTTTAGATCAACACTAGTCAATTCAAAAGTACTTCCAAATCCAAAATGAGAAATTCCAAGTGTGGCAATCATATACCAGTATTATTTTGCATGAAGATATTTTGCAAAATGGTAAGCCCTCATTTTATATTAATTCTTACTATTTTACGCAATATATATTTTTTTGGTCCCTTAACAGCGAATATAACCAATACAGTCCTGATAAATAAGATTAAAAATTTATTAAATAATACTTCAAATAAAGGAAAAAACAGAAACAATATAAGTATTTTTGTAACTGTGGTATTTCAAAAGGGTGTAGTTGGATTAAATGGCAGAAAGGAACTCAATATTTTTAGTTTTGCAATACATATGTAAAGCAAGACAATGAGAAAGAAGGAAACAAACATGATAGATACTTTCGAGATGTGGTGTTAAGAGACGGATGCTTCGTATCCCAAGGACCGCAAGGCGGACCAACGTCTCTATCATCTGAGAATTGGAGATTACCGAGACTTCGACAACATGCAGAAAAAGAATCCTTACGTACTTTGGATGCGTTGCTGAAAAGAATGATAAAATCTCAAGAAGCTGATGATTTTGTGGACAATTGAGTGAAGGTGAGCGAGAGGAAGGTGAGCTTTGAGATGGACGGACCAAATAAAGGAGTTAACAAGATCCTTTTTAAGCGCTCCATTCAACATGGCCCACGACCAGGAGGGATGGAGACAGGTTGTGCGCTGAGTTCGAGACATAGCAGAGGACCACGACGCTTAGCATTGAACATGCAATGGCTTATTTTTATTTACGATATCTAAGGCTGCAAAACTGTGAGCAATTCAGATGTACATATATACCATCAAGCCATTTTCCTGTCCGGGTAGGCAGAGGACAGAGAACCAGACTATCCTATCTCAACACACATCCTTCTCCTCTTCCACATCCATGCACCTTCTCATAAAACTTCTCTGACTTTCTACATTTCCTTCTTCAGAAGTATGTACATATTCATATTTGAAGATTATTGGTATTTTTTACCATCTATCGGTGTTACAATTCGGGAGATTTGCAGTCATGGCATAATGTGGGAGAATGCACAGTGGCATCCCTGTGTTTTCGACGGAACTCAAGTTTGCGACAATCATAATACACAATATGAAGAATATTCCGATTATCACAATGTGAAGATGTATTTTCAATCCCATTTTTCATCATAAAATATCCATAAAAAGATAATTGAACATACCGGTCCCATATCCTAGTTGTTTTAAAAACGGGGACGGTGGAATCGTTATTGGAGTTTCTATAGATACAGCGCCTCTTTTCGGCTTTATCGGTGTTCTGAATTCTGACATGATAGTATCACAAATCGCGTAAATTAAAGATTATCGAGGTTTTCTGTAAAAGATGTCAACTAAAAAGAATTTCAAAGAAATTACAATTGAAATCAAATAAAAATATTTGAAAACTGACATTCGTTACATCTAGTGTTGACAGCTAATATTTTAAAGGAAGAAGTATGTAACATTTTGTTTTCCTAAGAATGACATGTGCTGGTTATTGGAATGTAGCTTTTAACAAATTTAAGAGCCTTTTATGTCACATTCCGATGAACTTCGTATTTCTACTTTGCCATATAAAAAAAGTGATATTTATTAGTTGTAATCAGATTATAAAGATCTAACTACACTAGTCTAATTTTTCATATAGAAAAAATCATTTTTAAAGTAACAACAAGAATCTCAATTCGCGTTAAAGTTGAAACCACCCGTGACAGTTAAAACAGTGTAATTTTTTCCACTATCTTTTTAGAATATCAAAAGAGCAATACTTATAATTATAAACACTAAGCGTTCAGCCGCATCATGTTGAATGTTTCAAATATATGGGTGTAAAATTTATTAAAAATTAAATCTTTTTTAGAACACAATAGTCTGGAGGGCAATGTTGAATTTCAATACAAAAATTAACTTTTCAAGACCGTGTACACGCCGATTCTCAAATGTAGTAATTAACAGAAAATAATCTAATTTTAATCTATCTGTTAAACTCTGTGACTTTTAACAAGAACTAGATTCTCGATGTCTAACAAGATTAATCGCTAAATTAAAAAACATATTATGTACAAATTATATGCTAAGCCATCCTTGATGTATGGAAGTGAAATCTTGGCATTGAGAAAGTGATAGGAACAGAATAAATGCGGTAGAAAGCACGTCTGTCATACAATATCTAGTATTGCAATGTATGATAGAAAAAGGAATGACCGGATAAAGGATAATTGTTTGTTAGAGACGGTAAAAAGTATGAGAAACAAAAAAATATGTATGACGAGATATATGGATGTAGACGAAGCGAGAGCTGTGTGTACAGATAGAAAGGCGTCTCTACTTACCCCAAAAGGTACATGGCGTAATGGTATGCATGTATGTATGTATTGGAATTTCAAAATTGGAAGAGGGGAATTATTTTGTTTGGACTGATTGAGATGTGTTAGAGTAAATAATTATTTAGAGCTAAATAGTGATAAAAATAACTAATTTTCAACCTTTTCTTCTTCATAGTTTCTCTCCTTTCGAAGTTTAATCAATTTGATAGTTATTTTGTTTTTAGAAGGCAGCTATAAACAAATATACGATAGTGAAATGAAAAAAAAACTTAATGGCACTGTTTTATATTACCTGTTACCCAAAGACAATTTATGTTAAGCAGCTACTAAACCCCAGGATAGCAATTAGTTCAGATAAAATAGGCTTGAAAATCAAACCAGTCCGAGAAATATATTTGGGATGCCAAGGTGCTAAGCTAACATACTAACCATTAGGCCGCGGCACCACTTCGGCAGGTTCCTCAATGAGGAGATGTGTTTCTCAAGCTTTCTGTTGCATTTCCATTTGGTATTGGCAATCTAATCATAGTGCAAGAAAGTTCATCTGATTGAGAATACTGTTTATTTTATAAATAACCAAATTTCTTGCATTATCATTCGAGTGATTTTGGTTATAGTTAAGAGCAAAAACAAGCAAGAACTTATTTCATGAATCAAACGGTTTCATTGGCATGCAGAACACGCAGATGTAAATGTGTCATGAAGCTATCTTAGCAACTGATAAATCACAGCTTCTGTCAAACAATGACCTTATTCTTCATCGGAATTTAGAAGACCTTGTTCAATGGCTGCTGCTTTGAAAGTTTCATAAATAACACCACTAAAATGTTTTTAAATCATCAAAGTATGTTATACCACAAACATAAAGTAGAAGTCATAAGCTGTATCTTTCTTCATCCTTCAGACTGTATATCCGAAAGATTATCTTTTTGCCACCTCACTGATGTGACTTCCAAGTTCCCTTTGCAGCAAAATGACATGGAATGTCGGTGTACAGGAATTGGGATGTATCTTCATTGTCTCCGTTGAGCTCAAACCATGACTCAAGTTTTGTTCAACATGTTCTTCCTACCAATAAAGCGTCTTCATTTTCAAGCTCGAAAATCTTTTTTTTTATTTGGCAGATGTACAGAAAGTCTAAAATCACAGCGTAAGATTGATAATTTTTTTTTATTCAACAAGTCTTTACATGGCCTCAGGTGCACAATATATTGGGAATTGATGAAGTTCCTGATCTTGTTATACCGTAGTTCAGTTTGACCTTCACCAATAACTACAACTTTATCAGCTTTCCCGCACTCATAATTGGATTAAAGTAATCACGCATTGTTATTACAGCAGCCTTATATTGAAGCATTGATATGTTTGTTCGAACTTGATTTGACTGAGCACCTTCATAAGATTGGCATTTCCAATTGGGTTGCCATCCTGGCTCACCGTACAGAAATAGAAGTGCATAGGCCAATGAATCAAGATAAGGACTCAAAATTTTTAAGTTACTTGGATCTTGAGGATTTCAAGGGTGAATTAGGATGTCTCATCACACAGAAGTTCTCCTTCCTCATTAACAAAAAAGCATAGTGATTTTGTTTCATGTAGGATCATTGAAATGTTGCTGGTCGGACTGACGGTCTTGATGAAATAGCATGCTGACAACTGGAAAAATTAGCAGTGGCAGCATCTTGCACTTTGGCTTCTACCTCGCACATCAGGTAATAGCTCTGAGCAATTTCATTGTTTAACTTTCTTGTGATAGGATTAGCCATGGTGCAGTATTTGATGTTATGTGATAGAAATGGCAAGTCAACAATTTTAGCGTCTATTGATACAAATGATACATCACTGTTGTAAGAACAAATTTGCTCACGAAAATGTGTCCAGCTGAGAAAAACTGTATTACTAAAGTATTTTGGTTACGAAAAATTGGTTACGAAATAAATAATTCAGAAAGAAAATATACAGTTTTATTATTAAGATCTTCAGAATATTAATTTATTTTAATGTATTATTAGTGTAATTGATGGAAGTATTTCTAGTTTATCAAAAGATTGCTAAATTTTGCATGTAATTAAATCGAATAAAGCTTATCAGAACTGTCAAATGTTTAGTAAATATAAGTTTGTTCCTGAAACTCGATCATTGTTCTGAAAAATGTTTATATTCATAGTGTACCATGATCATTCAAAAGTGAAATCAATACAGTGAATACAATATTTCTACAGCTCCTTTCAGTACTTTTCCATGTCCACGTTTCACTCCCATACATGAAAGTTGATGCTAAAATACTGTTGCATACTATTATCTTAACAGATTTTGATACTGTCAGGTTTGAGTATATGATATATGGTTTAGTGCCCCATTAACTTTGTTTACTATCGCCAAATGTCATTCAATATTCCTCATAACTCTTTCATCATGTGAGAAAACTATCCAAATAGCAGAATTCTTCAAATTTAATCTTTCATTACTTGCCCATATACCACATTTACTTTTCCTTTCACACTTTTCTATAACCATGACTGGATTATGCATAATTCATTCTCAAATCTTTTTCTCTTCGCATCTTTCATAAAATTTACTTATCTAACTCAGTAATTCATCTTCATTCTCTGCTAACACTACTCATCAGTAGCAGCAATACGCATACATTCCCATTTGACACCAATTGACCTCTATAGTTCCTTTTCACGTGAATCTACAATATGTAAATACTAAACAACCAGGGTAACGTAATGCATTCTTGCTTTACCCCTTTTGAAATTACTTACTCAAACAAGAATTTTCAAAAAGTAATAAAATTGTGAAAAGGTAGAAGTTCAAAATTTCAGATCAGAGTTGGTACAAAGATCATATAATATGTGTGTTACGAGTATATTACCTACCTAAATATAATATCTTGCTTTGAAAGAATATGTCCACAAAAAAATAATGGCAATTTTATTATACAACTTGAATTCTTATATTCTGTCTTATATTTACCTTAATAACCAAAAAAATTATATCTGCTTTACTTCTAGTAAATAAAAATAAGATATCCATAATATGTGTTTTATTTCTCTTTACCAAAATAAAATAAGAAAGCTTTCTTCAAAATAAAATAGAAGCCATTTTCCAAATATGCTCTGGCAGATTAATTTGAGTGATCTCTAGAAGTGGAGTGAGACCAATAAGCTGGCCTTCAACATATATAAATGTAATCTCATGACATTTTCAAGAGCTCGGAGCCAGTAGAACTTAAGATATTTGGTAATAAATTATTATCACATTGTACGTGTCGACACTATCAAATATATTTGCATCGTGTTCGACAGTAAACTGAAATTTCGTTCTCATATAGCCATTATGGGTTTATCAGCCAATTAATGTTTAGAATTTGTAATCAGAGTCTCTAGGGCATTCAGTGGTGATGCTGTTATGAAATATTTTTATAATTAACTGGTTTGCATTAGATTGGAGTGCAGCTCAACATAAGCCCAAAAAAAAATCCAAAACTCCCGAATAGTTGATCAAGGCCAAAAGTGATTTCTGCAACACATTTATTACAGGTAATGTGGATTTAACTCATGGAAACCAAAAAAATGTGGGATAGAGATCCCATAACTTTTTACTGAGTATGCTTGGTTATAACTCCTTAACCTGTTTGTATATACTCATTACTATTACTAATTACTAACAGGAAAAATAGTAAAACCCTTATTAATAAAACGCACTATTGTTCAATATACTAGGAGCGTCCAGAAAGTAAATAACGATTGCGCACCATGCCCTGCGCCAATCCCCAACCACCGCGATCGTATGCGCGCCAGTTAGGTCCTTCCCCCGCTTCAGTGCAAGACGAGTTTTGTTGCTGAACGGTTGTGCGTCTTTGTTATGTAACCTTTCAAAATGGCTGCGCCCATCGAAAATCCCGGCAAATGTGAAGTGTGTAGTGTTCGTTTTCTGAATGCACAAAATGTTCGGCTTATCGAAATTTAAAGGCAAAAAAGAATGTTTATGGTGATAGTGCAATGAACGGGGCTTCAGTGAGGAAATGGTGCATAATGTTTAATCAAGGAAGAACCAGTGTGCACGACGAAGATCGGAGTGGGAGGCCATCACTCGTTACGGATGAGTTGAAAGCAAAAGGTGAAGACAAAATTCAGGAAAACCGGCGTTTCACTTTAAGCACAGTACATGAATCTTTCCTACAAATTTCACGATCGCTCCTACATGAAATAATGACAGAGCACCATGGCTACAAAAAAATGTGTGTCCGGAAAAGAAAAACCAAATCTCAACACCAGAAAAGTGATGGCAACAGTTTTTTGGGACCGAAAGGGTTTGATCCATGTGGAGTTTACGCCAAGAGAACACACAATAAACTCAGATCCTCCTTACAGCCCTGACTTGGTACCAAGTGATTTTCACTTATTCTCTAAACTAAAGGAATATTTTGGTGGAAAACAGTTCGCAAACGATGAAGACCTCAAACAAGAAATGACATCCTGGCTCAAATCTTTGGCGGTAGAGTATAAAATCGGAATTGAAAAATTGGTTCCACGTTACAATAAGCGCCTTGACAGCTATGGCGACTACATTGAAAAATAGAGTAAGGTACTGTGACTTTGTAAATAAAGTTTTGTGTTTTTATTTAGTTATGCCAAAACGTTCTTTACTTTTGTTTTTATTTAGTTATGCCAAAACGTTCTTTACTTTCTGGACGACCCACGTACAAGGGTGAGTCAAAAAATTTCCGCACTCTGGCTGTAGAATTGATTTTAATCAACTTTTAGAAAGGAGAAATACTTAATTTTTTTAGAAAATCTTGCTTTTCAATTCATCTGTCAACAAGCTTTCATATTCCCTTATTAAAAAATATTTTAGGCTGAGATGTGAGACACAAATGCACCGCTGCTTTACTTCTTCATCAGAGGTGAATCTTCATCCTCATAGGGCTGCTTTCAGGGGGCCAAACAGGTGAAAGTTTGATCGAGCAAGATCAGGACTATAGGGAGGATGCTTTAACACCTCAAAACGAAGTTTTTGCAGAGCATCAACAGTGTGGCGTTCCATATTTGGCCATTTACTCTCAGGTTTGTAGTGATGAATCCATGTCTAGTCACTATTCTACTTCTACAGCCAGAGTGCGGATAATTTTTGACTCACCATTGTACCTGACAATGATTTATTCCATCGTGAATTGAGATTGTTTTCCATGTCATATTCACAACTGAGCTATTAAGAGCGCCACCCCCTAGTTGAATGATTTTTTTTTCGATATTGATATTATCCATTTCTTGGTAGATAAATTGAAGATTAAGCTCATTAATAATATTTAAAGGCATAATTGAGTCAATGTTCAAGGAAACATGAGGATTGTTAATATTAGGTCCTTACATATGAAATTGGCGTTTTGTTTGGGAGGAACATAAAGTTGATTTTTTTTTAATATAATATATTTATTTAATCAAAGTATGTACCATTGCTATCTATGCACTTTTGCCATCTCATATGTAGTTCATCGATCCCTTTACTAAAAAAACCATTCGGACGGGACTCAATAAAATCTTTGAAGTCGGTTTGGACTGCCCCATCGGAGTTGAATTTTTTCCCTTGCAAGAAGTTATCCAAATTTCGAAAAAAATAGTAATCTGTTGGGGCAAGGTCCGGAGTGTACGGTGGATGTCTTAGACATTCCAATTGAAGCTCTTCTAATTTGGTAGCCGTCTGTTGTGCAGTGTGTGGTCTAGCGTTATCATGAAGCAGCAGTGGCCTAGAGCGATTAACCAGCCTCGGTTGTTTAGCAGCTAGCTTTTCCATCATGGTTTGCAGTTGCTGACAATAGACATCTGCCGTAATCGTCTGGCCAGATTTAAGAAAGCTGTAGTGAACGACACCAGCACTAGTCCACCAAACGCTCACAAGTAACTTTTTTGGAGTCAATTTTCGCTTGGGGCATTTTTTGGCTGGTTCGGCAGGGTTCAGCCATTGCGATGAGCGCTTCCGATTATCATACAGGATCCACTTTTCATCACAGGTAATGATTCGATTCAAAATCCCTTCATTATTGTGCCGGTTGAGTAATGCAACGCAGCAGTCAACGCGCGTTTGTTGATTTGCTTCACTCAATTCGTGAGGTACCCACCTTTCAAGCTTTTTCACCTTCCCAATTTGCTTCAAGTGGATTAAAACAGTTTTATCACTAACACCGCAGCCTGCAGCTAACTCGGACGTGGTTTGCGATGGATCCGCTTCCACAATAGCCTTCAATTCTTCATTATCAACTTTGGTCTCCGGCCGTCCACGGGGCTTTTTCTGCAGGTCGAAATTTCCAGAACGAAAACGTTGGAACCAAAAACGCACTGTGTTTTCTTTTGCGGCACCGTCGCCATACACATCATTAATCCTTCGAGCCGTTTCTGCAGCACTGGTGCCACGGTGGAACTCGTACTCGTAAATAACGCGATATTTCAAGTTTTCCATTTTGTAAACTGAGTGACGCAAAGAAAAAAAACAATTGAGGAAAAAACAAATGAATTTTAATTTTCGAAACACAAATACTTGAGTAAATAGCTGTATAAATTTTAATTTGGAATTCCTAACCAAAGAGAAGATATTTGAGATCAAAGTTGCCAGTACGGCAAAATGCCAATTTCATATGTAAGGACCTAATATTAAACTTTTATCTATTGAATTTTTTTCTAGTATGTAACTCTGATTGATGTAATTGGAAAAAATTTACGAAATAAAAAAAAATAATAAAATAAATAAAAATTATATTAATGGTATGTCTATTATCTCAAAAGTTTAAAAATGTTTGTGTAATCTGAGTGAAGTACTCAAAATGGGATTTTTATTTTATTTATTTTACACACGACAAGAAATATACATAATTTGCAAAAAAACCACAGGTAATTTAATTTAGACACACAATTTTAATGGATGTGGGTTTGTTGCCTTTCATTTGTCGTGTCCCCAGTAAATTAGGCTTTTGCCTGTATCTCACTGAGGACATATAGCATGAAAAATTGAATTGATACTTCTTTCCGATTTTTTATTATATAAAACCCAGTTGCACATTCTCATCAACCTGACAAACAGTGACACTCAATTACATATGAATACATAAGTGAATCAAACCCCTCTCACTTCATCACTCCAGACAGACCAAAACGTTCATCCTACAATAAACAGCACATAATCATTAAAAAAACACTACACTCAAGAGCTCACACAAACCTTTGCTACAATTCATTCCTCTTACAAGCCCAAGTATTCAAACTCCTGTCACAATAACAAGGACGCTTCGATCGACTGCCTAAATTGTTTTCCTCCTTTTGCCTTTATTGAATTCGGCACCCCATTGTATGTCATGGGAGCCAAATAGACATATTGCCTTTGGGCAAAATATGTTTTAACTTTAGGGATATTAGGGATAGTCAACATTTGATCAGCTGCCATGCATGTCATGTCTCTTCCGAGTCTGCATCTTTCCCTCCTCTCAATGAGTGCCAGAGAATGGATTTGTAATGCAAATTGGCTATGTTCAGGACCCGATACTCCCTGAAAAGCTCCGCTGTGATACCGGGCAGGAAGTCTATTAATTATTTTTATAATAAATTTTTTAGAAACCTGCAGTATGTGTTTTTGTGTTGTGTTGTGAGGTGCACCCCCCCCCCCCCTCGAAACTGATTTACTGTAAGAAAGTGCCCACTGACACATAAGGCGAACTATATACTTTTCAAGAATATTTTCATTGAGCACATTTCGAATCATACGGAATATGTTCCCTAGTTTTCTGATTTTTGTGCTCAAAGTGTTAATATGAACCTCCATTCGATTCAAATCAAAGATTTTCTATCAGTTCTTGTACACTAACCATACAATTAAAACATTTTTTTATAAAACAGTAAGGAGTTATAAGTGAAAAATAAAATGAGTACAAGGTTATAAATTAAAATTAGTAGGAATTAATTAAGTCATGCTCAAATCTATCATATAAAAAAGAAAATTAAAAATTCATCATCGCTGTTTTGCAATCAACTTTCTCAAGAAGTATTTATTTCAACACGGAATAATTCATAACATTTTGAAATACTTAACATATGATGACCTAGAGAATAATCATGAAGAAATTCTGTTGATTGCATCCTGGTGCTTTCGTCAGGTAATTAAGAGTGGTTCATTTAGAAAGTCTTAAAAGTATTGTTAATTTACAATTAAAAGTAGTGAGTGTGTGTCCAGTATAATGTCAGTATGTATTTATTATTTTGAGAAAATGAAATGATATTCTTTTTCAATTATTGTCCTGTAATAAAACAATATTAACAATGAAAAAAATTGCATGGTGAGTTATCAACAAAATAAAATTTTTATTTATTTAAATTATCCTTCATATTCCGTAGTTTAGAATAGGCAATCCATAACTTACATATAATTCTCTAAAAAAAATATATTCTCCAGATTGCTATTTATTTGAACACTTTTGTGTGTTAACGCACCAATGGAAATAAACTAGGATAATTGCAGTATCTTTATAACAAGACCTTTCATTCTCAACCTCATTTGAATCTTCGAAGAACCAACTGTCAAAAGACTTCTTCGATTATTTTTGCTTTTCTTTATTATTCAATATTTTAATTAGTATTCATAGGTGTTTTTTGGTATATTTTTCATCCCACAGATGGTTAATTTAATTTAAGCATAAGTTCTGATAAAAATATATACTAAATTTTTGGATATTCAAATAACTTCAAAATTTTAAATACTTCAGAAAGTACAGCATACTGCAATTTCACAAATTTTATAGAAGCTTTGCTTTCAACTGTTTTAAATATTTTGATTGCATATAACCTCTGTAAACTAGTTGGTATCATTATCATGCTTGTCTTCCATCCTTGGAATATTGATTTTGATGGAACCAAAAAATAGGTACCAGTCTATTTTTTACAACCTTTTGACATCTTTATTTGTTGGAAGAAATTGCCACATAACAATAAGCAAACCAGGTTGAACTATATTTATATAACAGAAGTGAAATAAAATATAATATGTATGGTGAATAATTTTTTAAATAGTAAGTATCATACATGGATTATAGATTTTTTTTTTTTACAGGCTTATTGCGTTAATGATTCCCGCAATATGTGGGAAAAGTCTATTGAATGTGAACCAAGGAACAATGGGAATAAAACAATTGACAAAAATATCTGGTTTAAACGATGTGAGCAAAACAATTGGTAACATAACAGACACAAAAATATCAGAATATCAAAATAGCAATAACACAATATATGTCTATCCAGCTTCTAATTATTCAACGCCATTACTTTTCAATAGAACTCAAAGAAAATTATACACAAATAATGTTCACAGAGATGACATTGTATTGATATATTCAACTCCTTACAATGAGAATATTTCAAAAGAAGATAATGCTTCATATAATATGACCAAAAAATATGCTATCAATGTTAAAACAACACCAAAAGACCTAATTAAGAATGAAGATAGTAAAAAAAATCATAAATTTGAAGAAAAATCTAATGATCTTGGAAATAAATTAGTATTGAGTAAGCAGAATACTTCGAACATTGAAATAAAAAAATATAATTTACGTCAACATCTTTCTAATTTGGGGAAAATGCGACATAAAAAAGAAAACTTATTAAAAAATAGCACCATTAATATAAATGCGACCCATTTAACAAATTTTACTTCAAATAAAATAAATACTTTTAAAAACAAAAATAACAATGTGACAAGTGCAATGACAAAAAATTTAAAATTTAAATATGAAAGAAATAAGAACGCATTACCAGTAATTAAAAATAATTTAGATGGTGTGAAAATTTTAACAACAACAGAGCCTCTGTTTGAGGACATTTACAAAAATGATTTAAGATATTCTAAACTACAATCAATTTTAAAGAAAAACAATAACAGAAAAAATGTAACAAACATGAATACAAAAAATGAGAACCAAAACAATGTGAAAAATATCACATCAAATGATAAAAATGAAACTTTAATACTTAATGAACAGAAGTTACTTAATAAAGGTAACTTTTTTGTAGAAATGATCCCTTTTACTCTTGAAGATGCTTTAATACCTGCAGAATCTGAAATTCAGAGCCGGTGGATTAAACCTTTTAAATCTACACTAAACTATTATAATAATCCTCAAATAAATTTAAAAAATCCATACAGTTCAGAAGAAATCAATACTTTTTATACAATTTTTCAAAATGAGAAGAAGGAAATAGGAGTCAACCCATTAACTCGAGAATTGAAAAAACATGTAAAAGAACCTACAAAATTATTGTATACCAATCATAAACAAGAGAATGGGTTAAAAGTGTTATACAAAGGAGATAAAATGATTTATTCTTCAAATTACGGAGAGATAAATAAAGATGATTCACAAGCAAGAAAATCTTATACAGATTTTGCGTCTCAAGGTCAAAATAATCAGGATGATTATAACAATGAACCTTTAAATGGAAAAACTCTTCAGTCATATGTACCACAACCAATGGAAATCCCACCAACTTCTCCCGAAGGATTGTTGATTATAGGACCAATACCAAAAAGTATACCATCAAGATTTCAGTATGAACCTTTCAAGGATCAATTACGATTACCTCAAATTTAGTATCAATTTTTATTGTGATGTAATGTGAATTCATACATTTTATTAATTGAATATATTACGAAGGAAAATATGCAAAGAATATCACATAAAAAATTTTGAAACAAATTATTGACGAGTCTAATCGGAGACATTCGTGCATGGATACAAAAACCGGGCCGATTATCCACAGACTATACTATCCAGCGTTTGGATGGGAAGATTAATATTATTTTTACCCATAACAATACAAGGACTGTATGGTGTGTTCCAATCGGAAGGTCAAAGGAGGGAGAAAATAAACTACATTCTATTGTGATAGGAAGCCCGGCCTTCATCCAGAAGAATGTTTTAAAAAACACCTACCATATTTTGAAAAATTATAAATAATTCTGGTAAATAAATTTGTTGAATATACACATTTTTATTTATTTACTACTTAATATAAACAAAATAATAATAATTACGCACTCGACACTGTTCCAATACAACACTTTATTGAGACCCCTTTTTTTTGTCTATTTTGTAAATTAATTAAGGAGTTGGCGATAGGTAAAAAATAATAATTAAGGAATAAAGGGTTAAGAGACAGATGCGAAAATATAGATACACACCAGGAACTAAATGTTGAACTTTATGGATTGAAAATTTTCAGTTACTGAATGGAGCATTTAAGGAGATGCTCTGAGAAAGACATCAAGTTAAAATAGAAGGCCAAGAAAGATGCGGAATCGACAGATGAATGGACTGTGTGCGGAGAAATGGGAGATGGATCCCGAAAGGATAAGCCTGGATGAGTGCCTTAACAGTGTTGAAGGTGAAGGTTATACAAAATAAAAAACATGTTTTTCAGATTTTATTGTGATTTATTAATTTTATTCTGCATTAAATATATGTATTCCATTAATGAACAAAATAAGCCCGTAGGAAGTTACAAACTGCAAAAATGGTTATAAGTTACACAATAATTACATTTTGAGCATTCTCATACTTATTTATGAATATAAACGGCAGGAAAAATACCAAATAAAATCCTGCATATTGACATTTTGATATGCCTCTGGATCTTTCAGCACTAGGAAGGATACTCAAAAAATTGTTTACTATTATTGATAAGATGGTACCTCCCACAAATGTGGCTCACTAACAGTATGTATTTTTCATTCACTTATATTTATAAAAAAACTTCACATTATGGCATTATAGAGGTATTTTATATAAAGCATGTACAATTATTTCAAAAGCTGAAGCTGTGGAAGAAACATGTATAACGGTACAGAAATTAATATTTTTATAAACACATACATATATAACAAGAAATAAGTAACCATTCACATAAAAAAATATTAATTTGCTTTCCAAATAATGGAAGAGTACATAAAAGACTAGAAGATATTACCAGTTCAGATAATAATTACAATAAATTCAAAATGGAATTTTCAGCAAAAATCTAGATGTTATCACAATGTAAATAATGCCTTATAAAGCCAATTGTAATGTACGGTGGAGAAATGATTAAACTTGTAAAATGCTGATCGCTCCTTTCCAGATAACAAAGTTAAAAGCTACACTGGTTATTGAAAATTAAAATAGACAAGTAAGAATATGATGGTTAATACGAATCAATTATATTTATAGTTGGGTTACATAAAATCAGAAACTATACTACAATATTCAATGAGGTATTTAGAAACAAAGTTGACCTTTTTTTTAAGTTCAGCAATGAGAAAAATTCTAAAGAATGTGCCACCAAAAAACACTTCTCCAACATTTCTAAGGTCTGCGGACCGTTAAATCCGTTTTTCACACAAAATTTAATGCAAACTCGTTGATGCACAGTTGATGCCATTTTCAAACTTGTAAAAATTCGAAAACACGCACAAAGGTAGATGTACTCAGTACAGCGTAATTTTTAGAAATGTCAAACTATGACGCTGAAATTTGGAGGGAAGTGTCAATGATAGATGTGGTAACCTAACAAAAAAAAAAGAATTCCAATCGGGTGACTGACAGCACCACACGGTGGCCGGTCCTAAAACTTTTTGATCAAGGTAATATGCATCACATTTTTTTATCTTTTTAACTCAATCATCTTGTTTCCTTTTCAATAAAATAAATGACTAAGTATTTCTTAATTAAACTTCCACTAAAAAACTTACTTTTAAGATATTTTCATATCAAAGTTAAATTAGGTAAATTTGAATTACAAATATTTGTAGTTATAACTTTTGATATAACATTGTTTATGTTTGGGTAAAACTTGTTTTTCTTTAGATAGTCTGTCTTGGTTTCCAAATAATCCATTAATAAAATATAAAACAATATTTTTGCAGAAGGTATAATGAAAATTTTATGAATATATAAAAATAATACATCATTGAGAAAGTCTGATCAGCGAATTCTGTATTTTCTTAAAAGCATACAAATTACAGCATTTTTCCTATAACAAACTACAATGGAGGTTTGTACAAAAAAGTCCCTTTTCGCCCAATTATAAAAAATGTTTAATAAATAATGGTAGAAATATCAGCATTTTAATTTAAAATGGAAATTGAAAACTGTTTATACTAGAAGTTTTTGAGGTCTTTGACATATCACTAAACGGTAATAAAGAAATGATAATATTCTTCTTACTAGCTTTATCCCAAATCTTGAGCTTTACTCTATTGGGGATGATTCTTCTTGTCATCATAAATAGCTCAAGTCATCATAAATATTACCTTAAATTCATATTTACAGTTAACATAAACTTGTAACAGTCGATTGTAACAATTTAAATCTGAGTAAAACACAATCTCCAAATTGAGTTTGACTGATTGTATCGATACTTGCTTCAAGAGAATTAAGAGTTTTTTTTTTAATAAAAATATTCACTTCTGGGCTAAACAAATTATTTAAAAATTATGGCTTCAAACATTTTATTTACTACACCATTGCAGTTGAGGAAAATTATAGCTTTGAGATTTTATAGACATAGTGGGAGATAAATATGGCTTATGAAAGAAAGGTCTCAACCGAAAATTTATTTGAATAAAAATTTGCAAGAAATGTTGAATTTTTTTAATAACTTAATTTAAAAGAAATTAAACTTTAAAAAATATGAATAAGCACTTTTATAAAATTTATAAAATATTAAAGAAAAACAACACCTTGTTTGCTCCGTCGTCTTATAATTTCGTTATCTGGCAATAAATCTCAGGCATGGTGATCTGGTGGATATACTTTAATTATCGATATTCTGGACCCACTTTCAGACCCTATTGTTATACAGGTATATACTTTGAATTTGAAAAAGTTTAGAAAAAATACAGTTTCAACTAAAATATCATCAAGATTATGCATCAGACCCAGCATTATTGGATGGATGAGGAGGATAATGACGTATAATGGCTAGCATGAGCAGTTTTTTTTAAATAAATAAAATCACATTAAAAATGTTGTCTTCAAAACAAAAATTGCTCAAATCAGAAATGTAAATTAAAATTTTACAAAACAATAATAATATAACTAATCTCCAGGCAAATATATATTTTAAATTTAGAATTTTATGTGATTGGGAAATTTTAGAATATAATGTGATTGGGAAATTTAACGCAGTCCTTTTTTAAAAGTTTATTTACCAAATTTTGTGATTTACTACTGGTTGATAAAAGTAAATTTATACAGAACAATTGCATTTAGTTTCAAATTATATTCGAAAGAGAGTATGAGATGTAGAGAGAATCACATTTGCAGTAATTTATAAAATATCTAGAACCTCATGTACAATCATAAATATATTATATTATTTCCAGAAAATATATGATTTAAAATAAACATTTTTATTTAATAAGTATTAGGTGTTAACATAAGTTGTGTCCGTTTTTTTCCAAATTTAAAAATGAGCACCAAAAGTGAAACAAAATGGTAAACGTAATAAGTCATTCGAAAGAAAATTTTCTGCTCTACAAGATATTGTGTTTGCTTTTACGTTACATATATTATTTTATTTTATTACAAGCCTTCAAAATGGAATGCCAAGTAGACGAAAGTGAGCATTTTCGACACCTCCTTTTGTTCGTGTTCAATCGAGGGAATAAAGCTGCCAAAGTTGCTCGCGATATTTGCGAAGTGTACGGTGAAGATGCTATGAATGAAAGGACAGCTCGTCGATGGTTTTTCCTTCAATAATGACGTCGAATTGCGGACATGGTTGGATGAATTCCTCGAGTCAAGACCGGATGGTTTTTATCGCACAGGCTTTGAAAAACTTGTAGAACGTTGGCAAGAAGTTGTAAATAATGAAGGAGAATACATTATTGACTAATTTGAAGTAATTTTTTTTTTGTGTCCTCTTGTTCTATTCATTTGGAAAAAAACGGACACAACTTATGTTAACACCCAATATTATTGTTAAAGGATCGATGAAATAATTTCTGTACTTGTACAGACCTCTTGTAGTTTATTATGTGAACTGGATAAACTCTTAATATTTAAATAACATTAAGCATATTTGCAAGCTATTTTAAGATTACTTGTAACTTTAAAATTACCAAGTATAATAATTTATACAAATTAAAATGCATATAATTAAGTTCTAAGTTATACTGAAATACCTTGCACCACATGTCAGATTTTAAAATCCTTTTCAAATACCAACAACAGATTTGTGACCTTCCTATGTCTTAATGACATTTGATTTTGGGATATTTATACGGCAACCATAATGACCTTAACAAATCTTGAATAACTTATCTCATTACCAGTCTTGATTGAATCTTACTATATTCCTTTATAACACTCGTAGTATTTATACTTACTGATTACTCTCGCTACTTCTCATCCAGGTTCAGTCTCAGATTCAAATATTTGGTTTAATTTATCATCAATTTCCTCTTCTTACACAGAATACGTCTTGGCTTCCATCCATTACAATTAAAATATTATTTAATAATTTATAAAAACTAGAGCACTCATAACATATGGCAGTAAAAAAAATAACAATCGTTTATCGATAATTTTTATATGCTTCTAGTTAAAAACTGCTTCTAGAGTATTTTGCATACATTATTTGACTATAAGAATGAAAAAAAAAAAAAATATATATATATATATATATATATATATATATATATATATATATATATATATATATATATATATATATATATATATATATATATATATATATTTATATTTATATATATATATATATATATATATATATATATATATATATATATATATATATATATATATATATATATTTCGAAAATAAATTACTACTTTAAAATAATATCTATGCTCTCAACTACTGAGGCTACTAATGTATGTACTAATAATTCCTTCTTTCCAGCATTTTAATACCACACCAAGTGTACCAATATGGTTAAAATCGAAGCATGTCATGCTGAGACAAAATCACTAGGTGTCCTCCAAAGCTGTACGGCAGACAGAAAACGGAGGTAGCCACTACCCTTATATGACAAAACCTGTCGGGTTTCACTAAGACAACCGGTGAACAGATGTGAAGTCCAAAAGTTAAGTCATAGGGGTGCCCTCACTCAGCAATGGGTAGAAAAAGGGCAGATAAAGATAAAGATATATATATATATATATGCATATGCATATGCATATGCATATGCATATGCATATGCATATACATATACATATACATATACATATACATATACATATACATATACATATACATATACATATACATATACATATACATATACATATACATATACATATACATATAAATATACATATACATATACATATACATATACATATACATATACATATACATATACATATACATATACATATACATATACATATACATATACATATACATATACATATACATATACATATACATATACATATACATATACATATACATATACATATACATATACATATACATATACATATACATATATATATATATATATATATATATATATATATATATATATATATATATATATATATATATATATATATATATATATATATATATATATATATATATATATATATATATATATATATATATATATATATATATATATATATATATATATATATATATATATATATATATATATATATATATATATATAATATATACATATTATGACTTGAAATTTTATTTTTCAATTATTTTAAATCTTGCGTGCATTTTTAGCAGATTAAATATTTGTAGCAAAAGAAATAAGCATGTCCACTATTTTTTTTGTACTATCTTTTGAAAATCAATTGTTAATATGGCAAAAAGGATCAAGATACTTAATATTTTCAAAGCGTTAAATATTGAAGAGTATTCTACTTAAACCATTCTTGAGTAACTCCAATCCGAATATTTCTTGTAGTTGTAATTTCATTACTTTTTGTTTTGAGATATGAAAGGATTATATTCCTAATGAAATATACACAAATAATAAGTTTAAAAAATATTATTTAAAAGTCATGGTACTTAGATTGACATGATTAAGAGTCAAGAGAATTTACACACAATTATTATTTGCATTATTTAATACTTTAAATTTACATATTGTATATAAAATAATAAAGTTAGGAGGCATCGGGTCAAGTGTAACATTTCTAGCTTGTATAGCATTTTTTTCTATACAAGCTAGAAATAAATTATTAAACATACGTAAACCATGTTTGATTTATTAATAGAAAGACAGTGTCATTTTAAAACGAAATAATAATGGATCAGCTAATTAAAAATCTTTTGCTAATGTATTTCATAGCTCATTTTTTAATATTATCATGCATAAACATAAAACACTATTTAATACCTTAACAGATTTGCTCGTTACACTGTCCCTTATCTTACTTCTTGCATAAAGTTGTGCAAACACATCTTCAAGGAATTTTTAGGATTCAGAGCAAAATTATGTTTTACAAGAACATTCAAAATATGTATATTATTTATAAAATACATAATCTGATGTTTAACTGAATATAAACACATGTTTTAATTTGTAGACAAGTTTTTATAAATAAATAAAATTAGGCAGAGAGCATTTCATTTAAATTCTGGTGTATTCAACTAATACAAACATAATGTTCACAAAAGCAATAAATACAGACACAAACATTTTTTATTTCATATAAACGATTTTTTTATTCAAAAGAAAAATGATTTTATTCAAAGATGACCATAGAGAAGCGATTGAATCAAAAGTTTTATATATTTTTTATAACATTCAAAAACTTTTTATGAATAACTCTTTTTTTTTTTTTATTTATCATTTAGTTCATCCTTTACTATATTCAATAATATTTTAACAAGTAGCCAGTCCTAATGCATGTTATTCATCAAGAAAAGTGCTGTATTCAATGATAGTTTGATATTGCTGCTAAACTAAAATTTCATCTATGGAAATAATATAATTATGCCTAATCAATTAAAATGAATTAATCAAAAAATGGGAAATAAGAGACATTTTCACTAGTACGGTTGGAATATTAAATAAAAAATAAATGCATCATGAAACGCAAAACTTGTTTGTAGTGCACTACATTCTATGAAATAGAGTTAATAAAAATAATCATTATAATCCAGCTTTTAAATATAAAATATAATTGTGATGTCTAAACTCCAAATCCAAAACAAGTATTATCCCAACTTTAATTAATTTTAGAGAACAAGCAAATATTTTGGATATATCGATAATACATTTTTAATTTTCAATAGCAGTAGCCTCAAAATTGCTATGAGCGATTTCATCCAGCTTGGATAGGTCTCAAACTATTATTCAAAGATCTCCTTCAATTTTGATGTTGTAATTAGATATTTATTTTAAATTGCATTTGCTATAATTACTTTACTTATTTAATTAACACTGTCATGCAAATATATCTGGCACATTTTAAGCAATTTCTCTTCCAGTCAAGCAGCTTTTGTTTTATAGTTGGATTTATTATCAGTATACATAATGACTAAAGTTTAGTGATTGAAAAGTAATATTTGAGTAACAACTGAATGACAACATTTAAAATAAATGACAAATTTCAAGGAAAACAGGAATAAAGATGGGAATCATATAGGTAGGGATGAGAAATATTTAGAGATAATTGTTTAAACATTGATAAAGACGATTCATTTGTTCCAATTATTAAAAGGTAATAAAACATTATAAAATAATATTCAATTTACCTAGATAACACAGTTGTTTTTCTTTTAAATTAAGTGTATTTATAAAAAAATCATACTATATGTCCAAAGATAATTTTAAAAGATAAGCTGTTGGCATTATGTATTCAGTGAGAGCTCCAAAAGAAAAAAAAATTACATTACTTTTAATATCATATTTACAACTGTGGTGTATTATGAGTTTGAGACCACTGCTCTATAGTCGTAAGTATTTCAAAATACCATATTTTTGTTTAAAATTAATTTCAATTTATACATATTGTAAATACGCAATGCTATCAATTAATTTTAATAAGAAATTGATAATTTATTTTTTGCATACATGTCTTAAAATATAGAAAACAATTAAACCATAATTGATAGATATATTTAGAAATACTACACAAAATCTGATTTTTTAGGTTTTTTGGTAAGAAAAGGACATAGTAAGATAATTTTGGTACAAAAATATAATAAAACATGAATTGTAAGTAATTCTTCACAAATCTGTACTTGATGGTTTTAGTTGAATCGCAAAACTCGAAAATAAAAATACTGTCCATTAGCAATAACAACAGTTCCATGCTTGGTATTTAAAAAAAGCAAAACAATAATGAATTAATAGTAAAACAATAAATAGAAATATATTAAAATTCCGCGTAAACAAAATAGTTAACAAGATGGAATTTAGCCACATATGTATAATTTCATTTCACTGGTTATACTAATTAACGTAATAAGTATACCAAATCTCAATAGATAGACAAACATTTATGATTATTTTCATATCATACCTTACACAACTGAACCAAATAACTTCCGATGGACACATTTGTAGATGGAACAGAAATGTGAATATCTGCAGGTAGGATGGATCACCAACCTGAGACGGCACAGACACCTATGTACTATTGGCAGGCATGGCTCCGCAACAACAAAGGGATCTTCATAAAATATCTCATTGTAAAATTTGCTTTCAAGTCGTTCTGTAGGAATGATTCACATCAGTTTCTCTCTCGCCCTCACTACAACTTAAAGTATTCGGATACAATCACAATTTCCCTAATTTACTTATTTGGTTTAAAAAGGGGTCAATGCGAGTCGTATAGCGAGTCTCGTATTGGAGTATAATAATTTCTTTAAACATCACATTTTTTTCTAATATATATATATATTTATATATATTATAAATTACAAAATCGACTTTGAAAAACTGCGCACCACAGCACTCGGCAAATTCTGCAACTAGAAGCGCACCACATTTTCCGCATTCACATTTACACAGCTTTCTTAAAGATAATTATGTTAAATATATATAATAATATGTATCACCTTAAAAGCGAAGGATAATAGTCTGAGAAAGGTTAGCGCGGGAGTGGAGTGCTAGAAGCGGGAGGGGGAGCTAGCTGACAGGGTGGGGGGTGTGGGGCACCAGGGGGGGCAGCACCACCGCCCCACTGCCGCCCCCTCCACTGCCCACCAGAGGGCCGAAGGAGCTCCGCAATGTGTCTTCTATGAGGCGACCTATCTTCTCTCGGTCCGTCTGAAATTGTATTAAAATATTTGTAGTTAAAAATACCTATAAAACTTGTGAATAATAATAGTATGTTTATGAAAAGACACTAACTTCGTGAATAAAACCAAGATGGACGAGCTCCTGTGCGAGTAGTCGAGCGGAATCTAAGTTTGTAACGTGACATGTCAATTGTCTGTTCATTTTGTCATCCATTCTCAACAAAATTGTCATCTGTGAAAATAAACATGAATCAATCATTTACTTTTATTAACCCGTTTATCTCCTATTTTTTTAACAAGCTTAGTTAAAAAATGTAATAAGTAATAAATGTTAGTAAATCAGTGAAGAGAAAGGTAAAAATATTGGGTGTACAAATTAGTTGGGTCCGTTTTTTTGTGTTCAAAAATGCATTTATTTCTAAACAAAATGAATGAATAGATCAATTAAAGTATTGTCCATCGCTGGCTACTACTTTTTCCCATCTCTCAGGCAATTTTCGAATTCCATCTCGAAAAAATGACTCATTTTTTGAGGCAATCCAAGTTTGGAGCCAATTTTCGGTTTCTACGAAAGAAGTGAACCAGTGACCTGTCAAATCGTGCTGCATCCTTCGGAACAACCAGTAATCAGAAGGAGCAATGTCCAGGGAATACAGCGGGTGTGGTAAAAAATCCCATTTGAGCGTTTCCAAATATTTTTTTACGACTTTTACGACATGAGGCCGAGCGTTGTCATGAAGAAGAATAACTTTATCATGTCTTTGCTCGTATTCCGGCCGTTTTTCTCGCAATGCACGGCTCAAACGAATTAATTGTAGCCGATACCGATCGCCCGTAATGGAATCGCCAGGTTTCAGCACCTCATAGTAAACAGCGCCCCTTTGGTCCCACCAGATACAGAGCATGATTTTCGAACCATGTATGTTCTGTTTTGGTGTTGGTGTTGAGGTCGATGGCAACGATTGACCGGGCTTAGCATAGTATTTTTTCTTCTTGGGGTAGTCATAGAATATCCACTTCTCATCTCCAGTTACAATCCGATGCAAAAAACCTTTTCTTTGTTGCCTTTGAATCAGCTGCTCGCAAGTGAAAAATCGCCTTTCAATGTCTCTCGGTTTCAGTTCATAAGGCACCCAATTTCCTTGTTTTTGAATCATTCTCATGGCTCTCAATCATACGGAAACGGCTTGTTGAGTCACTCCCAATGATTCTGCAAGCTCTTCTTGCGTTTGACTCTGATCTTCTTCGAGTAATGCCTCTAATTCTTTGTCCTTGAATTTTTTTAGCTGTCCAGAGCGAGGCTTGTCTTCGACGCTGAAATCTCCATCCTTGAAACGTCGAAACCATTCCCTACATGATTTATCAGTTGGAGCAGCGTCACCATAAACTTCGACAAGCATTCGATGGGCTTCAGCTGCACTTTTCTTCCAATTAAAGCGGAAAATTAAAACCTCCCGCAATTAATTGATCTGTTCATTCATTTTGTTTAGAAATAAATGCATTTTTGAACACAAAAAAGGACCCAACTAATTTGTACACCCAATATATACAGATAAACCTTTTCCAAATAGTTCGAAAATCTATGATAGAATCTACACTTAAACATGCAATTTGATTAGTTTCTGCAGAATGGTGATAAATTTATTTTAATGCCATTTGAGTTCAGAATTCAATTTTACAATAAATTTATACATTCATTAAATAAATAAGAAATACCATATTTTATTCAATAACTAGTAAACAAAAAGATTTTGTGAAAAACAATGAGATAAAAAAAATTTGCACTCATAAAATATAAATAAGTTAACGAAAAATTATACTGAAATTTTATTAAGTTTAAACTAACCATAATCTCTGGAGATTGGCCAGGATCCTTGGCCCGGACATTGCACATCATATGTACAACTCTTCGGGTTTCCACATCCAAGGGTTCCGGAGTGACAGATTTGACAGATTCTGTTGCCTCAGGCGGTGAGGCTGCTCGAGCTGCTCCACTCCCGCCACAGCCTTGCCCATATGCAGTTAAAGGATAAATACCATATCTAGAAATATAGATTACACCATTTTAAGTAAGTAAAAAAAGATATTACATTATATATCTTCTTTTTTCTTGAAGGAGATTACCCAAATATGCGGGTCTATAAGTTGAGTACCACTGGAATATGAACATTACATAACTTGTAATTCGCCTGTAAATATGTGCCAGTATTACTACTGCGAGCTGAGGGAATTACACTCACCTAGCTGCGATGAGCTGTTTTAAACAGATCGAGACCCTTTTTTAAAAATTTCATTGACTTCTTTATTTTATTTTCTGAGTGAGTCAACTCATGACTTATTTTACAGAATATTCATTGAGACACTTAAAAAAATAAAATTAAGTTATAAGATAATAATAAAAATGAATTATGTTTTTAATGTTCATCTGTTCAAAATGGAGAGCTTTTGATGGGGGAATGGGAAAGGTGAAATGTTATTGAACAACTGATGATCTGGATTTAGCATTTATAAGATGTAATAATAATTATTTTAAGCACAAGAATTTTAATGAAATTTGAACCTACTTGACATCCTCGACAAATTTATCAAGCTTTTCAGCTTGTTGCAATTGGGGTAAGTCCTGTGCTGTAAATTCCTTCAATTCCCCTTGCATGTGAGTCCATGCTAATGATCCACCATCTCCTCCCACTACTTCATCTGTTAACGTTTCCGATATGTTAGCTAAAAAAAATCAGATTATTTAATTATCAATTTTTTTATTCCGAAAAACAAACTTCATACATATAGAATATTTTTTTATTGATTCAAAAATAGTAAGGCTACAATTAAACAAATTAAATGGAGGAAGTAGTGCATTCTTAGGGAGTAATTCATCATTGAACTTAGTACCAAGCATGAAATGAAAAACAGCTATAAAATAAAAATTGCATTTTTCAGCAGCCACCACTTTCAGAATTTAATCTCACATTTTAGCTGATTCAATACTTTTTGTATCATAAAAAAAATCTTAAATTTCAGATAAACATTTCAGTCACAATCAAGGTCATTAATGAGGTGTCCTCAAGGGCACCAATGGGGTGGGAAGCACATGTTATTTATTATACGGTGCCATATAGCATAAAAGTTACTTGTTTACATGAGATACAAAAAATATTTTACAATATTGGCATAAAGTTTTTGTTTTAAGTATCAAAGGTTTATTGAAAAAAAAAAGCTGTCTAAGCCCTCATAAAGTATCCAATATTATTATGAGAACATGTTAATAGTACTATTCCAATAACTTATATAGAAAACAACTACCTGAAGTATTGACTAGGCAATGAGCTGCTAAGAGCTTTAATGAGTGAACTTCAAATAGAAGAGGATGGAACAACAGTTCTCTCGCTGTCGGCCTCTTTTGTGGTTCTTTACTTAAACACCTGAAAACATTAGAGAAAACTTTTGATCAATAATATCATTGGGATAACATTTTACTGTATATGTGTGAGAATATTATTTGGTTCCAGTAATTTTCACCATTATCTTCCTGGTTAAATTAGTGGAACGTTTGGTAGAAGTCTGATATATATTAATGTGAACAAGATGTTCCCAGTTTACCAATCGGTCTACAGAAAGTATTAGACTATTAATACAAAAACCACTGAACAGGCTGAAATGTGGCCATGATCGAAGAACATATTACTTGCAGATAGACACATGCGCCTAAGGTGAGATTAATCACTTCATCAACTATTATTACAAATATGTTTTTGATGGATAACTCAAGGATTTTCACATTACCATAATATCATGGGTTGCTAATCTACTATATAACATTTGGAGATTATGCAACACCTGAGAAAAATGTTAAAAATGCAATTCAGGGTAAATTCATAAGTATCTTTTCGTTGCAGATTTCTGATATATCAAACATTACCCACACTGGTAGATAGAGATTAAAGAATAAAGGCAGATACATCAAAATATATTGTTTTTATCTTTTTTTATTTTTCACTTCGTATTTATTACACTTTCGTCGTATACAGTACAACCTAGCAGGTTTATTAACACATTGTTGCCGGGTGATCTTTTCATCAATGTATGCTGTTAAGCGGGCAATTTTTTTAGATTCGCACGTGAAATTACGTTTCACGTAAAATTACTATAACTTTAGAACTATTGATCATATTTAAATAAAATTTTCAGTATTTTATCATTAATGAAATTGTTTTAATGATCTATTTATAAAGTTATATATATTTGGGTAAACAATTATGATATTTAAGGTTAAATTGCATTTTTACCTTACTGTCCATTTAGTCCTTCTGTACATGTTCAACATAATATATATTTTGTAAAATACGAAAACACTAATATTGTTTTAAAGTATGATATCGTTGAAAACAGTTCCCTTTATGTAATGGCACATCACAGAATTTACACATATATCGGGTTTCGCTACGCACTTTGTGGACCGCGCACACGACATCTCCTTCGTAGATTCTTGTTTTTACCAGTGCTTTCAATCTTTTCCAATGTATGTTTTCTTATATCCATTGAAAGTCTTCCCGGAGGATCTGATTTTGAAGACTTTTTTCAGACACCAGATGTCGATGGTGTCGGTTCCGGGTCTTGAATATTATCCGACGAAATCTGATCAGCCACCCAGTGCTCTGCAATGTCCTTTAAAAATTGTTTATATTTTATTTTCTTTTCTCTTGTAACAGAGTTATACACAACAAAGGAGTTGAACAATGCACAATTTATTAAATACATCGCCAGTATTTTTGTCCATTTAGTAGTTTTTCGTAAGATAGAATAATAAGAAAGATATTGGTCTGCTCGATCAACGCCTTTCATATACTTATTGTAATCGATTCAAGCGTTGGGTTTAACTATGTTCTCGCGAGTTTTCCAATCTATGTTATCACTTTCTCGCATTTCAGCGGAATGTATGGTAGAAATTAAAGACACTTCTCTTTTCGATTGCCAAACTTGTAAGAAAACGTCTTTTTTTCTTCGAAAGATTGCTTGGCTCTTATTCAATTTAATTGCTTTCAGGCAATCAGACAGTCCCCTATTTTTTCGAATCGTACCACAAATTCGAATTTTATGATGCAAAAGTACTTGACTATTTTCCACACTATTGTAGTAGTTATACAGATGCCATAAATTGGTATAAGGTGAAACAACAGTTTAAATGGTTTCCAATAATTTTTGTCCTTGAGCACAATAAATGTCGAAATTGCATATGTAGCCTGTAGTGCTTTCGCACACCATACGTACAAGAATCCCATATTTTATTATTTTTGCAGCATTATAAACTCTAAAAAATAGTCTTCCCCTCCAAGGCACGGCACTATACCTTCATCTAAAGATAGTTGCTGATTAGGTTTGTAAACATATATAAACTTGGGAAGAAAATAATCTAATACTGGTCTAACTTTGCAAAGCTTATCTGATCAATCTTCAGTATTTTCATTATTATTAAAGTGCCAAGCTCTACATATTTGATGAAATCTGTCTCTGGTCATCGTTTTTGCAAAAAATGGTGTTTCCGTGGATGCATCTGAGCTCCAGTATTCATCTCTTCTGTCCTTCATCGGGCTTGTCCCATAAGAATGATAAATCCCAAAAATTTCTTCATTTCTTGTATTGTAATGTCTTTCCATTTGAGAGTTTTCTTATATATTTTAAATTTGTGCTTATTTTGATAATAATATCTGTTAAATTCTTGTACAAGGAATGTAAAAAAATCATCTCCTATGAATAAATTTACTGCTTCCGTTACACTATTCAAAACACTACTGGTAGTTAAACCTGGTCGACCTAAAAACTCTTCCAGGACTAGTAGATTGTCTGCTGATGACCATTCTTCTTCACCTTCGTCTGAGTCTGAATCCGAATCGCTTCAAATTGTTCGTCGGAAAAATGTCCGAGGACGCGCGGTAACTTCATTATCACTATTTTCAAATTCGCCATCTGTCATCATGCCATCGTCAACACAAGAATAATCTGACAAATTATCAGCACACAATTCTCCATCCCTCTCATTACTAACGTAATTCATTTTTATTCATCTTGAACTAAACAATATCGCCTCAATACTGAAGAATTATAAAGATAAAAAGGAAATGTTTATCTTACAACTATTGTATTTCGAGTGCATGTTATATGACGACAGTCTGCCACCCGACCCTAATTATACTAAGACAGTCTGCCACCCGACCCTCATTATACTAATAATTCACTTCACAAGTAACCGCAACCCAATTCCGATCTGTACGTTTTTTTGTGTCTCCCGCGTTCTACCAAAAGTAAGCAAATACAACGCTTTTAAGCGTCTCCCGCTCTCTACCAACAGTATGTAAAAGACGATTTTAAGCGTTTCCTGCAAACAATGTGTTAACATGTGAAAATTCTAGATCCCTTTTTTAAAAAAATGTGTACAAACGGGAATCATATTTTTAATTCTGAAGATTTTTTCAACAATATTTTTAATTCCTATTTTTTGAAGAATAAATCGACTATATCCAACATGTGTTTCTTACATTTTTTTAGATTTTGAACCTTTTTTGATCAAAAAGATATTGAGTTTTTTTGGTAATACTTTTTTTGGTGATGTGTAAAGCTAAAAAGTTAATAAATATCATGCCAAATTAGTATTAATCTTTTCAATCACATTTTGTGAAACCATCTAAAGGGGTGGTTTTTTTCTCAAGGTACTCAGAAATGCTAAATATATAACTTTTTTCGTTTAAAATTAATTGAATTAATAAATGTATCAGGGGTAATACTGATAAATGATTGTTTACCTATAGATAAAGTCTTGTTGTTGAGGGTCTTCTAAGTAATCAACTGTTTTCATAATATTCTCCTCTGTGACAAGTGAACCAGTGTCACCGTTACCCTGAATTTCCAGTGCAGCCATCTCCAGTGCACACATTCCAAATGAGAAAATGTCCATGGCCGGTGCTACCATTTGTGCTGCTATGAATAATCACAAATCATATCAATAAACATTGGAAATAATTAGAAAACAAGATTCAATTTTCCAAAAGTTAGTGTTCATAATACACTCCACATTACTATTGTTAATTGTTAACGGAACATAACCAAATATACAAGGTGTAAAATTTCAAAAAGTTTATTCACTATTTTTTATTTACACTGGGTGTCTGTTGATGAGGAAAATCTCAAAAGTTTGAAAATTGATTTTTCCCACTACTGTTTTCAGTCACACTTTTGTTACATTTAAAACTGAAGGGAAAGAGGGATATAAAAACGGACTTTCGTTATAGCAAGGAATCTATTGTCAACTTTTTTTGTACATTGAAACAACATTGTAGTATTGTAATAAAATATGTCTGACCAAAAACAAATTGTAAGATTTCACCGTAATAAGGCTCTTTTAACAAACTGAGATTGTTCCATCTAAAGCGAGACTTGGTATAGAAGACAGAAAGACTTGTTGGGGTTATTAAGCAACATCTTGTTGTATTGTATTATAGAACACATCCATTATCTACAGTACAACCTGGCAAATTTATTGCCTGCCATGTGGGAATCTCTTCAAGCCAACTAGAAAGGTCTTAAACAAAACTGGAACCCTTTATAGTCTCTTAGTTGGAATACAGGCATCTTACCTTACCAACTAGATCAAGGAGATCTTAAGTATTCTAAATCCATTGAATATATTAATCTATTGACCAATTTAAAATAATTAAACATTATGTTGTACTACTTTACTTTTAAATGAATACTAGAAAGTAAAAACATCACATACCTCCATATTCAGGAGCAATAAAATGCATATTTTTCATATTTTCTCTACATGTTTTTACATGGTGGTGAATAGCATCAGGTGCAACTGAAAAAATAATAAACAAGAAAATTTGTTTAACATTTTTTATAAGAATCATAAAATTTCAACAGATGTTTTTATTAGTATTATTTACCATTTTAAATAATACTACCTTTTGTACATCCATGTTTTAAAATATGAGTTGACTACAATCATTATATTTTGGTTTGCAATTTAAAACTATAATATAAAAGAATAAATTATTAATATAAAAGAAGCTCACAAATCATATTTTTGGTTAAATTTTATCAATTGAAGTCAAATTTAGCAAATTTCATTGACAAATAAATTTGCTATATAAGATTAAATCGATATTAATCTCTTCAAGTCAACCTGATGACCTGAGGATCTAATAAATTGTCTATTTCTGCTCTCGGATTCATCCCATCTAATATTGGCCATCTGCATGGTATTTGGAATGGCAACTATCAAGGCTTGCTTGCAAGGAGCATATAACTGGATATCAAGCATAGGGCGGAAGATGTGCCCACTGTTTATCTCTTACTGCACTCACAACTCTTTTCTTCAGGTGATAGAGGCATTAGTATTCATCTTACTTTGTTGGAAGCGTATCATTTCATATGCTAGGGCATTTTTCCTTCTAGCCATGGTATAGATCGACCCGATCCTCATTGACAGAAAACTCTTTTGGAACATCAACCTTATTAAAATGTATTTAAATTAATGGAATTGCAATATTATAATTTATAGTAAAATAAGTCAATTAATTACCTGATCCTATTTTAACAAGACCATTGTGCTGGATGAATATTGTATCACAAGTTAAATTCCCATGAATTATAGGAGGTGAACAGGAATGCAAATAACTAAAACAGTAAGAAATCTCACTATGTAAATAATATTCTTTTGATTAAGGAATTACTTAAGTATTTTGATAATCCCAAATAAACAAGGAGAGTGATTGAGGATTACCTTGAAGAGAAATACTCGTATAAACCAACATACTTTGGTTTCAACAAAACTCATCTAACTATTAAAAAAATTAAATGTACTTTGAAAATATCTTGCAAAAAAACTTATTTGCCCTGCTTCAAAGAAAAATGTTCTATTTATTTTCCAAAAACAATAGGCATTTATTTCCATATCGGAATAAACAAAAATAAAAGAGTGGCAACTTTTCTATTATGGAATAAACTAATTGATTACTTCCTCTACAACTGCACACCTTCTCATTAATTTTCATTGGTTCCTCAGACTTATCACAATTTCTTCATTGAAAGTCTCATTTACATTGTATAGTTCAAATTATAAATTTGAGCATTTCTTCACTGATTCGTTAAACATGCCCACCACCTCAGAAATCTATTCTTACCTTATTTATTATATTGCTTTTTTTATTTCACACTGAGTCATCAGCAACATTTACTCAGTGTATATATTTCCACAACACTTAATCACCTGCTTTTATTCCTCTTTCACACCAATGATTCTCTCCTATATATCAATGTTGGTATTAAAGAGCTGAAGGTTTAGATTATTTGGCAGATTTTAGCATGGTTTGGTCTAAATATTTATCTATCAGTATCCAATTTAATTTGTTTCGTTATTGGAAACACCATTGAATAATATATTTTTCCACTTTTACATCACCTGAGAACATATGCTTAATAGTAGAATTCCTCTACACGGTATAACCTTTTGTTGTTTACCCCCATTAATTTTTTTCACGTTTTAAATCTCCATGACTCGCAATATTTGTAGATTCTTAGCACATGAATCTATACAGATAATGAATAACCAAGGTGTCATAACACATCCTTGCTCCAAACATTTTGTTGTATTAAACCACTGTCAAAGTGTGATTCAATAAGGAGTGAATTGTGTATATCGCAACTTAGAATGAGATCATACAATTTACTATCTATCTTACATTCAACATCAAATTCTTTCAGTATCTCTCATAATACACTGCTTATCATAAATTCATGCACTTTTTAAAATCTAAAAAGGCACAGTATAGTTTATTACTTTTCTTCATATATTTTTGCAGTGTCAAGACACAATGTGAATATTGGATCCACAAATCTTCCACTGAAAAATGCACTCTGATCACCTCACATTTTCTTCTCAGTCTTTTTCATCACAATATCTATCTAAATTTTAATTTATAATTTAATAACTACTCAATAACCTCCACATTCCATCATCCCTCCCACTCCACTAATCTTTTGGAACACGAATTACCAATATTTGTTCCATTAACATAAATATTAAATAAATTTCAAAAATACATTATAAAATTAACGGCATACAAATGCTTACCTTAAAGCTGAGAGTATTTGAGTGCACCACCGTTTCCATGCTTGCAATGGTAATCTTTTGACATTTCTTTTTGTTCTTTTTAAAAACTGTTTTAATGAACCACAAGACATATATTCTGTGATAAAAATAACCTGTAAAGAAAAAGACATGTAAATAATTATTTAATCAAAATAGAGGATGGAAAAACAACAATGAATAATACTTAGCATCAAACTAAACCGGATGTTCAATGTTGACTGCCAATATTCAAGTAACAACAATTTCATTGTCTGTGATTTATATTTTTCTTTTACGTCCAAGATTTTGAGGATGGTAGAATTTTTTTTCAGGTCTTAATGGAAGAAATCTCGTCTTAATTTGTGCCACAATTATTTAGAGGATTAGTATTCGTATTTCTAATCTAGAATTCAAACTTTATAAAGAACAGCCTTCAGAAACTCGTTTCATCTTGTTTTCGCTGATAAATCATTATTTTTCAGATTTTATCATAAGTCATTTAAAATAATACATAATTTTTTTAATGGAAAGATGAATCAAAGAGAAACATAACAATGCTAAAAATTATTAATTTGTGGATATAGAACTTCACTAGACAAAGCCTGTGATGAAGTGGTTTCATTCCTTAGTCACAAATTGTATATATTTGTCCTAAATACAAAATACTCGGCTGAAACATCGGAATGTATGATTTGAATGCTGAGTCGGAACTCAGTATTCAAATCCTTACATACTCTTTAATTCCAAGCTATATCGCACACATACTTATTTAAATTGAGATTTTTTTTAAGAATAAAAATACTTCAATAGTTATAGACTCATTGTTGAATAATTATGGGGCCTAACTTAGTCTTGAGACTTATTCTAGATTAAAGATCTATAAAAAATTCATATATTAAATCTCTTTCTTATTTTGGGATATGAGAAAGTGAAATATAAATTTCTAAAGAAGACTTCTTATCTCTTATACAATTGAATTAATAGTAAAATCAAAACATTACAGTGGCAGAGTTAAATTTCATTAAACAAGTATTAAGGTAAATAAAAAAAGATGTATATTTAAAAATACACAGTATTAAAACAATAAACAAGTTGATAACACATACTGTAAACATTGCTATAAATAGATATTGTGTTTTCATAGTACCTTGGAATATTCATCAACTCCCACTGAGAGTATATTTCATGCTAGTTCATAATAGCATGTGTCTAAGATAATGAGCCGTGACCAAGAAATGGCTACAACAGCTGATTTCAAACACATTTCAAAATTAAACAATCCACAAATGAGAAGTGTTTCCGAACAAAATCAGATATTTCCAAATAAAAATAATATACGAGTGAGCCAGAAAAGTTGTTTTTTTGTAATTATACTAAAATAATGTTCGAAACGATCCATACGGAAAATCTTTGCCAACAGGATAAATAACAATCTCTAAATCTGAACCCTTTTTCCAAATCTGTCAGTCGAAATGAAATTTCTTGAGCATCAATATTAACCTATACAGGTAGTCGTCGACTTACGACCACAATCGGTTCCGATAAACAGGTCATAAGTTGATCTGGTCGTAAGTCGGCTTATGCAATAATTTCCTTACATATGTAAATGATTGCGTGATGATATTATAAGACTGTTTTCTATGTTCTTGTTATAATCAGTGTATCACCACTGTCTTTTATCGGGTTTCTCTATGGTTTCTTTTTTTTATTTATTATTTTTCGAGTTTGTTTTTGTTTTCTTTATCATTAGCATTCCTGATATTCGGATATCTTTACGTATTGCTTTGTTTTCTTTATCATATCATATCAGCATTCCAGATAATCGGATATCTTTACGTATTGCTTTGTTTTTTATTTTTACATTTGTTACGATTAAGTAAAAAATTATGCTATACTAATATTGGTTTAATATTATATTAATAAAACGTATGAAAATACAGGTGTTTGTTATACATATAAACTTTATATTGGCCGCTTGTTTGTCTGGATTGTTTGTTTCTTCTTCTCCTCGCCTATTTCACGACATGGGTGACACATCGTGTGCCATCCGTTCAATCCTTGCAAATCGTTCGATGTTTGGGTCCATTTCTTCAAAATGTGGAAGAAGTTTATTCAGAAGATGTAAACCTTCGGATAGTCCCTTAACGGTGAATTTTTTTTCTGTCTCCTGTTCTTTTTCTGCTTCTCTTGTTTTTCTTCCGCTACTTTTTCTTCTTCCAATTCAATAAGCTCTTCATTCGTAAGCTCTCCAGACTCATGATCTAATAATTCCTCGATGTCCTCTACCTCACACTCTAAAGACAGATCTTTCGCCAATTTTACTATTTTTTCTATAATAACTTCAAGCTTTTGTTCACTATCGAATTCTTCAAAAGTATTTGCGTAACGCTCAACACAATTTTCCCAGATACCATTCATGCACTTCTTTGTCACAGCCTGCTAGGCAGGAGCGATATTTTTGATACACCTAAAAATATCGTACTGCTTCCCAAATTCCCGCAACGATAGCTCTGTGTCAGCATCTATAGCGGATATGGCTTGGTTAAAAGTTATTCTGAGATAGTTAGCCTTAAATGTAGCAACAGAACCTTGGTCCATAGGCTGAATGAGTGGAGTTGTATTTGGTGGCAAAAAAATACATTAGGGTAAAGATTAAATACATTGGGTGGATGTCCAGGTGTATTATCTAAGAGCATTAAAATCTTAAAAGGAATTTTACTCTCCACACAATATTCATGAACTTGAGGAATAAAACAATTCATGAACATGTCTTTAAATAGGGTCTTCGTCATCCATGCTTTTCGATTGGAACGAAAGTAGACGGGCAGTGTGTGCTTGTTTACATTTTTGAATGCTCCTGTTTTTTAAAGTTTTTAATCCAGGCATGATTTTGGCTTCTTTGTGGATGTATCATAAGTGCGTGTTGGCATTGGTTTCCAGAATAATCCCGTTTCATCCACGTTAAAAATTTGCTCCGGTAGATACCCTTCATCTGTTATTATTTTATAAAGACTATCAACAAAGTTCCGAGCTCCATCTTTGTCTGCACTCGCTGCTTATCCAGTCATTCGAACATTATGCAACTGGAATCTTTTCCTGAATCTCTTGAACCAGCCAGTACTTGCTACAAATGCTTAACTATAGTCGTCTCCGGTACGCTCCTTCAAAGTCTCAAATAAACTTCTAGCCTTCGTCTGCACAGTAAAAAGGAATAACGATGAAATTTTTTAATTTGATCTTCCATCCAAATATGCAACAATTTCTCCATTCTGTGGATGGAACCAATTCGTTGTTTGATTATAACTGTCGACCGCATAAGTGCAAAACCAATCACAGCTTCACGAATCCTTTCTTTGTCCTTCAGAATTGTCGACACAATAGACTGTGATAGCATCAAATCACTCGCAATGGCATTAACTTTTTTCTTCCTTCGTACTGCTTAGTTACATTCATTTTTGTTTTCAAATCAATAGTCTTTCTTTGCTTCTTGGCAGGTTAAGAAATTTCCATTTTCCTTTTTGTGGACATCTCGAAAGGTCTTAAAAAATGCTTATACGAGTAATACAATTCGCGGATCTTGGTCGTAAAGTCAAACAGTCGTAAGTCGCATAGGTTGTAAGTCGACGACTACCTGTAGCTCTCAAAATGGAGATAAAATTCAATGTTAGATGTATTCTCTCATATACTTAAATACATACATACCATCATGCAAAATTCCTTTTGGGATAGCCAGAGAGGTCAAATCTCCACGCTTTTCTATATAGACATTTTTACGACATATATATTTGTTTTGTAAGTCATTCGCAGCTTATTCTCTCAATGTGACCAAAACATCTCAATATTCCTTTATTAATCATATTTATAGCATCCATCTCTAGTGAACAATTATCCTTTATCATTTTAATGATTTTTATGGTATGTGACCTATACCATAATAAAAGTATGTGACCTAAATATATCAGTTTGTTACCACATAAAATGATGATAAAAGCATTTGTATTATCAATTTTTTCTTTTATTTTTTAACCTGGCGAGTTTATTGCCATGTGGCAATCTCTTCCAATCAACCAGAAAGATGTTTTTATAGGTCCTAAGTGTTAACCAGACTGGAATCCTATTTTTTTAAATCTAGGTTCCAGGGGTGATCGAACCCGCAACCTCCGGATCGGCAGACAAGTGTCTTACCACCAGGCCACGGAGTAGTGTGTATAAATATGCATAAACCTACTGAACTATGAATTGTTATATTCAATTAAATATAAACTTATTTTGCAGAGTGGTAATGGAAAAACAGTTTTGCATAAAAATGTATTGACATCAATTGGATAAACAATAACTGGGAAAACGAAGTCTTTTAACAAGCTTAAAAGCAACAAATCCTCAAGTAGTAATGGAATTTCAGCCGAATTACTAAAAACATATGTAAAATAATGGCTTATGTTTATAAACATCTGCAACAATTTTCCACAGGACAGGACAGAATCAGAGTTTGTTCCAGTTCACAAAAAATAATCAACTTGCAGATGTGATGATTACAGAACTACCTTTATATCATATGTTAGAAAGATCTCAGAATTGATAGCAGAGACTGAGCATTACACATCATGGCAGATTCTTGTTCAAAGAGCGGTTTTTGTCAAAGGCAGAGGAACTTCCAAACAAACCCTAAATATTAGGTGGTTAATTGGAAGGTACTGAGAATTCATTGTTGTGTTTTTCATTGTCAAAAAGTCTTTGATTGCGTAAAATGGACAACTGCAATGACAAAAAACTTGGCGGCAAAGCTGTGACGAATATGAAAGGATCGAAACACTTCAATAGCATCCAAAAAAAGATTAATACATTCCCTGATCTCCTACATTATCTTATATGGAGTGGAGATCTGAACGCTGAGAGCGAAAATGAGAAAAAATGTAAATGCACTCGAGATGTGATGCTAGAGAGACATGATGAGGATACCATGGATGATGCGGCGCATAAATGTATCCAATATCTAAAAACTTGGGATTCAGACAGACTGTCCACAAATTGTTTGCGATGAGTGCTCCAATTCTTTGGGCATATAGCACACAAAGAGAATTCGGAAAGACTCGTGTGCTCCAATTCTTTGGGCATATAGCACACAAAGAGAATTTGGAAAGACTCGTGCTAGTGGGCAAAGTGGAGGGGCGACAAGGTAAAAGTGGAAAATCATCGTGAGCAGAGTTGATCAAACAATTTACAGGAATAATAAGAATTACTAATAATTCTATTACAAAATAAACTAAATTGTTGGATAGTCGTTAATGAAAAATCAAGATAGGATGTTGTTAATAAATAGATGAATTATAACAATTACATATGTATAAGAATTAGTAATAATTCTATTACAAAATAAACTAAATTGTTGGATAGTCATTAACGAAAAATCAAGATAGGATGTTGTTAATAAATAGATGAATCATAACAATTACATATGTTGCTTGCCTGAGGGGAACTCCATTTTGAAACTCATCTCAGTGAGTTGCGTGATATTTAAATATGGGTGAGTACATCTAATACAATTGCAAGCAGATAGATGAATCATAATATGAGTCATGCCCTTACCCTTAGATGGAACCAAATTGAAAAACAAAAGGTTTATTCAAAAAAATATTTAAAAACATATTGAATGGTAAATAAAAATAATAATATAAAAATATGGTATGGTGATAAAAAAATATATCATTTGAAAAAATCTCTTCACCAATTTTTTTAAGTTTTTTTAAAAATAGAAAGACTTAAGAAATCTTTTACCAGATAAACTGCATATAATATATGCAAAAATAACTCAACTAGCAAAAGTGTTTTTGGTTTATTTGATAAATCAAAAAAGCATAGATCATCCCTATGTGTGCAAATATATATCAGCTAATTAAATGAATATTGTATGAATAAATTATTTTCTTCAAGTCCACTGAAAGCGGGTATTTTTAAATAGGATTCCAGTCTGGTTACCACTTAGGGCCTATAAAAACATATTTTTGGTTGGTTGGAAGAGATTGCCACATGGCAATAAACTCGCCAGGGTAAAAAAAAAAAAAAAGCGGCCAGATTTCCTCAAATAATTCAATTGTAGATTGGGTCCTTTTTGCATTATCACATCCAACTGTCAATAGGATAGTAACCACTGAAAGGACCAAATAGTATCACTTAATCCTTGATCTGATGGGCTAGGTTGGGTGAAAAATTACATGGCATATCTTAACCCTTGATCTGTTGGGCTAGGTTGGGTAAGAAGGCTAAAGGTATATATATATATATATATATATATATATATATATATATATATATATATATATATATATATATATATATATATATATATATATATATATATATATATATATATATATATATATATATACCTTTAGCCTTCTTACTCAACCTTGATCTGATAGACTAGGTTAAATAAGAAAGCAAATAGCATCACATAACCCATGATCTGTTGATCTAGGTTGGTTAAGAAGGCAAATTATATATCTAAACCCTTTATCTGATGGGCTAGGGTGGGTAAGAAACAAAATGGTACCTCTTAAGCCTTGATCTGATATTTTGTATCTTACAGAAACAAAAAGGTGGGTAATAAATAATACAATATATCTTAATCCTTGATCTTGACACAAACAAAAAGCTGGGTAAGAAGGTATATAGTGTCTCATTATCCAAGCAAAGAACTGAGTAAGAAGACAAATGATATCTCTTAATTCTTGATCTGGTGGAATCTATTGGGTATTGGGTAAGAAAGCAAAGGCAAGGAAACTGTAGCTTCTATTAACAAAGGCCTGGCAGTTCAGTGGCTGCTGGTTAACTGCTAATTCTTGGGTGGATCTGAATTTTGAATATGTACAAATAAAAAATTCAACTTTTATTAAATTGAAGCATACACCATACATGTTTATGAATATATAATTTGAATGAAAGGACAACCTTCATGACATAGCTGTAAACATCTAACCAGAAGTGTCAGATGAGATTCCCAATGCTAACCAGTCAAAATTTAGGAAGAACTTCACAAAGTTTTAAACTAATTTGTTTGCAATTTTATTATTAGAAACATTGATTGTTTTAGAGTTTCTGAATATTATAAATTTATCTAGAATTACAAGTTGGCAAAGGCTCTCAATAAATTACATAAATGAACGATAACTTACACGTGGTTTATCATTGTGTGTATCTGTCCAATAGCGATGGAACTTCACAATATTGGGGTGCTCCAGCTGGGTCAGGTTATCGAACACCTGCTGTATCTTGTCCTCCTGGGCCTTGAAGTTCTTCCTTTCAGAAAATTGTACTTCATTCCAAACCACCTCCACGCCCTCCTCCGTGTCCATGGCCAGGTGTGCACAGTCAATGCCGGGAACATCTCGCTGCTCCACCTGGAATAAGACAATTTTTCACTTCAATAAATTTTAAAGATAATTTAAATTAGTTGACAATAAGATTAAAATTGAGGTACAATTTTTAAAAAAATTATCTACATTATTTCAGAAAAAAATAATCAAGTGTATATAAAATAGATTTAATTAGTTAAGGATTGGTTATGGGTATAGCCTTATGAGCTAAGTCACTCATATAAACCAGTGACAGTTATATGTAAGTTTATTATGAGTAAAAATGTTAAATATTTGATACAAAGAAAAAAATGAGATAGTTGTAATACTGGGGAAGTAATTATTAGGATTTAAATAAAAATACATATTACTGTCCATATGTATTTTGGCTGGAAGTTAAAGGGTTTAATTATTGTTAATTGCAGTGTGTGAATATACATAGACAGCAAAAGCCTCTTTTTCAACTGTGGTGAAGTTCAATTGGGAGGCACCTACCTGCAATGGCGCCCCAAGTTCCTTAGCAATGGCGCCCCAAGATATACTCAGTAAGTTTCTAGGTTGTAGTCAGTGTTGCGGTTAGCTGATCTAACTAAAAGTTTCAACAGAGGCGACTCGTGGCATATGCCTGCCCCCATAGGAATTAAACATGATTTAACGATACTAATGAAATTAGAAACGAAACAATAAAAAAATTCATTGTAGGCGAAGGCTAATTAGAATTGAATATAACATAAACACGCATCACTAGTAAATGAATATTAATATATTAAAATTTCATATCTGAAATGAAAATAATATTTTATAAATCTACAACAATGTTAACTAGGGATTCGTAAACTTTTTTTAAAATTCGTAAAATTACGTTTCTTAAGTGATCTGTTTACAATTCAGTAAAAAAAACAATTGTAGAATCTACTGATTTTCCGAACCCGTAAAAAGTATAACAAAAGACAACAAAATCGGCTTAATAGAGTGGTAGAAGGCCAATATAAAGAAGAATCAATACGCACTGTCAAAATAGTTTTTAAAAACTTTTCCGTTGTTTCACGGGCCATAATATAAATTAATCACTGTACATATCATATTACAAACAAAACAATTATAACTTTTATATTGAAATGTCCATTATGCTTGAACTTGGCACAGTGCAACTTTTACTGGATGAAAAATCGAAATTATATCAGTAGAGATAAGTGGCAATAACTGGACTCGTAATTTTCCCAAATGATATAGGTCGAGTTGATTGTTTGATAAGATACGAGAACTACCTCAATATTATATAAAAATAGGTATTTTGAAACATACAGATTGTGAATCATTATGCAAGGATCAATTTATCCGACAATTTACATCTCACAGGCCTCAATTGCAAGTTAAGACACTAAATCCCAGTTTATCAACCCACATCATTACAAATACAATTGCACAGTCCTCCAATAACTAACACAGCTTTCTAAAATAATTCATTCAAACATTTTATGCACGTATCCACCTACGCAATGGCAATGCACAAATTCAAATGATTTTTTTACACCATATAATGCACATTCCATACAATAAATATTGATCAAGTGCACAAGTAATTTGTCAATGTTCAATCCAAGTCTCGTACTATTTTTTAATTCAAATAGTTAAACGGTTAAATATGCGAACAAACTAAACCAGTTTTAACAAAAAGAAATAATAACTGGGACACATTCATTCTTTGTGTTGACCTATACAAAGAAGTACGTTAAGTGAGTTTTTAATTTCTGTGAAATAAAAGAAAAAATATTAAATTAATGAACAATATGTAACACTGTCATGTAATGAAAGTAAATGAAGAATAAATAGGAATAGGGATGAAATTCAGAAAAACTCGAGACCGATCAAATGTGACATTTACTTGTATAATTATATTACATACTCGTAGGTATGTATGGGTTGAGTTATCATCTATCGGAAAATGTCGACTAAGTGTAAAACAAGTATCTATGCATATATATTTCAAAATCTCATTTTATGGGCATTCCCATTTTCCCTCTGCAGGCTGAGTAAAAAATAAAATTATTTTATATAGAGAACAAAGCCATTGTAATCAAAGTTGAAAACAAAGTTTGATGTCCTCGGCTCTGAGCAATATGGCGGAAATGAGAGATAAATCACAGACAAGATAATTGATCATAAAACTTGACAGTAAAACTCGGAGTCCCGTACATCATGCGCTTACGATTCTCAGAAGGTTCGATGCATTTTGCCAAGACTATTTATTATTAATGATAGTTATAAAATATTAAAATCAATACTTTACATTAGCAAGTTTCCGCAAATATATTTTAGGTGAAGTATTACTCCGTAAATACAAAGCTTCGTATGTTCAAAAATACAATGTACACATAGTTAAGTTTTCACTAGAAAAGCAATAAATAAAAGCATACTTCAGGTTCAAACTTTCTAAAGAAGGGGGCATAAATTACTGGTGTACAAAAAATTAAAATAAAGTATTAAAAATCTAGTTATTTGGCACGTCCAGCTTACATATAAAATCAAAGCTTAAACATCAAAGTCAATAAAACACTGCGAAAAATATGTAACTGCCCGATGTTTAATAGGAATGTTTACCTTTAATATTTGTACTTAGCTGAGAGCTAACTGAGAAAAGCATTAAAAGAAAATCTCAAGTACACTACAAATTCTCAACATATTTAAATAATTCATATATGGCCGAGCATTTCGGAAGAAAAAGAAACTAAAAAAGATGATACTGTTACCTCTGTGGTCTAGTTGTTAAGACACCCATCTCCCAACTCGAGGGTTGCGGGTTCGATTCCCGTTGGTTCCCAGATTTTTTAAAAAGGGTTCCAGTCTAGTTTTCACGTAAGACTTATTCAAAAAACTTTCTGGTTGGAAGAGATTGCTACATGTCAAGAAATTTTCCAGAATGTAATGTATACACAATGAAATTGTAATAAAATAGTGCAATTGTTTATTTTTCATGGTATCGATTAAGCATGTCCATACAATAATTACTACACCTTGAGATAAATTAAAATGATCAATAATAAAAATGATTATTTATCCAGCACCCTTCAATTACCAAAATAACTGCAGGGCGCTATCATTATTGCGTAGATACCTAAACAAATAATTCACATATATCTGTGCAAATCACCAATTATTGTGTATCTTTTTAGTTTAAGCGACTTTAGAGAAGAAAGTTTTAAAGTATTTTTTAGTAGATTTAAATAACTACAAGCAACCTCATTCATTAGCAAGGCATTTTTTCTAAGGTGTGTTGAGAAAATATGGTGTTAACTCCTTTAATTTTAACCCCTGACTTAAAAGTAATGTGATATGAGATATTTCGTTTTGTGAAATATAAACAAAATGATGGCGAATCATGACGATAAATTGAAGAGATAATAAATATATACATGATGATAAAATGAATAGTAATTACAATAATACGTTTGTTACATTTGCTATGTTTATTACATTTAACTGTTGAATGCAACAAACTTAACAAATGTATGTTTTTAACATTCAGCATGTTTTCATACAATAAATATTGTGAATACTCAAAAAAAAATTTGGGACAAAAAAATCAACCATGATGTTATTCAAACGGTCATTTTTGATTAATTATTAATTTTTAAATATGGAAAATAAATAAACCAGGTTTGAATTATCTTTTTCTTTAATTTTTTTATTTTACGGAATTGGTTTCATGTATCAGTTACATATTAAAAAAAATAGCACAGTAACATCGTAGTAATCTGGTCAATGTCAACAATCTGTCATTAAATTTCCATTAAAGTAATGTATATTTCGGTATAGAAATTAACAAATGCTGGTGACCTTCAGCATATCTTGTAGACATGTCGCGTGAGCTAGCGAGATTTCGCGTTAATTCACGAGTTTATTTGTTTGGCAAGCCCAACGTAAATATTTGAATAAATACTTGGCAGTCTTCATTACGGACGGGGCCGGTTTTTTTTAAATTTCCATCGGAGAAAACGTCAAGACATTTTAAGCGCCACTCCCGAAACAAAACCGACAATATTCCTAGACAAGAGCCAAAGCAAATAAGGAAGGTCTCAGTGTACCACTTTTTTTTTGCAACTCACTGAAAATGTGTCAACCTGTCACTGGTCAACTCTTTGTTGATATTAATTCAATATATTCGTAAAATGTAAAACAAAACGACCCAACTATAGTTAATACCACACATTCATACGATTTTTCTGATTTGTGACAAAATACAAACAAGTATAATTTGAACGTTGACATTGTAAATACACAAATAAAATGTCAGCATACTACTTAGGGTTTTATTTAATATTTCCATAATACGTGACATTTTCAACATTTGAATAAATCTATTAACCCTTTTAATCCCACGGGGTCGATTATCGGCCCCAACTAGTGTTTGCAAAAAATCCCACGGGGCCGATCATCGCCCTCAAACATTGTTTTATGTTGAATAAATTTTTTTTTTATGAAATATGAAAATTACTTATTATTTTACACTCTACAGGCAGGTCTCCACAAAAAAAAATAGGTTTTAAATCTAAATATTAACTGAGATAAAAATAAAATATAAACTACTGTTTTTTTTGCCAATAAATGCTGGGATTTTTCGCACATTTTATGCAAAATATGCTGGGATTAAAAGGGTTAAAATATACATTATCCTCAGTGAGATACAGGCAAAAGCCTAGTTTACTGGGGATACGACAAATGAAAGGCAACAAACCCAGATCCATTAAAATTGTATGCCCAAATTAAATTACCCGTTGTTTTTTCGCAAATTATGTATATTTCTTGTCACGTTTAATAAAATAAATAAATAAATAATAAAAAAATACTCACAGTACATCTGAAAACTACAAACCCATCATGTTTTACGCATCCTCATACAATGTTGAATTTATTGATGCCCGTGCCCCCCCCCCCCCCCCCCCCCCCTCCACAAGCACAAGTCAGCACCAACTATTTCATTACAATTATGAAGCCAGGATCAATAAATTATTATAAGCCAAACCCTATTTTAAAATTATTGTTTCTCAATTCAAATCGCGTGTCCTTGAGACGATCGTATTCTCATGAACTAAAGGTATATGTTGAAATGAAAGATCGGGAGGATGATTCATAAGTTGATACCATGGCCCGGTGGTTAACATGATTGTTCGTCCCAGGCTCGATCCCCGACGGTTCTCGCACTGGTTTTACTTGGAAGCTTTTTCCATCTGAATTTATTGTAACAGCGCTTAGTACGAGTAGCTGCCTAACATAAATTATTGGAGTGCCCTTGGGGTGACAGGTATTGCATTGAATGACTCTTTTGTTGTATACAGTACAATCCGGCGAATTTATTGCAATGTGACAGGTGTTTTTAATTGATAGTACATTACTAAACTTTTAGATGATAAATATTTAAAATGTAAATAAAATATGCGAATATTAGGAATTTTGTTAAGATCACCAAAAGTAAAACTAAATAGTAAAGGTTATACATCATTCGTAAGAAAATTTTCTGCTCTACAAGATATAATGTTTGCTTTTACGTTACATATATTATTTTATTTGATTATAAACCTTCAAAATGGAATGTCAAGTAGACGAAAGTGAGCATTTTTGACACCTGTTCGCGTTCAATCGAGGGAATAAAGCTGCCAAAGCTGCTCGCGATATTTGCGAAGTGTACAGTGGATATACTATGAATAAAGACACCTCATCGATGGTTTTTGCGTTTCAAACACGGTAATTTCGACCTGAAAGACATGGAGCGTTCCGGACGACCAGTGGACTTCGATGAGGACCGCTTAAACCATATTATTCATGAAGATCCCATTCAAACCACCGTAAAATTGGCTGAGCAGATGAATTGTAGTCACATGACTGTACACCGCTATCTTAAATCAATGGAAAAAGTCCAGAAGTTCGGCACTTGGGTTCCACATGTTTTGAGTGAAAATAACAAAAATCAACGTTCGACTTTCAGGTCGAAATTACCGTCTTTGAAACGCAAAAACCATCGACGAACTGTCCTTTCATTCATAACATCTCCACCGTACACTTGGCAAATGTCGCGAGCAGCTTTATTCTCTCGATTGAACGCGAACAGAAGGTGTCGAAAATGCTCACTTTCGTCTACTTGACATTCCATTTTGAAGGCTTGTAATGAAATAAAATAATATATGTAACGTAAAAGCAAACACAATATCCTGTAGAGCAGAAAATTTTCTTTCGAATGACGTGTAACCTTTACCATTTTGTTTTACTTTTGATGTTCATTTTTAAATTTGAAAAAAAACAGATACAACTTATGTTAACACTCAATATAAGAAAAATAGTCTAAGCCGAAATAACTCCCACAACTAAAAAAGCTCAAACTACATTTAAAAACATTTTCTGAAATATTGAAAATATCAATATCCGAAGTCATATTCAAAACGGACAACCTGTGTAACAAAGGAAGAGCAATCGGAAAGTTAGTTTTATTTATTCCCAGTCTAAATAGAACATTGTAATTTATTTTTATCAAACACTGTTTATTCCACTTTTTTGTGACGGTATAACCCTACCGGTTTCAAGGCTTTCACCTCATCTTCAGGGGAGCACAAACAAGACTAAATGCTGTTCGAACTGGTACCGATATACACGCTTCAACAGTCGGGGGCTGAGGGGTCAGGGAGGCATGAGACGATTTCGGCCAAGAGCTGAGAGATTTTTGGGATATAACTGTTCAACAGATGTTCGGATCGATGTACTGACTTAGAAATTTCTAGGGCCTCTAATCTGTCCAATTTATTTCCGTTACTACTGATATGTAAGAATTTGGCATCATCGATAGAAAAAGTATGGTTTTCACGGTGACAATGATTAGCCATTTCAGAATAAATTAGAGGATTTGTTAAGGCGGATTTGTGTTCACGAAATCTCTTTTCAAAAGATCTTCCTGTCTTTCCTATATAGAAATTATCACAGTCAGCATATAAAAGTTTATACACACCACTGTTGCCAAGTATTCCATTTTTGCCTTTCCCATTAAATAAGAGTTTCCGGAGATTAAAATTAGTGTTAAAAGCTGGCTTTATGTGACTTGGAATATTTTTGGTTATTTCGTATATGTTTTTTATAAATATAAGGACTTTACTCCATTTATAGGTATGCTTATAGATGTCGTTAAATATATAATCTTTTATAAGTTTCTTTTTTGTTTTGTTTTTTAAAAGTGAATCAATGAGGCTTCCAGGATAGCCATTATTTGTAGCTATTTTTTTATGGTTATTAATTCCTTTTTAAAATTGTCGTCGGTTAATGGGACACTGAGTAATCGATGAAGCATACAGTTAAATGCGGCGAATTTATGGTTTATGGTTATTAGGATGGTTGGAAGTTGCTGGAATTATAGAGTGTGAATAAGTATTTTTCCTATATATATATCAAAGTCAAATGTGCCATTTTTCCGAGATAATGTTAGGTCCAAGAAATTTAATTTTCCGTCATGTTCTGTTTCTAGTGTAAATTTTATAAAACTCGATAGAATTTAAATATTTAAGAAATTGGTGTAGTTGTCTATCGGTACCCGTCCAAACACAAACAAACACAACTAACAGAACAACATTTCTTTATCTGGAATAATTGTCAGGAACATGAAACCGTAAAACCGTCAGCAACTTATAGATATAAGAATATACCCCCCCCTCTTACGCTTAGAAGCTAGTATCCCAACATACCTAGAACAAACCTTGTAGGATAGAGCCACGGATCGAAATAACTCAAAAATTTATTTTTGACTTTCTTAAGTCCATGGTTATTTGCTAGTTTTCATATAATTTTCGCTGACGTATTAAAATCGCCAATTATTATTAAAATTCTTCTTTAAAGAATAAACCTTAATTTGAAGAGTAAAATCGACCCATGACAATAAAGCACACTTGAGAATTATTTATGAAGATGAACAAAATAAACACCACAAAACAATAACACATTTTCTTGGAGAACGACAATAGGCGATGTTAAAAGAAAATATTATTCATGAATTAAGAATACGTACTTCGAAAATATTTTTTAGAAAATTGGATAGCATATCTAACGTGTTTGTGACCCTGAAAGTCCATAAAAAAAGAATAGTTTATACAATGATAATTTCCATACTGCGTAGTTCAATTTGTACTTCCTGAGTATACAAATAAACTACTTTAGTTCTTGGCAAATGTATGAGAAACAAAATATTAAATAGAAAGACGTAGACGACATTTGTTCTCACGGTTATTAATACCGATGTGGAAAACTTCTTTTAGTATCGGATTCTTCTAATCAACACAACAAATTATTCTCGCAGTCAGCGGATTTTCTTTTTCTCCAATAATATGGTGTAAATTTCAAGGGATTGTTTTCGACAAAAAATTAAAAATAAAAGACGAATGAATTTATTCGTGTAAGACTAAAGATGGTCCAGCAAATGTATGAAAAATATCTTAAGGTCTGGGGCTAGGAAATTTATGAATCGGGTCATCAAACGATTTTCCTAATATGCACATTTTTGTAGAGCACGCGCTAATATTTATTTATTTCATCCAAGGTTGAAGCCAAATTATTTGCTAAACACCAACGACTTGAATAAGATAAAAATATAAATTGAATACAATGAAGCATAATGTCTAGCGGGCATTCTATTTAATCGTTAAATTTTGGACACGTAATTGTGTGTTCAATTGAACTTACCATTATAGAAAATATAGTAATAATCTATATTATAAGTATATCACTTTTATGAACGAGATATTTTCGCCGTTTAGAGCTGTGTAAGGCAAATATATTATTCCTACTTTTTGCAATAAGAATTTGTTGATTAGAAATTAAATAAAACAATTGAACACAAAGTAAGTTCAACGGATTCTTCGAATACAGTTTCCAACATACATACAGTTGCTGTATGCAATGTATTTTAAATTTCAGGATGTTGCAGAAAATATTTAATATAAAAAAATAAAAATAGCGCTACACAAAGATACGAGTATATTTATGAAAAATGAAGCAAGTTTGTCGGCAAGCATCACAAGAACGAATTGTATTGTTAGAACACCTGAAACATTGGAAATGTAAAAAAAATCAAGAACAATATAATTTACATCTCAATGAAAAATCTTAATATTCGCCAATTTGTTAAGGCGCTATTTTATTTGTTGTGGGCGTGCTGATATCACTAATGGGTATAAAATATAATAAACCAATAAGGATCCACAAATTAAATCAATTATATACGGACGTGACGGTATACACGTCAGACTAGGAGCCCCCTAAATTCCCGGCGCATTCTTCAAACAATACGCACAAGTTAAGAAGGGACCGGGATACCGTTGCATATTCATGAGACCATCAATTACTTCATCAAACGGGACGACAAAGGCGACTTGCAATCACTATGCAATTGGGAAATATTGGCAGAGGTCATACTCGGATATCATTTGCTCATATGTTGATAAAATTAAACAAATAACGACAGCAAATGACTACGATTTTATGAATATTTTTGAAGAGCGTAGTATCCAGTATTTTCATTCAAAATATGGTATTTAAAATAAAAAATCATTTGAATCGAATGGCGAACTGAACAGTCAAGTACGAGTACATTACATATACAATACAAAAAACATCCATTTTGTGGATATAGATGACCACTTCATTAGGCAAGACCTACAACGAAGTGGTCTAATTCCTTAATATTTTTTTTTACATATCTTTCCTAAATAGATAAATGATCAGCTGAAACATTCACATCCTTACAAATATGTAGTTACAAACCCTACGTTATCAAAAACACAATTCCAACCGCACAATCTCAACTGTAATGTATCATTCGTCTACGGTCGATATCACCCGCAAAAATAATATCCTGCATTTTTTATGCAATCAAAGGATAACATTGAATTTATAAAACATATAAATTGCATGGAATATTATATCATGTCTAACGGGCACAATACGTTAAATTTATATTAAATTCTATTCCGAGTGTCATTTGTAGATGTGTCGTATATTTATTCGTATCATTATACGAGTGAGGTGAAGTGAACTACTTAACAAAAAGTAAGCATTTCTCTACGCCTTTTAAGAAGACCTACAGAACATTCACGAACTAAGTATCATATATGAGAAATTTGGCGCTAGACCTGTAACGAGACATACGAAAGAAGATACGCCAAGTTCACATCAAACTTTCAATAGCATCCACTTCCTAAGAAAATAATTTCTAATTTTAAAATTAATTCCAATCCCTTAATTTATATTTCCCTTGTTTCTGCGATTGAATGTATTGGTTTGTATAACAATTTACCTAAAACATTAATTTATTTTTTACACTCCCTAGTTTTACCTTAATCAACATATGGTATAAACGTATAAAGTTATAAAATACAGGTGTGTAAACTTAATTATGGTTTGTTTCTTAAGCTTATCTTGTATCAGACGGTTTTATTTCATTTTCAATTAATTATATTAACTAAGGAAACACAAAAATAAACGGAAAACTCTAATTCAACAATATAAAGCAGTTATCAATAAATATAAACACATCACATTAAAATATTAAAAAAAACATTCAACAAGAAACTTAAAAGTATAAAATATATGTATCAATTCAATTATAAACAAAGTAAACCATTAATAATAAGAAATATTTTATTAACTAACAAACTTTTGCTTGCTCTCCCAATCACTCAAATTCCTCAATTCCTCAAGCCACAGCAAAGGATGATATGAAAATCTTCTAATACAAATTCCTCAAGCCACAGCAAAGGATGATATGAAAATCTTCTAATACAAATTCCTCAAGCCACAGCAAAGGATGATATGAAAATCTTCTAATACGAAAATAACAAGAACCCATAAATTTAAACATTACAACACGGAAGACAGGATATTAAGTTTGTTATAAAAAATATCATCAAATCATACAGTCTCGATATTCCTGAGAATATAAATTGTAGTTAACAATAAAAAGTTACAGGTTAATAGTAAAATGATCATTGTTAATAAGTCACAATTATATCAGACTAAATTGAAACGATCATGAATACGAACTGTGAAGTGAAACTTTGATTTAGCAGAATAATAAAAATAAGATTAATGATGAGTGTCGATGTATGAAAAAAGGTGGAATGAAGACATCAAAAATGAACGCATGTATAAACGTATTAAGATAAATTAAGAAGCTTTAATACGGTTTGGACATGTGAAGAAAATGAATGATGAAAGAATGACTAAGCGAGTATACAAGTCAGAAGTGTAAGGTGTGCGTGGAAAGGTAGACCGAGGAAAATGTGGCTGGGTCAAATAGATCAGATTTTGAAAAAAGTTTAAGTAAAAATTATACATAATAGAAGATTGTGCATGAGAAAAAGAATGAGTGTGGAGGAGGCAAAAGTTGTGTGCTTTGATAGAATAGTTTCGAGATCTGTTCTCTCTGTCTATCCCCCAAGGGAAACGGCGTGATAATATGTAAGTACTCGTATGATTACGAACGTGCCAGAAAACAAACACCCTTTTGTTAAGAAATTTAGATCGATAATACAAATAGACAAATTTATGAACTTTTAAACAAAAGACGAATATTCAAGTATTCAAATAAGATAAAATTACATCTGAATGAGTTTTGAAAATGGCCTGAAAACGTAATATCAAAACTTAACATAACTGTTACCTTTCATGTCGGAAATATAAATCGAATAGAATGTTTGAGAATTATGATTCGGTCATTTAAACAACTAACATTGACTGAAAATATTCAATCAGCATGTCAACTATTATAATTAAGTCTAAAAGAATTCAAATGGGGTAGTAATGAAAATCAATAAACGGATATCCTTAGATGAAAGCACGCAGATTCCTGAGAATATTGCGTTTCTCTGTACCTACCTATACATTCAAGTTCTACTTATACATCGCACAAAAATATTTTTATATTGACAAATCCTCAATATTTTTTAACCTTGACGTAAATGAATTTTGACGATCCAAGAACTAGTTTATATTGCGTGGGAAAAATTAACATAAAGCACCTTTATTTACAATTTTGTATTAATTAATAATACGTTTTTACTAACGCTTGAATGTAATTTGAAAACACGATTTGAATATCATTTGAAAAACACTCGATTGACAGACGATTGTATTTATACTCGTATTCCATACAAAAATAACGTGTGTAAATGAATGTCCTCAGTTTAATTATTAAGGAGCAAATTTCCGTATTTTAGATTTTTAAAATATGCTGAGAATTGCGCATTCATTCACCAAATGATTACTTTAAACATGTTTATAAAATATATTCGACCATCTGAGTACTTTAAACATGTTTATAAAATATATTCAATTCATGTATAATATAAGGTGTGTACTAAACACTTCGAAGAATCCAAATATTGTTTATATTGGGTTGATGCAAAAGTTCGTCCCACTTTTTATACAAGAAATGAAAATAAAGTTATTTACTAAAAATTACATTATATCAATATATAATAGTATATGCCGTTTTGTTAGATGAACTTTCTCCATTTATCTGGTAGCTGCATAATCCCGCGCTCTGAGGCTTTGATGTTTCTGGCTAAAGAACTGATCCAGGTTATTTTTCAAGTCTTCCAAGGAAGAAAAGTTTTTACTATCTAAGCTGTTTTGAAGCGATCTAAATAAATGATAGTCGGAGGGCGCAATGTCGGGAAAGTAAGGTGGATGGACCAAACATCCCAGTTAAATTGTAAAAGTTTGTGTAGAGTGGCCAAAGACACGTGTGGTCTAGCATTGTCTTGATGGAACGCAATACCCTTTCTGTTGGCTAATTCAGACCGCTTCTGTAAGTATTTCTCCGAACTAATGGTCTGGTTTTTAGGTAACAGCTCATGATAAACGATTGATTCCCTTCCAGTCCCACCAAATACATAGCATAACCTTCTTCGGATGTAAACTGGCTTTGGCGCTGGTTGAAGGGCCATCTCTGCGCTTAGACCATGATCTCTTACGCTTAACATTATTATACACAATCCATTTTTCATCACCTTGTAACCATCCGCTTAAAAATGGATCGATTTCGTTGCGCTTCAATAGATAACTGCAAGCAGAAATTCGGTCTATCAATTTTTTCTCCGTTGACTCGTGCGGCACCTATACATCGGCCTTGCTAACCATTCCAAGTTGACGTAATCGCCTTGACACTGATGACTAGTTAATTCCAAGAATTTATCCAATCTAGAGTTGTTCTATGCCGATTACTTTCAATTAACGCCAATATTTCGTTGCCATCAGTCTCAGCCGGTCGTCCAGAACATGGTGCATCACTAAGACTAATATAATTTTCACGAAACTTTCTGAACTACTTACGGCACGTGGAATCCTCAACGGCACCCTCACCTACACAGAACATATCTTATTTTGCGTTTGCGAAGCATTCTTGCCTTTCCGGAAATAAAACAGCATAATAAGTCGAAAATGCTCCTTATTTTCTGCCATTTTTAATGTTTAATAAAATGTAAAAAAAACAAAATAACGTTAAAATTAAGTTCATTCTGTCAAAGAATATCAAAACTTTACACGTGTGAAGTTAATAACACTTCGGTTTTACGATACAACGCCATCTAGGGGTAAAAAACGGGACGAACTTGAGCATCAACCCAATACACGCTAATGAAGATATTAATAATGATATGTTATCCATTAAATATGTCAAATATCCAATGGACGACCTTCGCCTAGTTCGTAGAACTTTTGTCTTCTATCTGAGGGTTTCGGGCTCGATTCTCGATGGTAACCATCAAAGGGCCTCAGTCTGATCTCTTTTTACCAAAGACCATTTCACATCATTCCGGTTAATTAGAAGAATTCGTCATGTGGCAATACGCTGCCTTTCAGGCTTCACTGTTTGCAATGAAAGTGTAATTCAATATACTATATATCTCAAATATGTTCATGGACAAAGTGCAAGATTGTATAAATTAAATATCATAAATTGTGAAGTTCATTCAAAATATTTCCTATGTGTATAAAAAAATGTAATTATGTATTACTAATTTGATGTAATGTAATTTTACAATGTAAATAGATAACAAAGTACTTTTAATAAAAAAATCTATAGAAAAGGTGTATTCTCATTATTTTTACTTTTACATAAAACCCAATGATTATCACCTATCTAACTAGGCTAATACATTCCGGCAGACAGGATAATGTGTACGGGTGTTAACTATGGAAAATATGGGAGAGGCCTGTTGCCGATCGGAGACCTTTCTCGCCCTCTAGACAGAAAATGTAATAGTGTATGGTCAGCACATTTTGGGCATCTCAATATTCTTCGATCCATGTATTCAAGATAATATTAAATCATAAAAACTTACTTGCATGATTTAAGTTCATAAAATATCCACACAAAGCCAAGGAACACTAATAGTTACTGTTGTGTCCAGTAGTACTTCGTCAAATTCGCAAAATAGTATGTACTTATTTTTCACTGCAAATTATATGATTCATGTTAGCTTTTTGATATTAATATATATTTTATTATATTCACCTTCACTCTAAATTTTAATTGTTTTGCAAAAAGTATTAACAGTCGAAATCGACCGTAAATAAATAAAAAATATTATCTAATATTTTCTTGATAAAAATTACATTTTCTTGATAAAAAAACAAAAGAGGTACTTTATTTTGCGATATATGCGAAGAACTTCTGCGCTAAGCTACTTCCCTAGGATAAAAGCGAATATTTTCCACTTACTTGAAGAGGGTAAAAATATACATACGACTTTGATCACATTTATTATTTAAAATATACTAGCATTCAAATTACAATTTATAAAAATAGTCTTCGAAGTAGAAAATAAGGAAGTGACGTGAGTAGAAAATGTAGGTCAAAATTGACTCATTATCGTTATTGATTATTCATTTACAATCATACAATGCATCCAGTTGCAATAACGTACAATGCACTCGCAAGAAAATAAATACCCTTAGCCAAGAGAAAATCCATAAAATACAGGGTGGCCACTGAAATACTAAAGTTATGAAAAAGTCATAACTTAGTTATTTTCAATCTTTTTTATATTCTTTTTTTACAGGTTATAGAGCATCCCTTGGAGATTAAAATGGCTACGTATGATGTCCAGCAACGACTAAAACTCATTGGGTTTTTCTATTCCAGTGAAAGATCAATTAAACTCAGATAAAATACCGGCAACATTTTAATGTCAGAGTATCTCCTAGCGATAACATGATTCGGAACCTAATCGTCCGGTTTGAATGAACTGGATCGTCGGCGATGTTCCGGGAAGAGGTCCTAAGCGCATTATGCGAACTGACGCAGCGGTGGAAGCTGTACGACAGAGTGACCTTAAGGATCCATCTGCCTCTACACGAAGTCGCACTGCTCAACTAGGCATCGCCAGAACATCGCTTCATAAGATTCTGAAACTGGATTTAAAAATGTTTCCATACAAACTCCAAATGGTTCAAGCTTTACTACCCCAAGATACTCAGCAGCGACTGCAGTACGCCATTCGATTTCAACACCTAGCCAGAGATAACAACAACTTTTTGAACAACTTAATAATGAGTGATGAGGCCCATTTTCATTTAAACGGGTGCATCAACAAACAAAACTGCAGATTTTGGGGTACTGAGAATCCCAGGAAATTACATCAGCATCAATAGCATCCCCAAAAATGCACTGTTTGGTGCGGTGTTATGGCTAAATGAGTTATCGGACCCTATTTCTTTGAAAATGTAGAAGGTCAGTCAGAAAGAATCAACGGGGCCCTGTACAGGATAATGCTTGAAATTGTTTACGCCCAGCGGTTGAAGATAATCAGGAGGTATGGTTCCAACAGGATGGAACTACTACGCACACTGCCAGGGCGACGATGGACCTCGTGCGAGATTTTATAATTTTTGTTTTATATCATTCAGTCTTTCAGTGGCCACCCTGTATAATACAATGTAGAAACTACAAAAATGCAGATGCAAAATAACACATTTAATTCAATCCCCTAAAAGAACAATTTAACTATGTTTAGTCTATCTAAGTAATCAAACCCACAAACGTTACTATGCCGTGAATAATTTTTTTCATTAGACAAATTTCATTTGTTTTAATGATTTCTCAAGGGAAAACGTTATGTATATTATTCTAATTAAATATCAAGTCATTGACTCGGTTGTGTGAAGCAAAAATAGACAAAATAACTTTCGAGAATATTTTTAGTAATTGACTTTATTTTTATTATTTTTTAGTAAATTAATCAGTCCTAAAATAGTACAATCGGAAAGAAATTAATATAAGTTAAACTCTATATACAATATGTATTAAAATCAATTTAAATGTTTTTACAGTTATGCACCATCCACATATACATAAAAAAAGGCTGAAATCCTGATAACAGAGTAATTCTACATTTAGTTTATAACAGTTGGATTTTCTAAAATGCAATATTTTACTCTTATATACGGAAATGTAGAAAAGCTCGCGAACAACACAAGGGGATGTGTGCCAAGCGACTGAAGCCGATTGCGCAAAGTAATCCGGCGCCTCTGCCCCCGAGTTTTTAGTTATTTGTACGAAGCATTGTGTCGCTATCGCTGCCCAGTCTGACAAAATTAGACGATCAATGTCTATTTGTCTTACACATTAGTGTGGAAGAGTACTTAAACAATTGACTTGTTTACTTCATTGTATCAATTAGACTCAACTGTGTAAAAAAAGACCTAATCCACATTTTACTTGAAATAATTGAGGAAACACCGAGCTGTTCTCTATGGACTTTTAACCATTGAACCAGAACAACTTAATGTAACCATCATATGGTTAATAACTCATTGATATAGTTTGATATTTTAGCATATATAGATTATTTTTTGATATTTCAAATAAATTAAGATACTTGTTTTATAGTTTGGAATCTCTTTGCGAATAACGACCAATTAAATTATCAACTAAGCACAGAAAATGTTAATTTAAAAATCCCCATTTGTTCATTACTTCATCAGAAATAAACTACAAAAAATTATAAATGTATTATTTGGCTCCGAGAATCATATAATAAGCATTAAAATAATAAACATAATAAGCATTAAAATAAATTTAATAAGTAATGGAAACTTTTCACCATCCTTTTGGCGAAAAGGCAATCGAATGATCAAGCTCAAAGCTAATTTGTTTGCGATCATATATACGAATACATGATTCACATGAAACTTTTAAGAAGTCGAAATGAATGTTTCATAAAGTGCAAATAAGCCGTACGGAGAAGCCGTCAAGAAACGTTAGGTGCGGTGTGCATGCGGTGGTAAAAAACTATCACCGATATAAAAAAAAAAGACTTGACCCAGAAATGGTCAACCATTTTGATTCAAATAATGGAAAAATACAAAGCGCGAAACTGGAATAAATTATAGACGAATTATATTAATTGAGAATTATATTAAATTAATGTTAGTGAAAAATACATTGACCTAAAAGAAAATATTATTTTTATTGATTTTTTACATGATTAATTTCACATATGTATGAAGTTAAGGCTCAACATTAAAATACACATGTGATTTGCATTCAACTATCTTAATAGAAACGCGATGATCGTTAAAGAAAATCACCTCTATCAACATCAAATGTGTCGTTCCGAAAAAAGTGATAAGAACATACGAGTACAAAGGAGGGTGGGTCCAGAATCTGTTCGGTTTTTATTTTTAATAAAAGTTATTTGCGTCGCGTTTAGCACAAGCGCAGCAAAATGCGACCGATGATTGAAAACACACATATTCTAGCTATTTGTCACCTACTTCAGGGTTTTCCAAATTACAGGAATGAGAACACATTCTTACTCTTATTTCTGGCGACCTCGTTCCAAAAAACAGAAACGACAGAATATACGAGCTCATAGTGTTGAATGTAATTGTTAGAAGCTATAAGTTATATAGAAGCAAATGTCATGAATATTTGGATTCAGTTTGAAGACTTGACTTCGTGGATTTTCATTATCATCAATAAGTGTTGGCCGCTCGTACTTTCAGATTGTAATATTATGGTTTTCTAGTGAGCTCCATCTGCCAATCTAAGACTTGTTAATTTCCATCATTACTTATTTTCTAGGGGCTTTTATGGGTTTAGCAGCATTAATACGGAATACACGTTATACCACCTAAATGTTTGAGCAATGATCGATAATATTTTACGATCATTTTTATTATTATAAAAGATAAAGTTATACATAATAAAACTTATTACCATATATATAATAATGTGAAACATGTTATTACAAATCAGATGTTATGTGTACAGACTCCAACAAACTAGGCAATTGCCAGTGTTTTGTTTAACATCCTTACATCAGTATTTTCGTTTCAATACCATCGTAATTATTTTTTTTTATTTGAGAAGTAAATGTCTATTTTTGGCATGTGAGCCTAAGCCGTGATGAACTTCAATAAGAAATAAGGTTTTAAAGAGGAAATTAATTAAATGAATACTTAAACCATTACGCTTGATTGCTTTTATTTTGAATACATATAAATGACACGAAGTATTCTCAAGAAACTCACTAAAAACGAATACGGAAGCTTTGGTGTTAAGTTCTTGCGAATAATTTTAAAACGAAGACAACTTTTTGAATTTGTCTGAAACACTCGTCTCTCGTCACTAAAGATGTTTTCTTAGATAATTTCAAGAAACGATTTGTTCACAAATTGCTGAGATTTGGTGTTGTCACTTTGCCAAAAGCGATCGGTGATATGGTTGAACTTGATCACATATTCTTATGTGTTTCATAGAGCTCACGTTTACCACACATATGTTAAATATCATCGATTCTGTTATATTTGACATTGACGAATTGCAAGAATACAAAAGCAATAATTCAGAATAAATATGTGCGCTCTTTGGGCAAAGATAAACATTTCCAATTTATCACAGGTGAATTCTTGGTGAAGTTCCATTTTTTTTAAATATTTTTTATTTATTCATTAAATTATGATAAAATACTTGATATATTTCAAGTAGTTTTTCTCGTATTTTTACTCGTTTACCACTGACGCGTTTCACTATATGAGCAAACAAAAAATTTGTGGTGAAGTTACAAGTATTGTAACGAATTCAAAGTACTGTAACGAAGTTACAAGTACTGTGTTCAATTAAATATTTATATTAGATCTCGGAAAAGAAAATATAACGAAACACACAAATAATAACTAAATATCATAAAAACTTAAAAATCAAGAATTAAGCTAAAAATAGAAGGAAACGTGAATGTATTCCGTGGCCTAGTTGGTATAATACCTGCTTGAAGCACGGAGGTTGCGGTTTCGATTCCTATTGTATTGTATTACACATTCGATTAATGTAACCTGGCGGGTTTATTGTCATGTATAATAACTTCATTAATTAAGTGAACACCTTTGGGAATGGGAACCATTTTAAAAAACGGATAACAACCAGAATCAAGCCCGCAAACCTCTGATAGTAGGAGAGGTATCTTGGCAACTAGGCCACAGAGGTCATTCTATTGATAACTGTTTTTTTTTTGGTAAACGGATTCCAATCTGGTTACAGTTAAGGCCTCCTTAACATTTTCTGGTTGGTTGGAAAAAAATGCTATATGTCGATAAAATCACCACATTTTACTGTATACAACAACAGTGTAATACAAAACAATATGACGGAGGTTTTAAGTAAAAATTAAAAATATATAGACATGGCGAAAAATTGAATAAAGTATGATTATAAAGCAGAATTATTATGTAACATATTGTGAAAGTCCCGGCATAATTATCTAGTCTACATTTTTACGATTTAACGACCACTATTGTAAAAAATAGCAGATACCAATTTTTGTACGCGCACACATTCTTTTAAATCAATTTCCTACAGTTTATATCCAATAGTATTATAATCAATGATACATTTTTGTGATCCCCGACGCAGAAAAAAATGTTTCGGTGTCAACAGTATAAACAAGAGATAAGTGCAAACACTGAGATAAATTGTGTTGACATTTGGAGAGAGCGGTTTCTCCAAACAACTTACTGGTGACAGATTACCAAACAACGCAAATGTCAACTATCGCCGTTCATAATCAAGACAAAATAAACAAATTTAAATTGAAAATTGACGTTACTAAATAAACACTAAGAGTGAAAGATTATAAAACAAAAAGTCTTTTACTTTTTGATGTGTAATATATCATGTTACCAAAAACTACCTCAACTAACTCAAAAGAAAACTAGATATATTATAAAAATGATATATCTAGTTTTCTTTTGAAACCTATTTGACATATTTCTGGTTGGTGAGAAGATATTGCTATATGGCAATAAGCCCGCCAGGTTATGCTATATGGCAATACACCCGCCAGGTAATGCTATATACATCGAAAGTGTAATACAGTGCAATATTGAAAGAACGAAATAAAACTGAATGAAGCGATTTATAAACATTTCCATAAGGCACGTTGCTTTGAGTTTTAGCATTAACGTTAGAGATCTATAGTTTTTTAGATTACCATGACGAATTTAAAATATATACGAGTACATAAAAATCCGGATATAAAAAAATCAGAGGTCAGATTGATCGATAAGGTGCGTTGTAAATCAATGCATCGAGTCCTTTTTGTTGATATTTCAATAGAACGCCAGGCCAAGTCAGGGTTAACTGTTTTATTTACATCGTTACACGCAATCACATGATGCCCGCCTCCATGGCGCATGGCGGTGCCGATGGGACAGCGTTTTACAACTCGTGACTCAATTATTAACGTCATTAGTGATCATTTTTCATTTGTACTAAAATAATTGAGATCGTTTACGGATAAAACTTCTTCTTGATGTAAATCTTGAATATCTTGTTATGTTAGTATAGCTCTCTTCGCCGTTTAGGCGGCCCTCCTGGGATGCGATGCATTGTGGGGACCTCGTGTGCCGTTATGTATGGGATTCTGGCCCTGTCTATGTCCATCCTATCCGCATGGTCACGTCAGTACCACTTTCTTTTCATGCTCCATCTGACGTTATCCTCTTGTGTGTCTACATGTGTGTATCTGTGGTCTGTCGGATATGATAGTCTTTGACACTATTTCTGAGAAATTTTCCCGCGATGGTTCGTAATATTCTCATCTCGGATATTCGAAGAAGGTTCTTTGTTCTAGTTGTGTCGGTTCTGGTTTCAACATTATAAGTCACGATTGGCCGTACCGTACAAAGGTCTTATAAATTCGAACTTTACTATCGATTCGCATGTGCTCATTTTTCCAGATCATATCTATTAGAAAATCAGATGGTGCGGCTGTCTTCGTTGTTTGTCCCTCACGTTGTAGAGATCATTGTGGCTGGAGATGTCGATACATAATTATTTAAATTACATCACTTGCTCAACAGGCTTATCATTGATGGCAGGCTAGTTTGCACCTATTTGGCTGCTTGAATATTGTTTAACTTTTAGTTTTGCGCAATATAATATAAAACGTATATACGGTTAAAAAGATTTTATTAATCACTAAAATAACCCACCCCCTCCCCTCCATTCCATAAAAATCCACGAGCTGAGTGAACTATGTAAATTCGAAAACTTCGTAAGAGAATTCACAAACAGCCGAAAGCAAAATCTAAAAATAAATCAGGTTTATTGAATGTAATCAATATTTCATCGTCTCGTGGAAGGTAACTACGAGTATTAAGTTACTTCTGCAGAACACAGCGGACATCATCCGTAACCCGAAGAAATCGACTATTTCGTTCACGCAAAGTAACGCACGAGAATCATAAAAATGTCGTTATATCGTTTGGACGGAGTGCTTGGGCGGCCCGGCCCGCTCCGGCTGAGATTTGATGGTAAAGGTGACCCTAGCAAGTCGGCGAGGAAGCAAGTGGGATGTGGCCAGTTTGTCGTCTGCATTGACCAAATCACGTCCTGCGGAAGCTGTTCAACGTATTTTATTTTACATTAATCTCCGTTGTCGGGAGGCATATGCCAATTGATAAAACTCGATTCGAAAGGTTTATTTGGGTCAACTGGGCACTCCCGTTTTTTTTGCTGATTTATTTATCGGGGAGACACTGTTAATACAAATGTGAACTGTATTGTCTATATACTCGTAAATATTTATATTTTTATTTATTTTACACATGACAAGAAATAAACATAATTTGCGAAAAAACAACAGGTAATTTAATTTAGAAACACCATTTTAATGGATCTGGGTTTATTGCCCTTCATTTGTAGTGTCCCAGTAAACTAGGCTTTTGCCTGTATCTCACTGAGGATATATAGCATAAAAAAATAAATCGAAATTTCTTTCCGATTTTTTATTATATAAAACCCCGTCGCACATTCTCATCAACCTGACAAACAGTGACACTCAATTACATATGTATACATCACGCAAATCAAACCCCTCACACTTCCTCACTCCAGACAGATCAAAACGTTCATCCCACAATATACCGCACATAATCATAAAAAAATAACAAAAAATACCACACTCAAGAGCTCACACAAACCTTTACTACAAGTCATTCCTCTTGCAAGCCCAAATACTCGTATTCAAACTCCTATCGCAATAACAACCACGCTCCGATCGACTGCCTAAATTGTTTTCCTCCTTTTGCCTTTATTGAATTCGGCGCCCCATTGTATAGTATGTCATGGGAGCTAAATATGCATATTGCCTTTGGGCAAAATATGTTTTAACTCCATTTAGTTGAATAGTTTGAATACCAACATTGATAATAATTTATTATTCTACCAAGGTTTGGAAAACAAAATCACTATCAGGGCGCTTTCTTTTAGTACTTTATATCTATAAAAAAGGTGTAACTAAAAAAACTCTTTTGATTAAAATTAACCCCATTCCTTATTTTTTAGACTCATAAGTAAATCGAAAAATAAACTAAAATAGCAAAACTATAATAGAATAACAAAGTAATTGATTGTTGAATATTCTAAAATAGATATCGAGAAAAAAACAAAACTGAAAGCATTCATGTTCAATATATTATACATAATTCAATAGAATTAACTGCTAATTGATTGATATCCATGGACGATACTTGTAAGTTTTCTCATCAGTTGACGTACGTCATGAAAGTTTAAACTAATCACAATAAATGTAAGTATCAGTTGTGCGGTTGTTTTTTAAACGTTTTTATTTAGGTCACAGGTTCGAATCTTAGGTAAAGTTTATTCACTCTTAGATACCCCACTCAGATACTTGTATTTACACTTCGTTGTATACAGTACAACCTGGTGGGTTTATTGCCATGTGGCAATTTATTTCAACCAACCAGAAAGATGTTTAAGTGGCCTTAAGTGCAAACCAGACTGGAATCATTTAAAAAAAACTAGGTTCGATCGGGATTTGAGCCCGCCACCTTAAGATTGGGAGATAGGCATCATACCAACGAGGCCACGCTGTTCGTCGGTATTTTCAAAACATAAGAATATCTATTCATAAAAACATATATTCATAAAAAAACAATAAAAAAAATTATTTCCACCAGTAAACGGGAGAGTATAATAAAATACATGCAATAATTTTCAAAACATACAAAAAATTATAAACAATATAAAATATACACAAATTTTAAATAAATAAAGATACGAAAAAAAACATTTAACACACGAATTTCCCGACAAAATATAAAATCGGTAAAAAATCAAAGCATTTCCAAATTAATGTGGATTGTATTGTATTATATTACACTTTCGTTGTGTACTTATACAACCTGGCGGGTTTACTGCTATATGGAAATCTCTTCTAACCAACCAGAAAGATGTTAAACAAGCCTCAAGTGAAAAACCTGACAACCTTTTTTTTTTCTAAAAAAAATGATAACGGGAATCGAACCCGCAACCCTCGGGTTGATAGACTCGCTCTTGCCAACTACGTTATGGATGCCGTCATACGATGTACAGGATTTGTAAATATTGGAAATAGAAATATTAATCCATTTTGTTAAACTTATGTGTTAGTATTAAATCATAAATAAAGCGGAAACATTTTACCACAGCAGCAAATATTTTTATCTCCTTTTCTGACGATGTTAAGCAGACTTTTCATCTGTAATGATTCATATTAATTTTAAAAGTAAAGTAAATTAAGCGGAAAAAATTAATTAACATGAATTATCAAATATAAACGGATACACTGGAATGAATAAGGATGCCAAGGCAATACAATATAAGGTTTTCCTAGACACTAAAACTACGACTAATTTATAATGAAGCAAATAACGGAGATATGAGAAGAAAATTGAAGCAATTCATCCAAAGATAATTTTTTTGCGATGGCGCGAAAAAAATATTGATTTATTTGATAACTTCTAGGTTGACGTTTTATATAGGTCGACTGTACTCGTATCACTAAGCAATGCGCTTGTTCTGAGGTTGTCTTTCTACAGCTTATTTTGTTTACGTATTATCATCATCTTCAGCATTACTATCCAGTATGCATCTATAAATAGTCTCCGCCGTTTTTACATATACCATACATGCTGCTATTTGTGGAAATTTGATTTAAATATTAAAAAGATCAAGAATTCGACAACATGGATTCTAAACTCTCAAATTATAGCGGTTTTAAAAATCCATGACCTATTTGCGTTCTCATAAGAATGTGAAGTTTTCTTATGTTCATAATAAAATCGTTAAAATACTAATGGAAAATAAAATACCGCTTAAATCATAAAAAAATATAAATATACATATTATACAACCTCCTTGGCCTAGTTATTAAAACGCTTGACTTCCATCTGGGCGTTTTGGGTACGATTACCCGATGGTACCAAAAAAAAATGCCCCAGTCCGGTCAAGAGTTCGTTTGGTAACAATACTTACAAGTGCTAAACGCGTGATAGTTTGTCTCTTCACGTGCAGGGTTGTATTGACAACATGTTCGGTGACGAACCGCGAGTTGAGTCTAAACCCGAAGACAATATTGTCTTCCAACCACGCTTCTCAATAAAACCGAATCACCAATTCGAGTGTGTTGAAGGGTACCATACGAATAAATAAAAACATCTGATACCAATTTAATTAGTTTGAATACAATATCGATACATTTTAAAAGAAAGACGAAATAAATACACACATTTTTTATTAATATTACATTGCACAATAAGTTGTAAAATCGCCTTGGACAGAGTCAGCCTTTCAATACGTCGTTATTTAATAATAATATTGAAAGGTAGAAATGAAACTACAAGATGCATAAATTCTTGTTACCGCATGCATACAATGATGCATATTTTATCGCCAACGTTTAAAACGCTTTGTGGGAGGATTTACAAAGCAAAAAGCGACTATGAAAGCTAAAACCAGAAGAACGCTCATGATTATTTTTTTTATATTCGTGTTAATTTTTTTTCAATGTATATAAATTTTCAACGGATACAATATGCCAATTGTGATGTTTTTTTAATTCTTAACGACATATCTCATTTATATTTCCGGTCACACACAGCATTGCTATTCCTGTTCCGAAGAAACAACCTCCAAGTGAAGATGGAATGCGCGCATAGCATAAGCGCGATGCACTCACGCGGTAAAGGGGTTCGCCTTGAGACTCGCAGGCCAGACTGCGTGGCTCTCGTTGCAGTGGCATTCACCCCCAGTGAAAGCACATTACTTCACATAGAATAAAAATACTTTTCTCCAGCAAGAATTTTAATGCACACCGAGTAGTAATTTCTTTCTGCCCGGAATCAGATGCCCCCGCCAAACAATGGATTGTATGGCTAATGCAATGAGAACACGACAAACGGCCGCTTTCTGTCTAATGGATTAATTCATAATTTAATTTACCGAATATCAAAACCAATTAGTGAATGACACATAACATTTTAAAGAGATTGTTAAATTTACTTTTCACTTTGTGTTAATTCATGCACGGATATGACGCGTCAGTAGTAAACATGATTGTAGAGCAATCTACAATATGTTAGCTTTCATGGATCGGTTTACGGTGGATCCGGGAGTAGTTGAACTTTCATTATATCATATTTACGTAGGCTTTCATTCCAGCTCTTGACTATTAAATATGTAAAATACCTATACATGTTCAAAACAACCGATAGAATTCCACAAAAGAGTTCATTATTGCATTACCATCTTCAGAGATTTATCATAAATGCATGTTATATAATATCAGTTTAGTGAAAAATACATCCTCTATCAGCTTGTCATTTTCTCAAAGCTAATCAATCATTAGAGTTGTAATTTTTACATTTATAATATTATCGTAAATAAATTATCAAAATGTTTATGACAGTAAAATATAGAATCTCGTTTGGTGAAAGACATGACAATATTGGAAACGATACGCCTTACCTTCGACAATAATTGTCGGATAGCATGCAACAGTGTGAAAGTTTCCTTGAAATATCAAATAGTGCTTTTGAAATTTCAAAAATTGCCCATTTAGGAGTGTCCTTGAAATAATTAATTTACGTTACATTACATTACGTCAGGCTATTCTATTACTTATGTTTGGTTCATTTGTCATGCGAAGCAATTACATCGATTCCATGGAAATATTTCACTTCACTTCGCCTTCTACCCACCTACAACCCCCCCGTCCCCCCGTCCCCCCGTCCCCGTTGACTGGGCGTAAAATGTAAAAATCATTTTTGTAACATCTTGACTTTTAAAATATATTGAAAAATTAATTATGATGCAAAAAAATACAGTTTGTTTTTGTGAAATTTACTTCAAATTAAAAGTGAAAAACGAAACATTAGAGTAAGTCGAAGAAATTTTATATCTCGGAGCATTTTCACAGAATTAATCTATACATATATGTAGTAAAGGTACGAAACATTTGGGAATACCTAGAAAATCGTGACACGACCAAATGAATCAAATTCTGAAAGAGGTAAGCGTAAAAAAGCTTTTATAATAGGAGTGTATGTATGACGAGGTGTATGGGCATGGCAGAATCGAAATATGTGTGTCAGGATAGTATGAATTGGAGAACTGTTATCTCCACCTACACTAATAGGGGCATGGCACGATGGTGACGATCAGTGATCAAGTTCGGGAAATTAAATGAAAAGCCAAAAAGAATATCGGGGCTTGGTGAGTTTGACCCTAAAGCTAACATTTATTTTATGAATGATAGAATGATACTCTTCATAGATAAAATATATTAAAACCATACTTGTCAAACTTCAGATGAATGTTTTCTTCTTAAGCTTATTAAGATACACTTTATTGAACGGAAGTTGAATATGAAGTTATCATACAATATCATTATTTTATTTTAATCGAAAATTTCAAGAAATCATATTAATTTACAATAGTTCCTTGAAATAATAAATGGACAATTTATAAAGCGCCGTTACGAGTACCGCCTCTCCTCAAACTTGGGATTCGAACCAACTATTGTAGGCAGTTGAAAAAATTACAAAATATAGAAGTTGAGTGTAAAGATTGTATGGCTGCATTGTATGGATGTATTGTATGGTGGCTGCAGCCATTATATTGGGTACTTCCCCGCACCCACATTTGTTTAGAAAAAACATATTTGGTAAGAAAGCCGAAGAAAACTTACCTACGGAAGACAACCTACAAAGAAGTCTTTGTTGATCTGCCGATATGTGGTAGTAACACATTAGGCTTTGGTGGAGTGGTATGTGTGAAGTGTTCATATATAATCAAAAAATTAATAACACCTCCCAAAAATGGTTGTTTTCAAGTGCTTACCAAAGCTGACCACGTCAACCATATCTTTAACACTTAGAGACAGACGATTCCATGCCATTAGGATCAGCAATTTGAAAAGCCCTATCAATATTCTCCTATTGGATCGATTCAGAAGAATCAAATAGCTTAAAAAACAATAAGTATAAACGCTAAAAAAATCTACGGCAAATATATAATGGTTCGCATAAACATAAAAACTTATGGAAATCGTATAAATTTTAACATATAATTATTAACTACTTTCTCCGAAACCATTGTTTATATTACATATAAATTGCGTAATATTGTTGAATTCTACAATAATTGCGGGCGCGTTAATAGCATAGTTTTTTATAAATACAAAATATTTTTTTAATGAAATCTTAACACAAAAATAATTTAGGAAATAAAAACATTATTGTCAAGAGTTCGTTGCCTTGGTAACGATCAACGTGTTGAATTCAGGAATCAGCTGAAAGGATTTTAAGCGAGGGAATTGAGTTCACTCCCCTCTTTTAGTGTAGATTTTCAGACCAATTCCACGCTAAGCATTAACATATTTTTTTGCACAGGCGTTAAAACAAAAACCAACACAGAGAGTGAGCATTTCGGGACAATGCCGACAATGGCACGCAAGACAGTCGGTGAAATGCAGTCTAACAGTTGTTACACTCAACTTGAGGGTCGTATTAAATATACAGTTGATATACACAGAAACCCACAATTAAGTGAAACATGATATTGAAAATTAGATGTTACATCTTCAGGATCCAAAAAAGACAATTAATTGCCCGTGTCTTGTTATCCTTATGAATATTTTTGTTTCAATTTACTCCGGTCCATATTACTATAGCAAAATTTTAACGCTGTTGAATTGTTTTATTGTGCAAGACATGAACACTGATAATTTGGACGTCAATAATTTATGCTTTTAAATGTTATTCAGCATGCTTTCTATTATTAATTTTCCGTCAATTAATTAAAAAACCAATGAGTTTTCTTTAAATAAAATATCTTACAAAGCATTAAAAAACAAGAAAAAGAAAACAATTGTATTTCAATTGAATCAAGACAAAAGCTTCGTCTCCATCCCTCTCACCCTCCGTGCGTAATCAGAGTTAGGGTCCCGAAAACATATTGCACACTTTCTTTGTGTATTCATAGTGCTAATTTTTCCTTGATATTCCAATAGTGACATCCTTCAAATGCTTTGACCTCACCGGAATTTCATTAAAGACAAATGGTGTCATGTAACTAAATTCTCTCTGTTGCAGAGTTCTTACAAAAGGTACGTTGAAATTTATCTCAGCACAGTACCCAGTAGCAAACTTGTGTGCAATTTGTTTCTTGGAGACATGCGAATATAAATTTTAGGCATAATTGTCTCGCATCCAAGACACCATATTGCGAGAAGAGGCATGTGGATAAGTATCTTATTGAGATCTTATTTATAATCTTTAAAATAAGTTTATTGGCCGTGACAATTGAGTTGTACAGCTCCTCAAATCGTGACTCAATTGAATATTAGGGATAGGATTTACGGAATTCCTAAAAAAAATATGCTTTAATACTTTCAGCATTCAGGAACCTCCTTAATTTTTTTTGACATTTTTTTTAATAAAAAAGAAACTCAGACTGTGATTAAATTAAATGTGCATTTAATATGATAGAAATAGGCTGTATGCCCGAGTAATGATAAATTTAAGAAATATAAGTAATTGCTCTTGAAAATAAGATTATTTTATATTTCAAATGATGTAATATATATTAACAAACATAAGTTAATAATTTTTTTTTTGTAATTCAAAATTCATTGTAACATTTGAGAAACGCTGCGCCATGCAACATAGCCTCGAGTGCAATTGTACCTGAAAACTCGGCAAATAGCCGACTTGGCTAAGATTCTACTAAGAAATGCTCGCATGTCGGCGCACTTACTCCGATCAATTTTGTTTTTACTGGTTTTGGCCGCTGAGCGTGTGAGGAGAAAAAGCATTCCATCCAAAACTAAGTTTAGAGTATGATGCTCCGGATTTTTCAATAAACCAAAATGATTTGACGTAAATACTTGGGCATCAGATTCAAATCTAGAAACATCGCCAAAACTAATGACGATATCATGAAGTAGACGCATATCATGTGCAAAACTAATGACGATATCATGAAGTTGACGCATATCATGTGCAAAAAATGCTGATGAATTAAACCAAAATAATTTTTAAACAGAATTAAACTATTTTCCAGAATCTCATTAACACGCGTTGAAAACTACACAAATTAGTGTTTGCTTAATTTATATGTACTTAGCATAATATCCTAAGCAGTACAATTAAGCTAACTCGTGCTCTAATGCAACAATAGCGTCAGGTCAAATATTCCTACATAATGAAACGATTTAAGACCTAAAAATATTTAATTTATTGAAAAATCTAGCATAGTAAAGTGAATTGTAATGTTTTTATTTATTATGTTGGGAAAAAAATATATCTAATACAAATAACTACAAAAAACGTGGTATTCTACATTCCTTGTAAAGAAATGTGATAACGTTACATCGCATACGAATATATTTTCTTAATTTAGAAATTATTATATTTATTCAAATATTTCAATAATACTTACTAAATATAACTAAAAAATCGTTTGCTTTGTCGAATCATTTTTTTGCAAGCTGAATTTCAGTTATTCTTTAATGATTCCTTGTTGCATTATTAATATTGTTAGAAACGAAAGTAAGTCTTTGTTCAGATTATTCAAAACTGTTGGGATTGAATCAGACGCGCTTATAAACAATGAAATATTGGAAAATAAAATTTATTAAAATAGCTGAATTAAAGGATTCTCAGCATTATGGGCCCCGATAAACATCAAAATTGTACTATCTATTAGAATGCCAGCTTCGTCGCTGACAAAAAAGGAAGATAGCATCTACAAAGCCACATTCTTTGCGGTGAAATCATCAGCTCGACGGCAAGAGTCGCTGGCAGTTCTGGCTCGGGCCCGCCTCGTGTGCCAGCACAAGACGGATGCCCAGACACTGCCATGACTGTCGGGAATGACTAAGCGCCAGACAGAACGAATGCCTTTAGTGCGACACACCGCACCACAAGCGAGCGCACTTTATTGCAACTCTCCATATTACTCTTTGGGACATTTCCGGCGACTGAGTAAGCGCGGACATCACGCGCCATCAAACGCTATTTAGATGGATACATTTCACAAAGCTCAACATTCTTACGAAAACTCGCACCTTTCGATTGCTTCACGTCTGGATATTTAAAAACGCTAACAAAACTAAAGACAAAATGTTTACAAACATTACACGTTTTGAAATATAATATATTAAGGTTTTAATTGTTTTGGTCGTATTAAACATAATGTTTTATGCTTATAATGAATAGGAGAATATATGCAGCGAAACTAATATACTGAAAAAAGTGGTAATATGAAGTATGTACTGATTTTTGAAGTCTTAAAATTGCTTGTTGAGAAAATAATAAATTTACAAAACGTTAAAATAAACAGTCGCCAATTTCGTGACAATTCAGCCAAAGATCAAAAACGTGACTAAGTATAAATTGGTTTTTAAAACACGAAATAACGGGACCTTAAATCAAATAAAAAGATGTAAATTGTCAAAATAAAGATAGCGCAATGGTACGTCTGAATTTAGAGAGAACTCGAATATTATTACAAAATAGAAATTGATAATTTTTCAATTATTCAAGGTTTATTAAAAATATGTAATTCAATTTGAACAGGAAAAAAATATTCATATTGCTTTTTCTGTACATTGCAATCATTAATATATATTTCAATATTACTTTTTAGTATATTCATCACTGTGTACGGAAGTCGTAGTTAATTCTACTACGAAATCTTTTATTATCATATATAGGCATGTGTCAGAAAATAACAGCGTATACAATATCAAAGGCACGTGTAAGAAAATATTATACTGTAAAAATACCTAAACATATATCTATTTAATGTTTTCTGCATGATAATGCATGTTTTCAATTATGCTACTGGCTATTGCTATAGTAAATAACCTACTGACGTATGTGACATACTCGTGTATGTTAAATAACATTCACTGACCAATACTCGAGAATCTATTTCGATAGGAGAACGAACAAATATAAAGTATAACAAATATACTTTCGATAACTTTGGAAATTCGCGTCTGCTTTATGAAAAAGCCCCTGTCAAAATAAACTTTAAGAAAAGTTTTTCCCGAATAATTAATTACTTCTAAATATTAAATAAAGGAAATGTAAGTAGGTGTTCCGTATTTCAATAGCTACGTTAACAACGTGAAAAGAATTCACAGTACTTTAAGGAATTGGCTCGCTCAAATTTTTAGAAAAATGTACGTTTACAAATAATTTAAACTATAAATTGTTAATGGTGCCATAAAAGCGAGGAATAATTACGGTTTAGTTTGAAGATTCTAAGAATATTAACATCTACCATTGAAAGCTCAATTATTTTTTAGAATATATTTGTTTCACGTAGATTTGTAAAAAAATACAATATAGGAAAAATGTCGTGTATATTTTATTCGCACACCATATAACTTATAACAAAAACGTTTAACATAATTCCTTTAGGTTATATCTCACCTAAGTAATACTTGATTTTTTTTTTAAATTATTAGTTAGGAGTGAAAATAATTTACTTTCTCGAATAATTTACTTTCCCTCTTACCCTAACACTAAGTGGATTTTTGGATATGCCGAGTTCTTCTTATATACTCGTATATATAAACTTTATGAAACATACAAAATAATATTTAAGCAAGCATAAAATATGAAAAAGAATGTAGAAACTTCTCACGCGTTCTCTGAAAATTTCTTATATGAAATTAAATCCTGAATACTTAAAGTAAATGCAAGAAAAAGGTAAACTTTCGATGTACGAGTATATTTTTACTATATATATTACTCGTATATTCCTGATAAAATATGTTGCCAATATAATGAACTGAGAGGAATTTATGTATTTTTCACAACTAACTACGTATTACAAATATGAGGTTGAAAAAATTGAAAACTTATAGACTAAAAGGCCGTGTGGAAAGAAAAACTTCAGAAGTGAAATACAATTTTTCAATATGTGCTTATACATATCAACTTCGGAGATATTACAGATGATCATCATGAGCAGAATCAACGAAATATTAAGTCCCTCACATAAAAATTCAATGTGTTTTTTAATGAAACACACTAGTACAAATGTTTTCGTGGAAAATGTAAATATATAGTTTTTAATTGTAACATTTAATATAAATATTGATATTATGATGCAGAATGTTTTGTAACACGAGTATAAATAACCACCCATAAAAAATAATTACAATCATTACCACTTTTTCCACAATTATCCTGTATTTGTAAATTACAACTTCAATCCAATTGTAACATTGTTTTTACATTCAATTACAATTATTAAGTATACATATCGTTATATCGTTATCAATCACTTGTATGTAGTGTGTACGCTTATTTTATTAAAATAATAATGATAACTGTGATGTTAAGTTAATAAATGAAAATAAAGACATTAAACTAAATAATAAATCACCACCTCACTCATTTCATTCATAGGTGCAGTCATTAAGTAATGGTTATAATAAATATATGCATTCAAGTCAGCCGTAGGTCGTATGATTTTCTCAGTATATTAACATCTACCATTGACTATCCAAACAAGAAGGTAGAAGAGAAATGGGATAACTTGAACTGCATATTGAGGGGCATACTCGTAATAACAAAAAGCAAAATGAAATGCCAAACAATTTTTAATGCATATATTTTTTAAATACCTAATCATTTGTTGCCAAAGTATATTCGAAAAGTTGTGATGTATAACAATGAGGTTAATAATTACCTCACGAGTCATCTTAACTTGACTCAACTTGACGATTCCAATAACCAAAATGATAAAAAGTCAAAATAATCAATACCACACAGGTTTTAATTTTTTTGACGGAATGTCAAAAAGTATCAAAGCCGAGAGTATCCGGACTTTTCTTTGTCGAAGTGTTTTGTATGCTAAGGATAGATTTAAGTATTGCTGAAGTAAAAAAATGTAAATATAAGTTTTCATATATTAACAGATAAATGTAAGTTAAATAGGTTAAAATTAGTTTACAATATTTTTTCAACTAAATAAAAAAACAAAGCTCCAAAATAATGTTCTACGTTAAATAGGATAAAAGTTAACTGCAACGGATTTTTTAAATTTCATTCGCAATTGATATAAATTGTGGAAATTCGAAGAAATTGATTCAACCACGAGGACAAAAAATCATCGTGAATTAATTTTATGATTACTAATCTTCATATTCTTAGATCTTTATTCATAAATCAGGCTATCATACACTTTCAACGACCAAAATTACAAATAAAATAGTAAGGTAATGCTTGTGAAGACGTGAATCAAATCATTTTAAAAGAGTAAAAGTTTCGATTCTTTTACATTTGAAAGATGTTATCCTTTATACGCTAGGTTACATCAGTTTGCGCGGAATAAATATTATACTATTTTGATGCAATCAAGTATCGGTCTGCTCACCACAAGCATTTCATATCTTAAACAATATCGATTAACGACAAAAGACCGTCAGGTGTTGAAAATTTAGATGTTTTGAAAGAATTTCCTCGAAAGGAGATACTCGTATCGACCGAGGTAAGAGTGATGTTACGGTGGCGTAGCCATTACTTGTTTATTTTTAGAGTAAACAAGCTTGGAAATCCTTATTAGAAAAAAATTGGCGAGTTTAATATAAAATGGCGCAGTGCGCGACCTTGGCCGTGAGACTGAATGACATAACGGGGTTAACAAATGTAACCCTGTAGACCCTATCTTCTCGAGTATATGCAGCAGTTTTCAGTTTTTTTTTATAAAAGCCGCTGTAGAAAAATGTGTGGAAAAAAAAAACAAACTACCGATCGAAAAATAGCTAGCCTAATTTATCAACACCGAGTTTAATAAGCAAATTTGAATCGTGTAAAATTCAATAAAAACACTTTTATCGTATCAGAATAGTTGGAGCTTGAGTGTTACTAATATTTAAAATATATACAATTTACTTAACAAATCGAATATCAATAACATAAAACTGATTTTGGAGTTCATGTCATATGTTTAGTAAAATCGGTTTAAAATAAATTAAAGTGTTTTCGTGCCTGGATGAGATTTTATGTTCACATAACACATCGATTTATTTGAAGAAATTATATCTATAAATATAATATAAACTGTTAAAAAATCTGGAAGTTGATGCTACGCTATAAAAATAAAACATATTTAAGTGAAATAGCTCTAACTCTAAGGTATGCCATGTTTCTTATTTAAAAAAAATATACTGTTACATACATTTATCCTGGAAAACAAACAGGAAAAAAGATTATTATCTGAGGGGAGGAGCACAACGTGGCTTTTAAACCGGCGACTTTAGTCCTAGCGCTATTACCGTACAGTGATGCACCTCGAAATAAATTATTAAAAGGAGAAAATAAATCGTCATAATTACATCTCAGTGGGTATAACTTCATTATTTAAAATATATCATTTATTCCAGACTTTTGTTTTTAAATCAATATTTAAATATCTTTGGGCAAAAAGTTATACATAATTGTATTGGAGTACTAGTAAGTTTCTAATGTTCAACACATGTATTATTTATTTTATATGGAGTCGATCACACTTGAGTAGGTAAACTATAGGATATATTGTTCGATTGAAAATATGAATAAATATACCGTTCAAAACACATGATAAATTTTATCTGATTTTAAATACATCTTAAATAATATTAATAACAGTGCAATATCAGAAACTGCAGTCGATCCGATCACATTCAATGTGGTCTGCAGCAATAGTAAACTAATTTCATAATTGTGAAAAATTGATAATTTACAGTTCGGCCGTTGATGAGACATTGCCAAGAGACAAAATCTAAAGAAAGATTCATTCAAACAGAGAGAAATATTCACAGTGGATTGGAAATTGATAAATTCTCCAGCTGTCAATCATATATAATTAGATGGATATTGTGAATACATCCGCGCCTCTCTCCAAGACGTGCAGCGCAGCTCAACTCATAATAATAGCACTGAATAATAAATAAATATTTTGCACCGCATACAGATAGCTTGCATACATGAATGGAGGAATTACTCTTAAATCCAGCGGCATAACTGCCCCTTGAGGTACGTAGATCTATCCAAGTGCAGGCCTCTAGAATATGTAAGCGAGCATATTCTAGAGGCCCGCACTTTGATAGACCTACGTTGAATTGGAAGACAACATTAGGAAAAATGAGACAAATTAAATCTATAGGTAATATTTGTAAATATATTAGGGCATCGGGAACTTCGCAGAATTCATAGACCTGTAAAAAACATGGAACTGAAAACTTTCTTGTGATATTGTAACATATGTGTCCTAAAATCAAGGAGATGGAATTGGATCAACTATGTGCGACCTAAAGCGCGCTGGGTGAATGATATACGTAATATTGAAGGTATCAGGTGGTAGCAAACGACAATGGGCCGACGATTTGGAGAAGTCAGGGAAAGGACTTTGTCCAGCACTGAACTGTAAAAAAGTTAAAAATTGCTAGCTGAAAACTCCCGGACAACCAGACTACAAGCGAGCACATCATTTAAAAGTTAGAAAATTTAGCAGTTCGTATAATTACTCTGGGAGTGTGAATGGCATACGGATTGATACAATACAGGCTCGGGAGTTCTGAGCTATTGGAATACAATATGACTCACCATAAAATTTCAGAGATCTATATTCACCGACAATTTTACTATTCATCAGATCTATCAAACCTTATAGTTTTGAACATCGTCAATGCAAGAAGTATGTTATGTTTCTACGTTCATTATCATTTTATGTAGTTAGATATTTTTTTCTTGTTTTCTCCTTAAAACATATAAATAACATATTTATTTAAAATAAAACTAGACGATTAACCCGTTTCAGATTATTTGATAATATTTCTCAACTATTGTTATAAAGCAATACCTGAGAACAAACAACCGAAAATGTATTTATGTACGTATTACAATGTATACTAAAAAACGAAACAAATTATTTTTAAATGTTGCTTCCGAAAGACGGTTTTAAACAAAACAATACAGCCCCGACACATCATCTGACAGCCGAATGCCAAAACTATAAAATTTTCACTCGCGACTATTAGTTATTCAACACTACGCCAGGACGTGGAATTATTTCAATTCTATAATTTAATTGATAAAACGCGCGCCTAATTTTTTTATAAAAGTGAAAAAAGTACGACGTCTGTTATTACAAATCAGAATTTTCTAAATTATTACCGACAATAATGTGCTATATGAGCGACATATATTTTTAGATTTAACTTTTTTTTTCACTTCGGACTGACTTCAAAGAGTTCCGGATAGGTCTGGATAATCATGATTATAATAATAAAGAATATGGGGCGATATACCACAATGCCAAGCAGTCTCCGAATAACATTATGACCGGTTTATATTATATTAGGTGTACAAATAAGTTTCCGCCGTTTTTTATCAAAAATTGGGCATTTATTGTGAAAGAACGGAACCTCATGTTTTATTCGAAGTATTGCCCATCGCTTGCCACTACCTTTACCCATCTTTCTGGCAGCATACGGATACAGCGTCGGAAGAATGCTTCATCTTTTGAGGCTATCCACGAATCGACCCAATTTTTGGTATCTTCATATGATGTGAAGTGCTGCTCAGACAGGTCATGCGTCATCGATCGAAACAAGTGAAAATCAGAAGGAGCAATGTCTGATGAATACAGCGGGTGGGGTAAAACTTCCCAATTGATTGTTTCCAAAAAGGTTTTGACCGGCGCCGCAACATGTGGACGAGCATTATCATGCAGGAGAATAATTTTGTCGTGTCTGGAGTAGCAGTGGGCGCGCTTTTCCTCGAGTGCTCGACTCAATCTCATCAATTGTGCTCGGTAGACAGCCCCAGCAATGGTTTCGTTCGGTTTGAGCAACTCATAATACACGACACCAAGCTGATCCCACCAAATACACAACAAGAGTTTTTTTCCATGAATATTTGGCTTAGCCGTAGATGTTGAAGCATGGCCAGGGGTTCCCCATGATTTCTTCCTTTTTGGATTATCATAGTGGATCCATTTTTCATCACCAGTGACTATACGGTGCAGAAAACCCTTTCGTTTATGCCTGGCAAGCAGCATTTCACATGTGGAAAATCGGCGTTCAACGTTTCTCGGTGTCAGTTCATATGGAACCCAATTTCCTTGTTTTTGAATCATTCCCAATGATTTCAACCTATGTGAAATTGCTTGTTGAGTCACTCCTAATGTAAGTGCAAGTTCTTCTTGCGTTTGGCACGAATCTTGATCCAATAATACTTCCAATTCCGCGTCTTCGTACACTTTCGGCCTTCCGCTACGTTCTTTGTCTTCGATGTCAAATTCACCGTTCTTAAACTTTTGAAACCACTCACGACAACTTCTCTCACTTAAGGCAGCCTCACCATATGCTTCTACAAGCAATCGATGCGCCTCAGCTGCAGATTTCTTCAAATTGAAGAAGTAAATCAAAAGTTCCCGCAAATGACGCTTATTCGGCTCAAAACTTGACATTTTCGAACACAAAAAAATATGTTATACTGATAAAAATTCACTAATATTTCAAGGTCATGTTGTTGACAGATGTCCAACCTTACGATAATGACATTTTACATCTGACAATTTTAACCATAACTTACTGGTGGCGCCAACTTTTGTCAAACGGCGGTGACTTATTTGTACACCCAATAGTTGCACCACTGGTAAAATCTGTTCGTATCAAAATATGCAATTGTTTATTAACACATTGAATATCAATTACACTTCACATGCGAGGAATTATAAAACCACAACAAAATGGTTAATAAAACTGACTTATACAGAATTGAAATAGATACTTAGCAGAATATTATTATCGTGTTAGGTTTTATTATGATTCATATAATTTTGGAACCAACTATGTATTTACATTTATTCTATGATAAAATATAAATATATTAGATCACCACTACGCAATTTCTGTCGGGGTAGAAAGATAACAGAGCGCCACACTTTCCTATCACGACACACTTCATTTAGCGGTGCGATTATCCTTCTCGGTAAGGGTCAACCCGTGAGGATAGGTGACGTACGCCTTCACCCCTTACTGGGGATAATCCCTCGGACGATTCATAAAGCCTACCTACAGGACCAGTTGTCAACTTGACAGCATCGATGGTTGTCATCCTCCGTACGAAGACAGATATTCAATTTTTTTCCTTGCATCAGGGTGCGTCTCGACTCCCCGTGGGTGTTTCCAAGCGATTGTACTACCCAATTTTTCTCTGGCTATGGAAGCTTTAATGGCAAACTTTTTAGCTACAATCTTGCCACTTCGCCCTGTTGTAATTTTGTGATCATCTGGATCAATCCGCAGATCACATTTTGTGGTAATGCAGTGATGATCGATCAATAATTTTCAAAGGTATCTCCATTGAGCCTTACATCGGTTCATCTTCGGAATGATTGGCTATTTCCATATAGCGGCGTCAAAAGATAGTTATATTTGCTGCATTCGAAGTTTTCTGTAAAAATGCTGACAACTTGCTAAGCTGTTTCAACTCCAAACTTGAAGCCGCTTTTATAAGTATATTTACTGCGCTGCAAGTAATTTTTCTCCTCCTGTGACGTCGGACCTGCCGTCATCGCTACTATTATTTTCACACTCCGGTGTGTCGCCACCGGAAGAGGAATAACTACCTTTGGGCAGTTCCTTTTTCGTCACAATGTGATGTCGCATTCATACAAAATAATTCTAGCTTCTAGTGTAGGTCGAGCTAGATAGGGACTTATTTTACCCCCCATAACAGCGTGGGTGGTGGTGGGATCGAACTGAACTGAATTTCAAAATTTTATTTACTTGATACAAACTTATTTTTGTGGTTTGCCTATCTCACACTTCCCAGTCACATTTACATTATAGATTTATTGTGTTAGCCTTTCATATCTCATTCGTTCGATACGTCCAAAACACATCCAAGTGCTCTTTTTATCCTACTTAATGCATCCGACTTTAGTTGCACACATTTTCCTCAGAGCACCGTAAAATAGTGTATTCTTATCAAATTTTACCTATACATCTCGCATTTTAAAAACGTATACCAACTAAATTTCTTGTAAAAAGGTGTCGGAAGATTCTAACAGTTAGGATTCAACGAGTCTGAAAACGAACCGTAAAATGGTTTTCATGTAAATTTGACAAATTGTCTTCGTTCTATATAAAAAAAAACTCATAGCACATTTTCTATTTGCACTTGTTGGGAGTTTATCAGGGTTCTTTGATAAATATAAGACGGAAAGGAAAAGACTAAACAGGTGCAGAATATACATATTTTCACGATTTTTTTTAATTTCTTCCAAAATACATATTACACTAACCACTCTCAAGAAAGCTGAAAACGCTGGCCAAACTACACACTGGCGTAAATTCAACAGATATTTATGAATCCAGCACAAAAAAAGACAGCGGTTTAAAATGTGAGAATGAACATATCACACGTGCACACATTTTGAAATATAAATTGAAATCCTTACCACATATTTCTACTACGTATACCTACACAAAATGTAATTAGTTGGCGAGAAAAAACCAGCTGAACTTGTGGAAAAGAAAAATTTCTACCGCAACGAGTCTCTTGGGACAACGTTTGTGTAGTGTTGTTTCTTAACAATACTGTTTTTTTAACTAACATGTTGTGATTACAATATTGGATAATAATAATGCGATAAAGTCGACCAATCTCTGAAATCACAAAAGATTTTTAGGAATGAACGAATCTCGGACCTCTGTGTCCTAATTGGTAAGACACCTGTCTTCCATCCCGAAGGTCGCGTGTTCGCGTCTCGTTGATACCCGATTTTTCAAAACAGGGAATCAGTCTAGTTTTCACTTAAGGTATCTTTAATATATTTTTGGTTGCTTGGAAGAGAATGCCACATGGCATTCCCTTCCAAGCGTTATAAATCCACAATGTTGTACTGTATACAACGAAAGTGCAATACAATACTTCCTTGGAGTGGGGATTTGATTTATACCATGAGTCAAAGCGCTTAGTTATAGAGCTATAAATGATCACCAACCAAAGATTGGAGCTAATGCCGGAATACCGTTTCTAATACAAGGAAGTATTTTATATCACTCAATTAGCCCGAAGAAAGAAATAAGCATATTGTAAAATGTTCAGCATTTAATCTATGGCGTTATGGCAGATGTTGATATGTCCGTTTTTTTGTCATTTTGTGTTCATTCTCCCAATTTATAGAAAATATTTCTCAGCATGTTGTGGCAAAACTTGGTGTGTCCGTCATTATCCAAACAAATGATATATTGTTTGGAAAAAAATACAATAAAAAATGCTTATTTGTACTGATTTTAACAGCTTATCAAAGTTAATATTGCTTCCTGTAAACTAAGGTAAAACGGACATATCAACTTCTACCATAACGCCACAGAAATATGACTGCGCATCATGTATGTAAATAAATTTAAATTAAAGTTTTGTTAGTGTAAATGTAGCTGATTGAGCTCAATCGGCTACATCCGCCTCCCACACACAGTTCAAATCATTCTCCATTGAGGGACGTACAATACAATCAATGAAACTAATTCCCTTTCAGGGTAATTGAAAGAAAAGTTGCAAAAATACACAAAATACCTGAACAATTCAGTGGCCATGTTATTTTAACATCCCGCTTTATTGGATGTGATCCAATTTAAGAGTTGCATCGAAGAAATATTATCTCTGGTGCCATTAAACCCGGAATCAACTTATTGGTTATAAATACTGGTTATTGCGTCGTATCAATCATTACTAAAAATAGTACAATAAATAAAAATATTACTAATACATGTTTATAATAGTAGCATGACACTTAAAATATACTTGGTAAATAGGTTCTCAGCACATGCTCGTAAATCTCATTAATTTAATAAAGAAACAAAACTTTCTTAAGGTGGAACCCACACTAAATAATATATGCTGGGATTTTCTTGAGTACGTGATCAGTTATTTAGAATAAAATAAAAGAAATCTATGCAGAAAACAATAGGATGGAAATGAAAAAAAATAAAGAATGAAATGTTGAAAGAAAGCAAATCGCGTATGAGGTAAAATTTCCAGTCAACAAAAAAAATCAATTATAAGAAAAATGCAAGTAAACAGAAAATTCGCTTAAGTGATAGAAACACGACTGGATTCTGAACAATATACGAGTAAATATCTTCTTACTCTTGCAAGTCTCTCGCGAAATTTTAATATATAATTTGTTTGTCTGAGGAATGGGATAAATAATTTATCCATAATTTAAGATACTCGTTAACAATTAATTTATTATTCCATTTTATTGGAAAATGTATTACTATTTCGGATGAAAAATGGCGGCAGTTGTCCAGAAAGAAAACTACGAGTATTATTATTTTAATTTCCAGCTTCCGGTGAAATAATTATAACATAATAATAATAATTTTATGCAATGCAATACAAGCCATGACATAATTTAACAAACACATAATTTAACAAAAGCCAACACATAATTTAACAAAAAAGACCAAAATATAACAAATATAGTAAAGCAAAAAAGATATGGAATATACTCGTAAGACCTGAAAAACAATATGGATACTAAATATATAAAAATCATATTCGGAAAAAAAATTACAATAAAATGGAAAATTAATAATGTATAAAATCCAATTGTAACAGAGATGTGGTGTTGACGCCGAGTGAGTGCTAATTAAAAAATTGGCTAAGAGGCCAAGTGCGATGTCCATCAATTGACGCCGCCGATGTGTGCAGTCGGGCGCCGGACCGTTTAGCGTCCACATTGCAAAACACAGTAAGTATGCACAAATCTATTATCACTTGAACCTTCTTGATCGTTCCTTCAATTCTGAGGATCGTGATCCCCATGGTCATCAACCATATTTTCCAGTACAAGCGATATTTTGTCCTATGTAACGCCTCATGCATTCCGCTGCTATTTTACCTGGCCACTCCATCGGATGCGTGTTCGGTTTCTGCTTCTTTTGACATTAAACTTCCTGTCAGAATCGAATTATCAAAGGTGTCGTCCTGTTCCCGCCCTTTGTATCCAAAGCGTCGTAAGATTATTCTTGCACAAAGCACAGAGAGTTCCGTCTGAACCCTGAGCTCTTCAATAATCGATTGATTGATTCTTCTGACAGTCCGTGGCGTGCTCAAGAGCCGCCTCAAACACGCATCTCAAAGGCTTCAATTATTTGTGTATTGTTTGCCTTGAGTGCCCTGGTATCCGCAGCATATAGAACAATGGAGAAAACGAGGGTTTGGACCGATCAAATATAGGTTATTCGCATTAACCAATTTAGACCAACTTCAAATTAACTTCAATACGTTTTGAGTAATAAACATGTATCGAAAAATACGAAATGCTTGTTCGGTTCGCCATGTGTCATCAATCTGATTAACCTCAGCTTATTTTACAAATTATATTTTTGGAGAAGAATCAAAAGAAACCTTTAAAAAAACTAATGAATTTAATTTTTACATACTAAAGAAGGGAAAACATAAACATGGCATAAAGCAACGCTAACAGTCTTCCGAAGGTAACTCAAGTCATAATTATTTTTCGACCAATTTCTGATATCCTGACTACCTTTACGTCCAAAGACCATGTAATTGTGGACTTATCTACTGACAAGAGTTCTTAGACTTACCATCCACGTTCGTCATAAATTTAGTTTTATTTATATTTATGGTCAGATACTTTGGCAGTTTCTGTTTTAAGTTGGACAGTTATCGTCATCGCGTTAAGGTTCTTAGAGTGGAGGACGATAAAAAAATGTAGTTTGATCGTACTGCATCTAGGAAGACCATATTTAAGGTATGCTGTGAACACTCAGAACAAATATGAAAGAATAAAAAATACCCATTTATTAACATACAATATTTCAAAAGATATTTTATTACTTAAAAATGTCGAATACTATGTCTTACTTTTAAGGATTATTGAGTTGCTACGGGAACAATGCGTCACAGAGTTGGGGGCCAAATCCACAGTGAAAGTGCGCTATACGAGCTAATATTTCTGGGTTAACGTTCAATTTATCAAAAACATTCTTATTATTTTTAATGTTATTCGAGTTAGACCTCGGAAACCCTGGAAGGAGACAGTTGGAGAAATTTAAACTTAAGGAAAGGTAAGAAGTATGACAAGTGTGAGAGAGATGTGCAGATTTAGACCATGGAGATCTATCATCTGCCTACCCCAAAAGGGACATGGCGTGATAATATAAATGTACTGGAGTTAATATAACACCGTAATTTGAGATTCAAAATACTTGAAAAAAATAAGCACATTTTCAATTTTAACATAGCATAAAAGTATTTGAAACAGGCCATTTTGAGTATCCGAAAAAAAGTTAAATCAATACTTACTTTTTCAATTTTACTAATGAGTTATCCTTGATCATCTTGCATGATTATTTAATGCATAGTTATTCCAAATATAATATGGCAAACAGTATCGAAATTGATTAACATAGTTTAGAAGCAATATTTGGTAATAACTGACATGTAAAAGGTATTTACGTAATTCTATTGCCTGTATTGATTAAAATTCCTCGAGTTCGATTACAAAAATAAAAAATAAAAATATCAATAAAACGTGACGATGCGAAAAACGTTTGAAAAACTTACTAAGGATCACAAATTAAAGAAAGGAAAGACAGTGGTATTAATTTTCTCATGAAATACGACAATGTATTTTTTTTTATCAAACACTGTTTATTCCACTTTTTGTAATGGTATAACCCTACCGGCTTCAAGGCATTCCCCTCATCATCAGGGAGCACACACAAGTCTTGTTTGTGCTCCCCTGATAATGAGGTGAAAGCCTTGAAACCGGTAGGGTTATACCGTTACATAAAGTGGAATAAACAGAGTTTGATAAAACAAATTACAATATCTTTATACCTCCACAATGTTAATGCCTTAACAATAAATAAAAAAATACGACAATTTAAATACATCGCATGCTCATTGTGAAAAATAACGGTTATAACACTCGAAGCTTTATAATGGAAGACAATACTTCCAGTTTTGACATCCTGTTATTAGAGATGAACAAACTATTCGGTTTCCTTCTCTTCTCATTAAGTTTGCCTCAGTTGCGTGATTTTAAAATGGTTTAAAAAATAAATCACGTATTTTTTCAGCGATTTTCCAATATTTTCATCATTCCATTTCTTCCTACTGGAAGAGATTAACACTTGGTAAGAAATTATATCTCCAGATTCTACTTTTAATCATTCAATTTCTTCCTACTGGAAGAGATTACAACTTGGTAAGAAATTAGGTCTCCAGATTTTACTTTTAATCATTCTATTTCTTCCTACTGGAAAAGATTACCACTTGGTAAGAAATTAGCTCTCCAGATTTAACTTTTAATCATTCCATTTCTTCCTACTGGAAGATTACCACTTCGTAAGAAATTAGGTCTCCAGATTCTACTTTTAATCATTCCATTTCTTCCTACTGGAAGAGATTACCACTTGGTAAGAAATTCGGTCTCCAGATTTTATTTTTAATCATTCCATTTCTACCTACTGGAAGATATTACCACTTGGTAAGAAATTAGGTCTCCAGATTCTTAGTGTAAATAAATTAACAATTTAGAAAGTTAAGCGTATTTTTATAATAATTAGTTACATATTGGCTGACGATCAGTGTGTGCTCCCGGCAATGATTTAGGGTGTGATATACGAGGGCGGTCCGATAAGTACTTAGCCTCACCGCCCGATGGCACCACTATCGCAAGAGCAATTTTTTATCGCGTAGTACATTCTCGTTGACAGCTACTGTCAAAATTTCAGCCGAATCGGACGCGTAGTTTTGTTTTGACCGCGTGTGGAAGTGAGCGTGTCCGCGGATTTGAGAAAAATGGAAAAAGAGCAATATCGGTCGGTGATTCGATTCTTGTTTTTGAAAGGGAAATCGCGCAGCGAAATCAAAGAGCGCTTGAATGCTGTGTACGGTGACTCTTCTCCTTCGATGGCGACCGTCAAAAATTGGTTTAACGAGTTTCAACGTGGTCGCACGTCGGTTTTTGATGAGCCACGCCCAGGTGCCCCGAAAACGGCTACCACGGAGGATAACGTGACAAAAATCCACGATCTCGTATTGGCACACCGCCGATTGAAGGTGCGCGAGATAGCTGAGACAGTAGGCATCTCAAAAGACAGTAGGCATCTCAAAAGAAATTCATTGTCTCATAACTTCTGCAATTTTGTGATGTCAAAAGAAGAATTGGTTTAAAAAGTATTTCCTAATATTCAAATCAATTATAAGAATCACGATTGGCTGAGTGAACGAGCTATTCTTGCCGCCAAGAACAAAGACGTCTACGAACTTAACAATTTTATTCAGTTCCTTTTTTAATGTTTCGCAATTTTATATGTTTTTGTTATAACTTTCTTTCTTCTTTTTCAGTGCAATCGATCTTTCATTTGAATTCAAATCATATCGTGAATTGACCTCTTGGAGTGACGCGATCATTTGCGAGCACGGCGATGAACGCGACAGACTGAGAGTGGCTGAAAGACATCAAAAATATTGTATACCCACAAGCATTGTGAAATTAAACATATTAGAAACGTGTGCTTTCTCTTTTCTTTCTTTTCCATTTAACCAGACTGAGCCACAGCAACGCGTGGCCGGGTACAGCTAGTTAATCTACATAATCAACTAAATCCAACACGAGGATTCAAGAATACACGTGGATCCTGTAGGATATTATTTATCATAGTAAAAACCGTAACCCTCATAACTATTTTTATCCTCCATGGCCTGGTGGTAAGACACTTGTCTGCCGATCCGGAAGTTGCGGGTTCGATCCCCGCTGAAACCCAGATGTTTATAAATAGGATAAAATTGGCTTGTAACATATTCAAGGGCTCTTCTTATATTCCGAGTTTTACTACAAGATTGCTAATAATTTCAAAATTTAATATATTGTATATTTTTTCAGGATTCCTACTTGGTTACTTAAAACTATATAGTTGACTTCAAATGTCTTCTTTCTATAGTATCCTTACTATTATTTTCTGTAATAGTCAACTAACGTACATTGTTCCATCACAAAAAATACTTTTGTCTTTAACCTTTTAAAATCTAAATCAATAAATCATGTCTAAATAACAGTGAACTACGAGTATCTGTGTGAAACTAAATATATTTTTTATAAAATATATGCCTCAATTCAAGTAGAAAAATTTATTCCATAAATTATTTATCCGCTCGTAGAGTATCTGTGTGAAACTAAATATATTTTTTATAAAATATATGCCTCAATTCAAGTAGAAAAATTTATTCCATAAATTATTTATCCGCACTTTACACATCATCTCCAAAAAGGTTAGGGGTCATAGTTAAGGTAACAAACACGTTGAACTTCATGATAAATAAAAAAAATTGGCATATCAAGAAATGAAAAATTGATTTTCAAACAAAGAAAACCTATTCCATACGAGCTATGTTACAGTGAGTCACTGGTTATTTCTTCCCTAAGCAGTTCAGACTAATTTGTAACTATAATAATATAACGGTACAAAAAAAAAGATGTAGTATTTAATCATTGTAAATATACTTTGTAATCTAATATATTGTTCGGAAAATAGTATTGTATTTCTAGGATATATATCCTTAGGACAAAATTTCCACTGCTAACTTCATTCCAAACGTGTTGAATGTATATTACATGTATTAACGAAAGGTTAAGCTTAGCGCCAACCTAAACATATCTAAAACCACCATCCACCAGCCTTTGGTGCAATTTGGCGATTAAATTTGATCTAAAAATACGACATTACTTTTCGAACAATATAATATATTAATTATAGACATGTATGTCAATATATATTTTTGTAAAATGGTTAGAATTGACCGTTGATTGAATTCAATATGTTATGCCGTGGTCGATTAAGTAATTAAGCTCAAATAAATTTACTTTAAAAGAAAAAAATAAGAGAATTTCACTGAGCCATGAATAAATAAAGAAGGATGATCTAATTATTGGACCTATTTCCGATCGACAGCATAAATGGAACACCTGCCCATATTCACCTACTCCGGAGTCGGGAATAATTTATCGATTGCCATATTGACTTCCACGGTGTATTGTCCGAGCGGACGCGACGGCTAATGTCCAAAACCAGAACAGTGACCGGCTAGCAATTTCACACGTAACTTCACTTCACATTAAACGCGAATTTCCAGCAATATTTTAGTTTTTTCCACACAAAGCCGATGGAGGCGAATTTTTGAAATTCTTACGATAATCATGTTCGCGTAGAAACACGCCATGCTGAATGTTTGAGCGAACTTATTACAAGCCGGTGGGATTTCATTCTTATTGGATGAATAAATGCTTCATTCCGGCGGCTGAACGAACAATTATTCTGAAAGCGAAACAATAATCCGTAATCAATTTCGGGGTATTTTCGGTGAAAGCGGCGATATTTCAACGGTGATAAGTAATTTGTCACATTATTCGTAGCAATATCGATACAACTTGAACGCTTGTTACAGAGTATGAAATTAATTCACAGTATCAATCGGGTGAACATTGAATATTGTGTCGACTATGGAGGTATATTTCGGCGATAAGAGAACAATGCGAGGTCATTTTCCAGTAAGAATTCAATGACTTCTGCGGTTGATCGTCCACCTGTGATATATCTCAGAAAAACAATGACGACCTTCGTGCCCGCAAATTGGTAAGAAGCCTGTTTTACGGCCCGGAGGTTGCGGGTTCGTACCCCTTGGAAGATTTTTAAAAAGGATCCAGCCTGGTTTTCACTTAATGCTTCTTTAACATATTTTGGTTTGTTGGAGATTGCCATATGACAATAAGCCCGACAAGTCGTCTGCATGCAACGAAAATGTAATACAATATATAGACAAACATGACAACAGTTACAGGGTGTATCCGATGTTCGTCAATGATAGAATTATAAACTTAGATTGATAATATATTTATTAGCATGTTAAAGAAATAGTAGTCGAGCGTTTTTGACTGCGTCGTAGTGTTTAGATTAATGTACTCGTAATTGCTATTATCACACTTCGTCATTTATGTAGTCATCATTATTTATTTATCTAATAGGTATGAGAATAGTCTATAACGAAGAAGAAATATGTATATTTTCTTGAAAATGTATTTGCATGTTGATAATTTACATGAAATACTGTTGTATTAGTAAATTATATATTTTTATCTAATTAATTCTACCTCGTACAATCTGGCAAATTAATTGCCTCACATATTTCATTGTGAGTTTTTCCACACATAAAGACAGGTGAAGTACACATAGACCCCTGAAGCGCCTCCTCACGCATAAGTGCTATAATCTACACATCTTGGAAAAGTCAAAGGCTAGTGGGTCAGAAACGAAGTTGGATACTTCAAATAACGACCTCGTGAAAAGAAGGCCTAAGGTTTATTTAGCAAGAAGTCTAGATGTTCGTCACAGTAAATCGTGAAATAAAAACAATTTATTTAATACACCAAAACAAAATAATTACATATGCGTAAAACATTTTTGGACCTAGGGATAAAGGACATACAAGAATAAGAGACATGTTTGCGTGACAGTTGATTTTGCTCAACAGAGATGTGTCGAAAGAGTTGTTCAACAGTTTGTGAAGAGATACACGTCTACTAATTTTATTCTGGGCGAAATTGTTCAATTGTTCTGCATAACTTTTTAGGTGTCCGTGTTGAACAGTTTTGCGAGTAGAAAAATCATATTGAATATGAGACATAGAAAATGGTAATTATGAACGGCTTGTAAACTAAGGATGAGTAGGTTTAGAAACGATACAAAACATAACATATTAGAACTATCATCTATATTATACTTGAACAATATAATAATGGAGATAATACAAATAATACGCAGGTGAAAGAAACACCAGAAACGTTAATTCTTAATCTATTATACCGCTATCTTGATATGATGCACTTCATCTAAATGGGATCAGGATTGAACGATTGATTCTTTTATCATACACCTATTTCACGCATGAGAATATTGTTAAGCGTTTTATTTTGGTTTTCACATTCATATATATACTAAACAAATATTTGTTCGAATACCGTACGTAGCTGAAAATAGTTTCAGCCCGATTTTCAGAGAATACGTCATTGGTTCTATAGTAAAGATTTTTTAAGTGATCTGTGGTTGCGTATTTCTCTAGCCACGATTAACAATAATAACACACTGCTAACGGCTAATTGTATAGCAATCCATGTACAATATTCTTGAAAAACACTCATTCAAATAATTCAATAGTGATTCAAAAATTAAAACAAACTTACATTGAACTAAGCTAATTGCATTTGGTTGATTGATTTTCCTGGGTATTGGGATCTTTCCTAAAAAGATGTTCTTAATTGATAAAAAAATGAATGAGAGAAGTCCTTGTCGACAGTCGAATTTGGAGAAAGTTTTTAGTAAAACTAGGATTATTCAAAATGATCTTCCGATTAATTTCTATCCTGTTTATTTTATACCCGATGAATGTTTTCCCTAAAACGCAGTATACGAATAACAAATGATCTTATAACTACGGTTTATGGCGACTATTAGTGTATGTATTGATTTAACGATTTTAAAAGAAGAAAATTATAATGATTCTCCTCAAGTATTGATTACACATGTGTAATATTCAATGCAATTGATATTTTTGGAAGCTTCTATTCCATTGGTTGATTATACACACACAAAAATTGTATATTTTTGAAGATCGAAATTAAAAATGTGCAATTTAGCTAAATACATATGATTTTTGGATCATGTGAAGCAGCCTTTAGAACCTAAAAGTATATCACGAATTTCATAATTCCTATAGTAAAAATATATCTGCAGGGTATATACAATAATAATAAAAGAAGAATAATTTTGATATTATATGCATTTGATTTTTATTTGCTGACAACTAGTGTTGATTGAACTAGTGACTTTAGGACGCGAGCGCTCGAGTGTTGACTGCACTCAACAAAGGCCTCTTAATTACTTTAAATATATTTAAACCTTGAAAAAACAGGGCAGCACTCGAAGCACACGTGAATTATTTAAGAGACTAGACGACCTTATTTTAGGTCACAACCCAGAGACTAAGGAGTGGCGCCGGTGGATAACATTTAGAACAAAGTCAGTGGCCAAAGCACGCCAAGTCCTTGGTACGATAAACGTATTTGTTTGTACATTGCGATGGTAATTGATTTTTAATACACTCGTCAATACATTCGAAAACAAAAAAAAAAGGTTCCTTGTTATTGAATTTATAAAATGCAGCTCATAAAATAAAAAAAAAGGTCTCAAAGAAATCGAATCCAAGGATGACACTGAAAAACAAATTAGAATTCATCAAATAATAATAATAATAAAATGACAATTTATACAGCGCAGATTCGAGAGCAGACTATCTTCAAGTGCGCTCTAACTTGGGAATCGAAACCTATTATTGAAAGATTATAAATATTACATAAAATAAAATAAGTTGAGTTTAAGGATGAGAAAGTGATGGATGCGGCCATTAGATTGGGTATTTTCACTTCCCGCATCTACATATGAATGGTTGAATCAAATAAAGCACTAAGTACCATGGCCGCCAATTTGAGGAAAAGAAGAAATTGTGAATAATAACGTCAGATTAAAGCTTTTATTGGATTTTTTTAGAGAAATCATTAGAGTATATCCAGCTTTTATTTTCTTCATTAAAAATAAAACTGAAAGCTTTATGTTCTTCTTCTAATAAAATTTGAAAAGCAAAATTTTTGTCAACTCCTAAGTTCCAAGCGTAATTTCCTATGAACGGCACTAAGTCCAATGCATGTTTATATATATCCAATGTGGTTTATGAAAGCTAAGTGCCACGCGCATTCTCAAATGTCAAACTGGCCTAGTGATGTGCCACTAACGTTAAAGCTACTAGCCCGGCCACATGGCGCGAAAGGGAACTTTACTAATTTAAAACAAAATTAATTATACCTCGTTTACTGGTGGATTTTTTGCTGGAATGATGTTCTGTGATGTTGAAGCATATGCCAGTCCTTGAGATTTTCTTCTTTTATTTGCACTGTCTTCACTAAAACACATTTTTTTCTTGAGTTCTTTAGGGAGTTCACACAACACATGCACTTCTTGGTAATCCATTTAGGTACAAACTGATGTTATTCGCGCGTGGTATTAAGTGCCTTTTAAATTGACAATAGGGGGTGGCACTTAGCGAACTTGCAATGTTCAGACCAGTATTTTTAATAGAATGAGGCTCTGCAGGAACTTGGTGCAGTATTAAGGTTAATACTATAGCCTTGGCATATAGAACGAAACTGCATACTTAGTTTCAAATTAATTTTTTTTGGTACTTAGTGCCTATTTTACTTCCACCATTAATATGTTGAAAGGATATATTTGGTAATAAAACAGGAGAAAATTTACAAAGGTAAGATATAAGAACCTAAAATGTCGTTTCAGAAGAACTTAATGCAATAATTTGAAATTTCAATATTTTTATTTTTTTAGATAAAAAGATACACTACATGCCGAAATAAGTACTGAACAAGAAAAATGCACTTAATACGAGGCATATCCAGAAAAGTGTACTGAATTTTTGTAGGTTACAATTTTTTTTATTTAAATAATAAAATTACGTAGTTACCGTAGTACATATGTAAGCTATTTTTCGACATAGTCGCCATTCCTCTCAATGCAGGTGGTGAAGCGGGGTATCAACTTTTTGATGCCTTCCTCGAAGTAGTTTCCCGCCAACCCCTCCGTCCACTTCTCCACCTCCTCCTTTACCTCCTCGTCGGTTGAAAACCTTTTTCCACCCATGTGCAGCTTCAGGGAGGTAAAGAGATAGTAATCTGAAGGTGCTAGGTCAGGGGAATGCGCGGGATGGTTCAGGACATCCCATTTAAACGAGGCGAGCAGTTCCTTCGTGGCGTTCGCCGTATGTGGTCTGGCATTGTCGTGCAGCAGGCAGACTCCCTTTGTCAGCATGCCTCTCCTCTTGTTCTGAATCGCCCTCCGCAATTTTTTTAGGTTCTCACAATATCTTGCAGAGTTGATGGTCTCCCCTTGAGGCATATATTCAATTAAAATTATGCCTTGACAGTCCCAAAACACGGATGCCATGATTTTCTTGGCTGAAATTGTGGTTTTGAACTTTTTGGCGGAGGGTGAAGAGGTGTGACGTGACCGTTTTTAAACTCGCGACACCACTTGTACACACTCGTACGATTCATAGCTTTATCATCATATGCAGTTTTCACCTCATTATAAACCTCAACCGGAGGTTTTCCCTTCCAAACGAGATAACGGATGACGCCGCGTATTTCGCACTTGGCGGGAGATTGGATTGACATTTTTCATAAAACGCGTTGTCGCGTCGACACTTCTCAACGTACTGACCTCGAACCGGTCTCGTTGCGGAGGGGAAGGGTCAGGCTACACGGAAATGTAGCCAACATGTCGAAAATAAAATCCATCCGGTCGTGAGAGCCTCAGTACACTTACTTTCTGGATACGCATAGTATATCAGTTTTAAATTAAAATATGGTCACTGATTGTAAGTCACCTAAGACCAAGTATTCAAAAAAAAATATTTCGTCAAGACGCAATTATTTTTCATGTTTCGAAAAGGAACCAAAACTAGATTTTTTGAAAACCAAAAGGTATTACAAAACAAACGAGCGACGGAAATAATGAAACATGTTTATCTTATTCATAAAATAGGGATGATAATAGCATGTCAAATATTTTTACGATAATAATTTCACAGATTTACGTAAATTGTTTCTTCATAGTTCAGGCAAAAAGAAATGTTTCAAGTAGATCAATAAAGGTAAGGTCAAACCTAAATTTATTGATATACTTGAAACAACAAAAATTAACACATGAAATTTATGAAAGAAGAACATTTATGCGAATTCTAAGGAAGTCTTGAAACTGATGCAATGCTGACCTATTGTAAAAAATGTACTAAATATTTTTGGTTGTTGCCTCCAAACATTAAATTCTTTACGCTTCCTAATGTTTTATCTTCAATATACTGTTTAACCATAGATATAAAAAAATTAAACAATATAAAAAATAAATTACCTAAAAGTTGGATGAACAAATTTCATACACGAGTTAAAATCCAAAAATGCAAGGTTATTTTATTGTTAGGTCAAATAAAACAATCGCCATTTTTCGACTTTCGTTGTACTCGTATACCGTACAACCTTGCAGATTTGTTGCAAAGTAGTAATTTATTCCAATCAACTATAAAGACGTCCAAGAGACCGTAAGTAAAAACCAGACTGGAACCATTATTAATAAAATTGGGTACCAACAGGAATCGAACCCTAAGTATTTTATATGAATCTTGTTTTTCCAATCAGGATGTTAACGAGTTGAGCACTTGTAATATGAAAAAGAGGGACACAAGTTATCATTTTCTTTTCATTAACATAAATTAATGTTTTAGATAAATCATTGGATGATTGCTAGTAAAATTTATATTGTAAACTATCCGTGTCCCCTTCTACATTTTACTAAATGTCAGTCGAAGAAATTGAGTGTAACTTAGATATTGCAAGATTAAATCAAATGAAACTGAAATAATTGTATAGATAAATTTGATTCATTGTGACTGATAATATAATTAGATTACCGACATTTACACCGAACGAATTTATCGAGTTTAACAAGTTTATTCGTTTTCTCTGCCAAAGTGTTATTAATATTATAGTTCACCGAAACAGTTTCATTACAGAATTGCATATAACATAGAACAGAACGTAGCGATATTTACATTCGAGAGACGTTTGAAATTCGTCGTTTTCTCAGTCTCAAAGGCTGTAATAACTGAATCGCCAAAGGGCTAATATTCCCGACATTTTATACTGAAGACATTGATCTAGGTGTCCTGAATATCGCGAAGACCAAGTATTTGGATGTTGTAAGTCTCGAATATAACCTAATTTCGGTGAAATACGAATCGAAAAAGAAAAATAACCCTGTAATTATACAAAAAATAAAGTGAAAATAATGCACCTTACTTTAAGTCATATAACACATTTCTGTTATTTGGAAGAAATTATGATAATAATGACACCGAATTACATCGCATACAAAGATAATGTAATACAATAAGACGAAGTCCGAATTAGGAAATACTTCAAAACTTTCACAAGCTAGGACATCGACAAAATGTTTTCAGATATAGCAATATTGATACTGACGATAGCGATAAATCAAACCAGTGAAGTAGTGAGCCTTTTATGATACAGGTAATTTGATCGGCCATCAATATGACGCCATTGACACGCGGAACACTCAGGTGAGTATGTGACTCATGATTCTTGTCCATAGCTGGGATTGGTCTGCGCACTGCGATTACGCTAAAGGTCTCGCGACAAAACGACATCCTATTGTTCCAATTTTTGGGGCAAAACAAAAAAAATGACGGTGGACATTTTTTATACGGAATACAGAATTTGATCAATACATACACACGAATACATGACAAATCATTTAAAAAACTTCCCATCGATATATTTATTTGATTTGTTACAACTGTTTTGACACATAAAAAAATGTTGTATCTAACAATATGTCAAAAAGTTTAATAATTTCTAACGTACATAATCTATGTTATGTCTGAATATTTAGGATACGAAAATCTGTTTTTTTATTACTAACAGGCCTAACGAAATGTTACAGCGAATATGACATAAAATAAGGTTAAGAAATTCTGCGTCTTATAATATTGAGTACAACGTACCCGACTCGTAGGCTAACAGCAAAATTAATTAGCACTATGGATATGCTTTCAAGTATTACAGTTGAAATAAAAACACCTCGAAGCAACGGATATGTGAACTCGATGTCTGTATATTCCTTGAAATAGGTCTACCACATGTTCTGGGACTAGAATAGTGGGCAAGGTTGGTGTCGAAAAAAACTTGCAAGACATGTGTTCGTGTGGAAAATTAGGACAATACGAGTATGTATACATATAATCAGTATACCTTCAATGCCACCTGCCTACATAATACATAGCGATCAGCAACATTCAGATATTCAAATAAAATCACGTTTTTTTCTTCATTGGTATTCTTTATACACATTTAAATATGTCGACATATTAAAATGGGTATATTTCATAAAAATATATTTTGAAATCAAAAGTAGACAAATTTATGAATGGATAATTTGATTCGATTTCATAGTAAATAAATACTGTATATCTCATTTATTTCTTAAATTAAATACATATTGTTGGTATTCATTAATATTTCTGAAAATAATAAAAACATTATATAAGTTGTCCCAAAAAAATATACACTTACACCGTGTCGTTTACTTGAACATTCTGCATGAATTTGTCATACCACGCATTCGTGAGGGGTTTAGGGGTGATGACTCTTATTTCTAGAGAGCTGGTGCATCTTCCCACTATCATCGTGATGCGAGGACCTGTTTCGATGAAAATTGAGGCCGAACAAATGGATTGGACGTAGAGGTAGCATTGAATACCCCCTGCGCTTCCCAGACTTGACGCCAATAGACTTTTTTATGAGGACTCATCAAAGTGACGACCTGCGTGGCCTAGTTGGTAAGACACCTGTATCCCAGCCCGGAGGTTGCGGGTTCAAATCCCGCTGGAACCCAGATTTTTTAAAAAGGATTTCAGACTGGTTTTCACTTAAGGTCACTTTGACAACTTTCTGGTTGGTTAGAAGAAATTGCCACATGGCAATAAGCCCACCAGGTAGTACTGTATACAACGAAAGTGTAATACAATAGAAAGATAAAATTTATGCCACCTGTATTATTTTTCCTAAACAGAAGATTATGATTTTATTTATAAGCCAAAGTAAAATATAAATTTTTATTTATTTCAAAATGTTGTTTCATTCCCCTAACGATAACAGGTTGCGTTTGACGAGATTGAAAAATGCATATACCTAGACAGCGTCCTTACCAACAAAAACAAGGTGGATATGAATATCCAAACAATGATTCAAAAATAAACCATGACACTAAAATACACATAAAAGTTACTGACCTTCGAATATTGAATACTACGGAGAATACTTGCTACAGGATCGTTGAAATGAACTAACGAAAAAACTCTAAGATGAACAAGACTACCACTAATTACCAACGATATAAGGTCGTTCAAGTTCTTATGGACATGTCATGTTAGCAGATGGGCCAAGTCAACCAAAGGTATTATGCAAGTCCAACACAACACGGAAAAGGCCGCACGGCGGACCGAGATAAGAGACTTTTAGACAAGGCGGAGGGAAATGTTTCGAGGCTGGGAATAGAGAGAAACTGGGAAGAGAAAGTACTCGTAAATGATCAATTGGCTCGGAGAAAAATCGTCTGAGGTTAAAACTTTGCATGAGTTGTACGTATGGCTATATGCGATAGGTGGACTTTTTCTTGGTAGATATATTTTTTTATTTGACCAGATATTTCGCAATCGCTGATCATAAAGCTGTATGATTTGTAACTTTTGCCATGCCTTATTTCTCTTTTTCCACATTATATATCGAACAATTAATTATCAAGTCTGTGGCTTCCATCGTGTTTATGCTTTGCAGCATTTTTTGGAATATTGACAAAAATAACATACAAAATTTAACACAAAAAGTTCGCAAAATTGTCAGAAGCATTTCATTTAAAAAAAGTAGTATAAAAACTTATAAAACCTCGAACCCAAATCATGTTATAAAAACATACCTTGAAAAGCTCTCTAGGATAATTTAATTTGGCTAATCGGCTGTATCGCCTTCAAATAAAATTTGCCACTAAAAACACTTTCAGGATTGAGTTTGCCGAGTATATCTCATACAAACGATCATGTATTTGCGTTGAAACGTTTTGCAATAATTCATTCGATTAAAGCTAAGGCTAAATTAGCGTATGTTTGCACTGTGTGTGAATGTTTGAATCTCTCTTCACGAATTGTAGTAACATACATGTTATTATATTAACTGAGGTCAAAACGAATAAAACCATTATTCAGATACAAAAAAATATAACAAATCAAATATTTTTTAATTTATGGTTGATTCAACGAGTATTTATTACTTGAGAATAAAATCATATCAATGTATTAAATTTCTTGAACTCTCTCTCCAGTATAATTTACATGTTGTACAAACAAATTCAAACTATTTAAATTTTAAACTTGAAAACTAATTCAATTTTATTTCCTACAAAAATAATAAAATATTAAGACAAAATTATATTTTCTCTCTATTTATTGTAAATATTTTAATGTTAATTTGAGTATTAACTCTGCTTCATTTTAAATTTTCCTAAAAAAATCGCTCAATGACATCAAATTGGTTGTTAGTTACCCCCAAGGTTATAAATTTGATTTCACTAGGATATGTTGAATTACAATAAAGGTAAGCGATGAATTCAAATTTTCATCAGAAGTCGAAGAGTGTTCCTAGTACAATCCAATAATAAAGTATGGTTTATTTTTCGTACAAGTGTTGAACGTTTTTTGAAAGTATGAATTATTAAAGACCACTCAAACTTTGCAGGATACAAATTAATAAATAAAATAGCAAATGTACGTTCGTATCAAACGTGTGAACCTCATATTTCAGATAAATTATAAAGTATGTCCCAAGAACTCGTATTGTCCCATTTTTTCTTATCGATAACATAAAAGTCATCCATTACTCATTTAATTTAATTGTTGACGAAACGCGTCACAATAGTAAATGGTTAAGTAATGATGAGGTACAAGTACATTGCTTGCATTTCAAGTAGTATCTCATACTATTATCGATTGTCCGATTAAGATAACCTGCCTCATAAGTTGTAATTATTGTTAATTGTGCAGTGATTCACACGTGTAACGAGAAAATGTATTACTGAAAACACCACAACACCGAGTTACGTGTAAATTTAAATAATATTTAGTTTTTACAATAAGTATTTATAAAATTGGAGATGCTACTGTAGCCAACGCTCAATAAACAGAAACCTACGTAATAAAGATTTAAAACTGATTCAAAGAACCTTTTAAATGTATAGAGCTAGTTATTAGACCACTAGGGTTTGCAGGTTTTAGCAAAAATTGTAAAATATTCGACAAATATGTTACATAACCGAAGATCCCAAACGCTGTTAGACTTAATAATAAATAATTTTCGATAATGGTACAAAATGTCTATATATACACATACATAAGAATTCAGATTTTATACACATTTAACACTGTTAACATTTAACATTTTAGAAAACTATTTTACATGTATACATATAACATTTGAGTATAAAATCGCGATCATTTCGATCAAAGAAGCATCACACCCTAAATCTATAAATAAACAAATTTTGTAAGTAACAATTAATGAAATGAAAATGTTAGAACGTACGTGTACCGTATTTTATAAGGAAAAAATTCGCTGGGGAAAACACTTTTGATCATATAAAAATACTTTATTATTAGAAAATACTTTAGCACACTTATATTTTTCAATTGTTGTAAAAAAACCTAATCTTGATTCTTATAATTGCAGCCAATTATGATTTGTCGGTGCTCGTATAAATTTAAGATGCTGGAATTGGGGATGTTGATCGATTTAAACGGCGACCAAGGACACGTTTAACTGATGCAAAGAGAAGTGATGGTGTGCATTCGTTCAATTAAGAATCCGGCGCAAGGCAAGAAGACACGTCACAATGCCATGTTATTTGTACTTGTATACAGGCAACGGATGCGCTTCGCTGTAATGACGAGGCTAACATTATTTGGATCAAATCTACGAGTACAATATATACGACTCTTGTTAACGTAACGCACGATTACTGCGGCATACAAGAAAAGAGGGTTCAAAACAAAAATCAATTTGATGAAAACCTAATCAATAATTAAAATAAATATATTTATTTACTTCATTATCATTATCAATGCAGAGTTGTGAACATCCATGGCTCAGTTGGTAGAATGCTTGACTCCCAGGAATTTCGAATTTGATTCCTGATAAAACCAAAAAAAAACAGGTCCCAGTCTGGTGTATTACACTTTCGTCGTTTACAGTACAACCGGGGCGGGCTTATTGTCATGTGGCAATATCTTCCAGCCAACCAGAAATATGTCAAAGAGGCCTTAAGTGAAAACCAGAATGAATTTTTTTTTAAATGTGGGTTCCAACGAGAATCGAACCCGCAACCTCCGAGTTGGGGCACAAGCGTCTTACTAACTAGGCCACGGAAGTCGTCTAATAAGGCCGCAAGGTTGTACTGTATATTTCGGAAGTATAATACAATACAACTGCATTATTGAGTCAAGTGAGTAAAACAAAAACCAATTTATCGCTGAGAAAATATGATTCAACTAAAAACGGTAGCAAGTTGTTTACAACGAAAAGACATTACAGTGGAAATGCAAATTTTATCACGTTCGATAACACCAACAGGAAATGAATGATCGAACATATTGGTGTTATTCACAAAAAGGGCGTAGGTAAAAAATAACAAGTGGAATTGAGCGCAAAAAAGGTTAAAAATCTGGCTGCAGTTTGGCTGAAAAATTCCAAATCGCAGTGGATTGGATCGATAACCGTTATATACGCCAACCCAACATAGAAGACGCCATTTCAAAAATGTTCTTTATTCATCTCTATTTAAAAAAATGTTCATTTCTCGTATATTATCTATAAAATAAGCCGTTTTTGTTTATAACGCGTAGACATAAAGCTTTTCTGGGTAAAATTGCAGCTCACTTAGACTTGTCAACAATAATCCGGTCGTGCCTTTCCTGTCCACATCTGCAGGGCACCGCCGGCGGGCGAGCAGGGGCCGGGGTTAAAGGGTCTCCTCAGGGTGACCATTGTGGTAATACGAAATTAAAAATAATCAATTCCAACTCAATTCACATATGACTTAAACCTAATCAAAATTAGTACCCTAAGCACTGAGCGATCCATGATTAAACTTCCGTCAATATGGTCAATAATCACTAATATAATTATTTTAGATAATAGATCACGGCTTGGAGTGTAATAAACTGCATCTTGTCCAAAATGTAATGAAAGAGCCATGCTTGGAGTAAAGCTCAGAGATAACACCCGGGTTTCTGAAATCTGAAGACGGACTCAAGTCAAGAATGTGATCCAAATAATAGCGAGACTGAAGCGAAACTATGCGGGACAAGTGTCAGTGTGGATAGGCGGATGGTCTTCGGACGAAGAGACTGCACGAATGGAGGCCACGATCCAGCCAGACCAGTCAAGTCACCTAAAAATGAACAATTTGGAGAATGCGGAAGAGTGGAAATCTTTGAAAGACCTATATCCAGAAATTGAGGAGCCCTGGTCAAGACTTTTAGTATCATCATTGCAAATATCTAACTAAGAAAAGGTTATGATACTAAAATAAAAAAATGCTGGAGGACGGCTCTTCTGAGATCAACAACGTCTACATTATATTCAGCAAACCAGACATTAGAAACGGAGTCGCCCATGTTATATATAAAATACGAGACATGTAGATCGCCTGAAATCCACATAGGAGATCTATCTTTGACCCTAGACAAGTGAATACCGACATGAACGCTTAAAGCAGTGTTTCCCAACGTTTTTTGTGCTATGCCCCACCTAAGCCTTTCTAAAATTCTTATGCCCCCCTACGTAACGGTGACGCGACAAAGCGATCAAAATACGACTAAGCGGCCGCGACAAAAGGGTTAAACTATTGTAAGATTCTCATCTTTCATCAATTTTAAGCAGCCATTTTTCTCGCCCATCATATTAGGAGCACCGTCTGCAGCACAAGATATTATATTTTTCATTGGAATATTATTTTATTTATTTAACACTTTTATTGCAAATACAATCTGGCGGGTTTATTGCCAGTCGGCAATCTCTTCCAACCAACCAGACAAAAGTAAATTAAGCAAGTTACGTGGTCACATAAATCATTCAAATGACTATCCATCCCCACGAAATCCATAAACATATACGTGAGCACATGCCCACGAACTCCACAAAGACAGACAGTCACCCGAACATTCTTTTTCATATAAAGTGAGATATCATCAATCAAAAGGAAAGGAAGGGATGGTGGAGAGGAAAGGAAAAGAAAAATCAGGAATGAAACACGTTATTTTACTGACTAGAAATTAAGAGGTTTTTCAGTCGCTTCTTAAAGCATGCCAAGGACGGAGTGAGTCTTATATTGGTTTGTAACTGATTCCAGAGTCTCACTGCATGGACAGTAAAGGACGACGTAAAGAAAGAGGAGCGGTGAACTGGAAAGACCAATAAACAATCGCTGTTTGAGCGTAGCGCTAATCCATGATTGGAAAGACGCTGAAAATTCTCTATTATTGACATCTAAGTAATTTTTTAGCTTATTATGGTATATCTTTGGAGGTAGTAGTGCTTTCTAATGATTTATAGAACAGCATTTCTTCAGCAAACCCCCCTTTATCAATATATCTCACGTAAGTTATTAATACGGCCTCACTGTCTCTCAAAGTTGATTCATCCATTTGCACTGAGAATTTTCTTGTTTTCAGCTTTTCAACAAGTTGTATTTCAGTATCTTCACTCATTTCGTCTATTCTTCTGCTAACAGCATTGTTACTGAGTGGCATAGCTTTCACGTCTTTGTCATATTTTAGCAAAACCTGTTGCAAATATCTGTTATAATATAATTGCAAATATTGCTATATCTGTTATACTTGTATCATGTACGTGAACCACAATATAGAAATATGGTTAACTTAAACTCTGAACGAATCAATTTTCGAATTACCCCCCTGTGGGGCGTTTTTTCCTTCACGGTCGTAAAAAAGCATCAAGCACCGAAAAAGCAACTTAAATTGTTCTTTCTTGAAAATGATACAAAAAACACAAACATTTTGGTGTAGATAATGGCTGAAAAAATGCCCACGTTCTAATCCTAGATGTATTATACTTGTATACACGTATGTCATGCCCCTGATTATTTTATTTAACTACAAACATTATTAAACTCCGACATTTCTTTCGAAATATTTATAATGGTTTTCAGCAATTCGAAAAGTCATCACCACCATTACACCATGCCCCTATTAGGGTCGACAGAGAAAACAGATCTACACTTCATTCTATCCTGGTAAACATTTCTCGCTTTAGCCACGTCCATACACCTCGTCATGGACGTGGCTGAAGAGGCGGTATGGACCTTTTCACTCTTCCCTCTGATAATTTAATTGATTTGGTCGTGCTACGTTTTTGTAGGTCTTTCCCAACATCTCCTTGTTCTTTCACTTTCTTAATTTTAAACGCTGCATTTTAATTAAATGTGCATTCTTTACTGATACTCTTCTTTCTTATCTGTCATATATTGCTTTTACACATAGTCTACGCAACGGTATAATTTGTTTCGCATTTATCTTAACCTCATCACTTTTTTTCCACGGGTTTTGCTTGCATATCCTCATGTTGGGAACAAGAGTCTATTATGAGCAACCACCTGTAAAAAATAACCTTCAAAATGCATTTTTCCTTAACTGTATTGCTGTATTCGCTGATAAATTTAATTGTATGGATAATTTAATACTAAATGCAGTTATTAACCCGCATGGTCATACAAGTGATTGTAGGTGCAAACACCAGACGCCGGGTGTATAAATAGACTCTCCTTGAACGCTACGCATAAATATAGACGGCGGGGGCGCGGTACACCGACATTGCCGACTATGGCGGTCTGAAACCATGGACCACCCCACCAATTATTTGCTATTAATTCATCATATCTAATAGATTTGCTAATTTCTTACAACCATGAAAAGAATGACGCATGCTGTAGGAATTCTAATACTTTATATTTCTATACAATAACAATTAACACATTATTTATATACTTCATTGCGCTACTTACAACCTGGAGCCTATTACCAAAAGGTCATACTTACAATCAAGTATACATAAAATAGGGTTAAAAATATTAATAAATCCATACAAAATAAAACAACAAACTGACATTTTTTTTTATTTAACCTGGCGAGTTTATTGCCACGTGGCAATCTCTTCCAACCAACCAGAAATATGTTTTAATGAGCTCTAAGTGAAAACCAAACTAGAATCCCATTTTAAAAAATGGGTTCCAGCGGGGATCGAACCCGCAACCTCCGGATCGGCAGACAAGCGTCTTACCACCAGGCCATGGAGATCGTCATAATTAAACTGCAACGAAAAACAACAAACCATCCCCAGATGGAAAACGGGAATAGAGGAATCCGAAAACAAACCACTTTTCTGCAGTGGATATACGAGTATAATACGAGTATATAGCCAATTTTAATTCACCTCTTACATAACGAAGAAAAATTTCTAAGATCGATCTCCCATAACTCTGTACTTGCTGCGATTTTTGTATTGTTAGTCCGATATTAAACAACTTTTCAAGAGCTGTGTTTTGAAACCAACATATAAAAATGCCGGAATCATGACTAGTAGTAGATATTAGCAAATGTGTAATTTACAAAACGGGAATTACTGTGAAATCAATAAACATGCGAAGTATTCAATAACTATCATAAATTTAAAATAACTGTAAAATCTCTAGTATTCTCCATAGCAGCGCATGGACTGGAAACTTGGACAATAAGAAAGAAGAAAAGGAACATGATTGATGCCTTCGAAATATGGTGTTGGAGGCGGATGCTCCCTATTTCATGGGGCGTTGGGTGCACCGATGTCTCTATTATCCAAGAATTAGAGATTACTGAAAGATTTTCGACAACATGCAGGAAAATATCTTAACATACTTTGGGCATGTTGCCAGAAAGAATAACAAAATTATGGAGAAGTTGGTGATCACGGGATAGTTAAGGGAAACAAGCAAGAGGACGATATGCTATGAGATGGATGGACCAAATAAAATAGTTAACAGGATCTTTTTTAAACGCTGCATTCAACATGTCCCAGGACTGGAAAGGATGAAGACAAGTAGTTCACCAAGATTCAGACAAAACAGAGGACCACGACACTCAGCATTAAGCAAGCGATGAAGAATTTATAACAAACGACTACTGATTATCCAATACTTGATTTTATTTTAATAGACCGAAATGAAAAAATATCTTTATAAATTGTCCTATTTTTTATTGTTATCACGGTAAACCGCAAAACATATCGCCACATTGACCCCACCCCGCTGTACGTGTCATAATATGGTACACATCATGTATATTTTTCTATTAACATTGTTTAGATGTTAGAAAAAGCAGATAATATAACTTCAGAGAATTAGTGACGTTGCAAGAAAGATTGAAGGAGACTGGTCTCGAGACGTTGGAATTCCATACTTAGTGAAAAAGGGAGGTGAAACTATATTAATTACGTCTTCGAGTTTTTTTAATTTTACGTGTGTCTCTGAATGAAAGGCTAAGATAGATGCCAAGTCTGTCCTACGGAAACTCCTGAAGTCGTCTGCTTGGATGATGATGTTTGGATTCATATTATTTCTCTGGATATCGGTGAGGCCGAGAGATCATTATTGCTATGTCAGTCCATTGTATTTCGTAGACGGGAGCAGGCCATCACCACCGTGTATCGAAAACAATATTAATTTTTCACTATGCAGAGAGAATTTAAAATCAGTTTCTAGAACTACAAATCATATTGATTTTAAGTCGAACGCAATATTTTCTAGTGGTAGATATTCATTCCATGGATTTGATTACATTCAAATGTTTTTTTAACATTGAGTTCACAACCCACTTGCGAATATTATGGAGGCTGGCATTGCAATACCTTCCACTCCGAATACGATTATCATCAATCAGTAATAAAAGCGACATTCAGTACGCCTCTCCTATATACAATACAATGCAATATTTAATGCAATAAATTATGTATCAAGTTCAATAGCTCGTAATGAATGCAATAAGGAAAATGAACAAAGAAATTACGCATATAATAAAGACATAATATACTATAATATTATAACAAATCAAATGCCGACTTTCGATTTCTATTGAATGATTCGGCTCGTATGTTTTATACTAATAAAGGAATATAAGCAAAATATACTAAAATTCTAAAACTTGTAAAAAATATATATTCTAATTTAATTATTACAGACATCCGAAGACAGTATAAAGGCCGATACGTGTCTGCAAATTAATGCATATTGATCAGCTATTTAAGAACCAACCACTCCTTTCTGGTCAGATATGAGCGAGGTCAACTAACATTCATCCACAAAATACATTTTGAGTGATGTTTTTTTTTTCATCGCACATTGTTCCTTTAACATCAATAGGTCTGAGTCAGAGAAACGTGAATTTACAGCAAGCGTAATCCCGGAAAATAAAAAAAAAACAGCTCTTACACTAGAGCAAAGATTCCCAAAGTGGTCCATATGGACCCCCAAGGGTCGATTTCGACTTGCAGGGGGTCTATGTCAGCGAGAAATGAAAATGGTCTATGTCAGCGAGAAATGAAAATTGTACATGTTTTTCTTTTTTTACAATTGTCCACTCTACAAAAAACCTTATCAAGGTGAACAGCACTGTGTCAGCTGTCAAAAAAACATTTGAAGTTAATAAGTTTAGGAAAATTCAATATTAGGCAGGCATGGGGTCTACGGAAAACAAAAAAATCGGCAAGTGGTCTACGGGGCGAAAAAGTTTGGGAAACTATGCACTAGAGCTAACTAGAAATATATATTCCAAACATTTTCAATTATTTTAAATTATATGATAAGTCAAGTGTTCGAAATCAATTTTCGTAGAATTTTTTCTACGCCAAACTTTATCATTTAAATGACAAACGTATTATCATTTAAATGACAAACGCCATTTTTAAGATACTATCATTTAAATGACACGCACTTTGTCGTTAAATTACGCAGTGGCAGGAATGAAAAAAATCTCAAAATGAATGTAAAGTAAATAAGCCTGATGTAATAATCTAGACATCAAATCATAGTCAGTTGTATATATGGGTAATTGGTATGAGTGTAGATGAATAACTCCAATAAATCATGACTAGGACAAGTAAATCCACCTAAATATCATAACATACATTTGAATGGGAGTGAGTATGTATTAAAATTTAAATAAAGCGTGAAAGAAAAATAGGAAAACTTATTTATGCCATTGGCATCATAAGTTCAAAGATTAGTGAATCTTAAGATATCAGTGATGAAACATTATACATGATCTCAATTTCTAATAAACATAAAAAAGATAAACAATATCTTCAGATAATTTATTATTATTGGAGCAGTCTGTTGATTTAGTTAAAAATTTAATCCATTTCTTAATACAATATTTGAAACAAATCTACTTAAAATGTAAAAAAATCTTGAGTATTTCTTAAGAAAACCATTTTGAATTCAATAGGTTTAATAACAGCATAATATATCACCTGGCCGTGTTCATTTTAAGGTTGATAGAGGAAAAATTCTCATACATTCATATCTACCACTTCACTTATTGTGCACTTCTTTTGTATTGTTCTAATTCATACATTTTGTCATACATGTATTTGTATTTCTCATACTTATCTCGCTTTTCCATTTGACAAAATTACATCAACTATCTCCTTCCATATTACCTTGCTTTTCGTTCTCCTTGCTCTCAATTAATTTGAAACATACATTTTGTAACTATTTAATTATTTTCATAACAATATATATATATAAAATCATATACCATACCCTGTACAGGAAACAAAGTGAATTTGCTTTAAAACTTTCAATTCTTTACATTTTTTATATACATAGTACCCATCTAGATTATAATACCTCACAGTGAAACAGTTTGGTAAAGAATGTGATATGCGAGTATTTCACTAAAATATATTATACTCGTACACAATGATAGTTAAAAAAATTAACTCTGCATTTGTAACCTAAACTTTTTCCAGCTTTTCTTAGTTTTTAATTTACTAACATCTACTGAACAAATAAAAATCATTAATTTTGTAATAAAGAAAGGTAAATTTCTATGTTTTGATACTCTCAAGCTTTCAAATATACTATCTGTATAATGCAAGAATAAAACATTTTTCTGGTTAGCTGGTTGTATAATATGAAGCTAATAATAGCCTTTTAAGCACATACCTCCAAAAAGTAATTAAGTTATAACAATAAATGCCAATGAAATGAGTATGTATGTCACAACACAGATTTGAAATACAATACCAATAGAGACATGTTTATCATTATTTCTTTATAAAGTATCAATTCAAAAATATTTAGTTTTTGAAGTCATAAAAGACAGTAAATTAGACCTATTAAATAAATTCTGATGAAATTATGTCTAAAAGTGAAAATATATAATATTATATTTGGTTCATCAGCTATCTACCAGAACATTGGCACCAATAATTTAATCACCAAAAATGTTGAAATAGCTGCTAACTATTTAGATTTAGAAAAAAGTAGGATGATTAGTCAAATAAGAGTATACTGTTTTTAGAGACACTTTTAGCACCATATACTTCCCAACATTTGTGGCCAGCTGTTTTTGACACCATATTTCCCAACATTTGTGGCCAGCTGTTCTTAATATTACTAATATTTGATGTGCTATCAATGGATCTTCGAAGCCAATAAATAAGCCAGAAAAAATCTCAAAACACAAAAATATCAAGATTAATTAACTCAATTAAAATTTATGGAATCTAATTTTTTTGATAAAACTCAATATTTAAATATTTAGAAGTTTTTCATCCAAGATTTTGTATTTCTGTTAAAAAGTGTCTAAATAAAAATTGGAATAATTTCATAAAATGAAACATTTTATTTTCCTGAACAATTATGCAAGATTGCTTCAAATGATATAAGCAAATTCTTTTGAAATATATCAATATAATAAATAGATAGTATTTTGTCTTAAAATAACAAATATATATTACTATTATACATATTTGATGTTATATTTTCAGATATTTTAACCAGAGGATTTTAACAAAGTAAACAGTTAAAGAATTAATCAGTATTACTATTAAAATAACTATCACATAATTATTTCGGGAGTAAAGGCATAAGTATCTGGGTGGCATTTTTTTGTCTTGATTTTCTGTAATCTGACGCATCAGCGAATTTTGTTCTCCTGAGTAGTTTAAATACATATAATACATTGCAGAAAATGTGAATCTTCGGAATTTTTTTATGCTTCTTAGGTTTTAATGATATAAATTTGTTGAATATGAATGCTTAATTTTATCTGCGAAATCTAATAAATATATTTGTGAAGAAAAATAACATGCGAGTTTTACTCCTCTAAAATATGTGTTGCACAATAAAATGACACCTGCAATCCAAGTTTTTTTCTCCATATGCTACAATTTAAGAGTGGATATGGTCCTAGCTCAATATTGTGATGGATATAGAACAACATTTCTAAAAGAAACCGTTGAATTAGGATTGAAAAGAAATTGAATAATAATATGGTACTGCAATTTATTCTCGTATCTGTCAATAAATCATATTTAATAACATTTCTTACCTCTTCTCTTCTCTTCAACCACCTCCCACAAGGGCTCTCCTCGAGGATTTCACTTTCATCTTCCGAATCTTCACCACTCTCGCGAGGAGACTTCCGCTCCTTATCAATACTTCTGGTTCCAGACATAACAAAGCACTAACACTGCGGTATTAGAACAAGAACCTCACTGGACACACTTTAATAAGCATTAAACAAGTGACAATTGCACGAATATGTTTTGACTAATGCACACTTCTTTTCCTGGTGATCATATCCAAGGTTATCATACGTCTGGACGTCATTGATCTCTTATTAAGATTGTATTTCATGTACGGTCAATATTATAATTTTCAACACTAACCACTTAATCTTACGCATCACATATGGTATGGGTATTGTTACATATTCACTAAAACCTACAGATTTATAATTATATCATAGAATCCACAAACCGGCAATAAATATTATAATTGCAAGTCCGAAACGACACCGCTGATCAAGAGACGGAAAATATATACACGAACACTATCCCATGCAAAAATTGACACTAATATTAAACTCTGTGTTGTGGTCAAACTGAATACTAAGATTCGTTTACACATAAACTGCACAAAAAATAATCGAAGTACCTACCAAATTTGACTAAAAGGACAAAATATAAAACTATACATTCAATAATAACTAAATCCACCATCTACTGGTATATATACGTACTACAATTTTTTTTTTGATGATAATTAGTTACAAACAATACCACAATTAGTTACAAACAACACAAATAACATTTTTTACGATACTTAAAGTTGTAAAACATGCAAATAATAGATCGCAATAACTATGATAGCGGTTATAAACTATACCCAAATATAGTTTATAAGTATTATCATGACGCATTCATATATATAAGGATTGGTATAGCTACAGCTAAATAGACTGCCATTTTAGTTTTAAATGAAAGATTGTGGTTATCAAACCCTTGCTTATGAAAGGCCCAAAACATCATGTAGCCAACATTTAGTGTGTTCTGGATTTTATACTCGTTCATATACAGGAGTTCACGGTAATTATTCAAGAAGAAGAAGAAAATTCGTCATGTTTACTTTACATTTATAATCTTATCACAAATGCTATCCAAGTATTAAGTGTTGGAAAGAATCCATGATCTCCCATTTATATGTGTGTATTATTTATGATCGTTCAATGTAGCATGATTGATTTATTATTTTTATGGACCAATCCAAATAGGAATGCCAGTGCATCTTATTAGCTTAGTATAAAATCTGTACGAGATGAACCCAGTTACAATGAAAACTACTTCTATTAACTCTGTCAGTTTTAACGTTGCTAAAGGAGTTCCGACGATATACACTTTCACCTCAAGAATATATGTATAATGAAGAATCAAATTTGCAAATGATACAATTTTCATTGCGGGCTTTTTGAAGGAAATCATAAACCTCTTCCAGTTTGTGGAATTTGAAAGTCGGTTTTGAAATAAAAAATCGTAAAAAAGTTATGATTATTGATCGTGGAAATCGGTTTCTAATAACCAATACTTTCCGGGATCTCCAATCCATATAAGAAAATCGGAACACTGAGGGAAAAATGAAAAGAAAGATGGATATTTTAGATGGCATGGCGCACCACTGTATTCATTATACATAGGGATTTATCCACAATTTGCGACAAATATTCCAATTGTTTAGCCGAATTGTATGCAGAGGAGAGGAGAAATTGGAAATAATCATGTTAACGGGCAGTATGGAGAAATGACGAGGCAGAGGAAGGTCATTAACCTAATTGACTAAGCCATGAATGCAAGAGGGTTCAAGATGCTCAAAGCAAGGACACGTGGAAAATCATCACGGACAGAATTGGTCAGGTTGACCAAAAATATTTCGATCATGTCATTGGTTAAAAGAGAGCAACTCCCCCCGCCGCTGTTTTAAGTGCTCTAAATTGGTATCTTCTTTCTATATCTTGACCATCTTTCGACAGAGAAATATATAAGCGTTACATTAAACACGTTGACATACTCACAGAAATTTCTTCTTGTTGAATAATGGCCGCGAATCATATATTTGAAGGAGTATACGCCAGTGTCAAGTGATACTTTGAATACTATGAATGAAGTTTTTTAGTTTATGACATTTTAGAATGTGTCTATGGCTCTAGCGTTGTCATCATTGTCATTGTTGACGATTTTCGAAAGGTCTAGTATTTTGATTAACTATTTTACGAGAATTAAAGAAATATGGTGCAAAAATTATGAATTTGCATTTTTTTTAAACAATTTCTTCTAATTTTTAATATGTTTAAAAATAATTAATTCCCGAAAACAAAATACTAATGTTTTGTCTACGTTTGTATTTCAAAGGTATGCGACCTATTTAATTTATCCTTTCACTTTTTTATGGGAATTCTTTTAAGTTATCCTTTTTATTAAGCATTCAAGGGCAAGTATTATGGCATTTATAATAACAGAAAATTAATTCAACAGTTATCAACTCGTTGTAATAATATATCACCTGTTAATTTTTAAGACATTTTTATTGAAACTCACATTTGGATTGTTTTGTTCGACAAAATGTAAATGTTTATTGACCCTTTTCATATGAATTTTAAAAACAAATAATTTGATTTATTAAAATTATGTGTACTAAAAACAATATCATTTTAGGCCCTTTTGTGTTGAATTTGAAATAATTCTGTGATGAACTACTAAGATGACTTTGGTTCCTGATTGGGAATTTGGTGAAAAACCATTGAATACTGTGTATTTTGACTCACCATCACACTCTGATACTCTGCTATCAGGCCTGAACAGTTTGCGATCCAAAGGCCAATTGTTAGATGTCACTCTGTATGCTCAAGGAAATGCATTCCAGGTAATAATTAAAAGATTATGCTTACTAGAGAAATTTTATGACCTGTTTAGTACAATAAAAGTTATATCTGACAGTATTCCGTTTTAGAAGTATGGTTTTGCAACTATGTGATAGAAATACGCTCTTTGGGACACATAGGTAAGTCACTGAGGTTGGCTCGGTTTTAAAGTGTGGCCTGCTTTTTGTAGTAGATTGCATAACTTAACGCAAATATTTTCATCAGTTTAAATTTTCTGGACCTCCTCCATGGAGTGCGAAGCTTACGGTGTTGAAATCTTGAAAATACTTTTTTAGTTAACATTTATCAAGATATTCAGTGATTGGAGTGTTCTTCAGGTAGCGTATGTTACCAGTATACGTGAAATAAAAAAAATCTTAGTTATTTTATAGCTACAGCTTGTAGACCCTATTTTATACAGTTTTATGTTTCAGCTATTCCAATTTCTTGATTGATAATTGTACCCAGTTATACTTCAGAAAGTCTAGGATGAACCGTGCGACGTTTAAAACGCCATGTCACAAAGGGATGGGGTAAAATCGTTTTTTTTTACAAATCGAATAGTTTTTTTATAAATCGAACAATTGTTTTTTCTCTAAACTGAAGTTTTAATTCCTAATTTTCATTATACTGACTTTTTAATGTATTGTATGATTTGTATGTATCTTTAAATAGGTCAAATATCTCCAAATAGTATTAATCCACTATGGATTAATACTAATTACGATTTATGTATAAAAAAAATTGAAAATCCAATTTTCGAATACCCCATCCCAATTTTCGAATACCCAATGCAGATTAACGTAGTGACTTTTGACAAACGTCACCAAATATAATTTGATTTTAACAAACTGCTACATTTTTGCTAATTTGTGACAAGATGTATAAATTTGTCATTATTGTTAGTTTTATGTAATGTATTTACCTAAATAACTTGCTATTTATTAGAATCGAGGCTTATATTAAAGTTGATAAAATAATTAAAATTACTGAACATCGTTACAAGGTTGTATTGGGGCAAATTTGTGAACTGTCATACGACTCATCCTAGATTTTCCGAATTATAGGTAAATTTATTCAACCTTTTGTTTATATTGTTACCAAGGGAAAATAAGTTTTTTCTCAAACTAGTCACTGGGGATGAAATGTGGATTATTTATAACAATATTAGTTGAAAAAGATCATGTTCTCAGTGAAGTGAGTCAGCACAGATGATGCGAAAGGTCGAAATGACGCAAAGAAGGTCATGCTGTGTAACTGGTGGGATTGGAAAGGTATGGTGTACAGTGAGTTATTGTCACTAAACCAAACTATTGATTCCAATAAGTACTGCATATAATTGGTCAAATCGAACCAAGCAAACAACAAGAAGTCAGGGTTAGCCAATAGAAAAGATTTTGTGAAAAGACAAACCACTTCACTATGGTCACTCGGCAAAAATTGTTGCAACTTGGCTGGGATGTTTTAGTACATCCACCAATTAGTCCGGATCTTGCAACTTCTAATTATCATTTTCAATCTTTGTAGAACTCTTTTAATGGTGTAAATTTTTCCAATTTTTTTTCTTTTGCCAAGACCACTTTGATCAGTTTTTCACTAACAAGTCCCAGGAATTCCACAAGACAGGAATCTGGTTGGTTGGAAGAGATTGCCGCCTGGCAATAAGCTCGCCAGATTGTATTTGCAATAAAGATGTTAAATAACAATAATAACAATCATTCAGCTACCAGAAAGATGAAGAAGGTCAACTATCAAAATGGCAAATACATAATTGATTAAACTTATTTCTGAATTTACGAGTAAACGATTTAAAAAACACTAAAAAAATAGGACGAATATATGTTACAACACAATACATGAAAAATTCCTTAGGTCAATGGGTGTGATAATACTAAATAAAGAAAAGCTATCTGTCTCTTTATCCACTCAAATGATGATTATATTTTTCAGTTTTTTTAATTTTAAAGTTTTCCATTACTAATAAAAAAATATGGGATAATTATCCTACTTTATGTGATGCTCATTACCCAGTACCCTTATTTTTGAAGATCTGATCTTTATTATAAAACATATATTTATGGAAATAGGAAAAATAATTATTGAAAACAAGATTATGTTTTATTTATTTTAGGCCCATAGAGCAGTGCTGGCATCATGTAGTGACTACTTCCGTGCCATGTTTACCGATGCTATGTTGGAGTCCAAACAAAGTGAGATCCGTCTCAATGGGGTTACTGCTGAAGGGATGAGACTTCTTCTAGACTATGCATATACATCAAAGCTTGGTTTAAATTTAGCAAATATACAGGATGTTTTGTCTGCAGCGAGTCATGTGCAAGTAGTTGCTGTAGTCGAAGCATGCTCCAATTATTTACAAGCTCAGTTAGACTTGGAGAATTGTGTTGACATTGTCACAATTGCAGAAACATATTCCTTAAATCAACTAAGGTTGAAAGTTTACCGATTTATGAGTGGTCATCTGCAAGAATTTTCAAATTCTAATGAATTTTACCGACTTTCACCTCAACAACTAGAACATTTATTAGCTTGTGATTTTCCTGTGGATTGTCCTGAAACAGAAGTACTGAGGATTGTTCTGAGATGGCTGCGATATCATGATAATATAGGGTAAGTAAATGATTTATGTTATATGTTTTCTTTTCCATTTTATAATACATATGTTTATGCTGAAACAAAAGATTATGTTTACTTCAAAATATATCACAGCAGATAATTATAATATAAATATATCACGATATGTTATGTCAAATACTTGAAGATAAATTATTAACTGAAGATTGTGTAACATTGGGATGTTTATGCATTTCAAAGGATTAAGAAATGTATGTATTGGAAGATAAATTATGGTTACAAAATAATACCTGCACTGAGAAGAATATGTGGTGTGTCAATGCATGATATAATAAAAAATGTAATTATTAAGGATGAGTGTGAACTAAAAACTGATGTCAAGTAGGGTGAAAAAGAATGTATTGAGTTGGTTTGGACATGTTGAAAGGGATGACTGAACTAAGAATGACTAAATAAATTTATAATGCAAGCTTAAGTGGGAGTAATAGTAGAGGACAACCAATAAAAGCGTGTTTGGACCAAGAGAATGAAATATTGAAAGAAGGAAAGGTAAGGAGTGAGAGAAACAGAAGGAGCTGTATGAGAAGATACATGGATGTAGAGGAGGCTAAGAAAGTGTGTTGTGATAGCAAAGTTTGGCACTCTGACATCTCTGCTTACCCAAACAGGGAAATATCATGATGCTATGCATGTATGTACATAATAACTTTGATCTTCCATTCAAAACGTATCACAAGTGAAAGTAAAAATGACTTAATTGTTACATTATTTCTCATCCAGAAGGAAAGAGAGAGAGAGAGCTAGAATGAAGGGATGACAGTGCCTCCTCCCATTCGTCCTGGTCTTCTGCACTATCCTTTTCCTCTTCCTAATCCATTCCTAATCTCTAGTTGTCTATAAAAATTATAATAGGTATGATGTGAAATATATTACATTCATTTATAATTTTTTGTCTACTCTGCCTAACTAAGGCAAATAGGTTTCACAAAACAAAATAAAAATAATAAAGGAACATATAGAGCAGTCATAAGAATGAAAATCACACCTAAACACAATACATATCATTCACTGATTTGTAAACACAAAAATCTCTCACAAATATAAAGAAATGAAGGACAAGCAACTGTGCATAAAATACTTTTCCATTGCATAATTTTGATCAAATGTTTGGTTTTCATCTTCTATTGATCTTATTTTTTACTAAATCTGGCCTGTTTTCTATCAGCTTACACATTTTGCTAACCATTATGAAGTAAATTGATAATAATATGAAGTTAAAGTATTTTCTCCTTGAGGTGATACCACTGCAACCACCTTCCGAATTGTCAGTGCACATCTGTTTATTTTGCATATTCATAAAAATTTCATTTTTAAAATACTCATAACTCAATAATGTATAATTTTAGCTAGAATACTTGACATTTTAAATATTCATCAACTTCTTAGCCAATTATAACTTTGACAAATTTTTAGTGCGTATTGGATGAAAACTTGGTATTGTTGATTTGGATTTAATCAAATCAAAAAAGTATTTATACTAAAAAAAAGAAAGTGAAAATATTGAAAGCTAGTAATAAATTCCTCTATTTGAAATATACAGTCTGACAGGAGCGTATACTGCTACATTTTTTCCTTGAAACTGTTAGAGGGTAGATTCAAACGCGAGCAGGTAGTAGGACCCTTCCTCCAAGATGCTTTGTATAGAAAAACTCAGTTGTTCGACCTTGGTTACACAAGAACATATTTCATTGCGTATGCATCACGTTATGAAGCCGTATTTCTGTGTATACGTCCAAAAATGTCATACGGAGCCGCTGCTAAATACATGAGAAAGTCAAAGTAAGTGGGTGAAACGCTATTCCGACATAAAAAACGTCGATGGCCTACCAGATCGTGACACTGCACAGAAAACGATGAAAAAGGAAGACATAGTGATTTTACGGGTGTTTGAGAAGAAACCTCATCTATCATTGCGTAGCGGACAGGCGGTTTTTTCATAAAAAAGTCTAATTGTGTCATGTGACACTATAAGAAGACGTTTACTAGCTCATGAAGTGAAATTTAGAAGCACGGTGAAGAAAACACTACTGTCCGAAAAACAAGTCGAAAAAAGACTCACTTGGGTGAAAGAAAATTTGGACATTATTCATACCTGGTGTATCCGCACCAATACTCATCCAGCGGACCGTTAAACACCCGGTAAAAGTCTATGTGTCTGGGGGCTGTTTCTCAAAGCAGGGATTTGGCACTTTGCACATCTTCACAAATAATTTGAACGCTGCCAAAATGGTTAAAATATATCAAGAGGCTTTATTACCATCTGTCCAAAGGTGGTTTATAAGAAAAATGAAAATTGGCTACTGCAAGAAGACAATGACCCAAAACATCGGAAATGTCTTTGTACTGCGTGGAAATAGGAAAATTATGTTGACGTAATGGATTGGCCGTCGCAGTCACCAGATGCAAATCCCATAAAAAATGTTTGAACACTAATTAAGATCAAGCTCCAAGGGAAAAAGATCTGGAATGTAAAGCAGTTATTTCGACAGATTCAACTTATATGGAAGTTTTTGCGCCTAGATTATGCTATAAAATTAGTATAAAGTATGCCTCGGATATGCCGGGTAATTATTACTAGTAGAGGCGACTGGGCAGCTTATTAATAATAAAATATCACGGTTTATATTATGTAGTTTGTGTGTATTTGTTTTTAATGCTTTATCCTAAATAGTTTTTCTGGTTTCGCCATACATGTTCTTGTCAAACAGAGTGTATTTGTGGAACAAAAATATTGAAATTTAGTTTTATAAAAAATAAATATATTTTTAACTTTTCTTTTTCTCCAATCATCACCATGCTCTTATTGGAGTAGGCAGATCTATTCTGACATATATTTTTCACTTCTGCCAAGTTCATACACATGTCATATATACCCTTCCCTCTTTTAGAATTTCAATCAATTGGTCATGTTCATGTTTTTTTAGGTCTTTCCAAAGAAACGTGTACCTTCTATATTACTTGTATACATCTTTTTTCTAAATCTTTCATTATATGTTCTTTCTACCTAGCCGAACCATCACAGTGCTCTTTTATTTATCTTAAGCACTGCATCTCTTTTCAATCTCATTCCTTATTCTACGCATTGTTTTCTTCTCTTCAATCAATGTTTGTAATTCTTTTTGTTTTTCAGGTATAAACAAAAACTTTCTTATGCAATGCGATTTTTACGCAGAGTACATTTGACTGAAATGTCAAAATGGGAAATAGAATCAGTGTTACAAAAATCTTTTTCTGGAGCAACGAGACAGGACCAACAATTATATTGTCATATATTAAGGGATGCATGCCGACAAGTTAGTTTAAAAACAAATGCAGTGCCATCATCTGAATGTAATGCCTTGGTAAATTCCCGAGGAATGGAATTGGCTGTTGTGAAAGTTGGAGGATTTGGTATTGGAGGAATAACAAATGAAATCACTTATTTCCTTCCCAGTAAGGGTAAATGGAAGCGATTGACCACCATTCCCCACGTGGAACAATGCAATTTTGGGACTGCAGTGCTTGATAATGAACTGTATGTAGTTGGAGGCTGCTTTAATCAATCTTTGCAAGAAAACATTCATCCTTTCGGATTTAGATATAGCCCAAGATATAATAAATGGACAACAATGGCACCCATGCAACGAGAAAGATGTAGATTTTCTCTAAATGTGGTAAGATAGACACATATTTTACGTTCATAGTTTTTAATAATAGTCTATGTAATAGTAGCTTAGTTATCCCAGTTTTCATATAAATTTTTCTGTCAGATAAAAATGTCTCTGTTGGTGTTTTTACTTCTTTAGAAATAGTAATGAATGGAAAAAATATTTGTCAATATATTTTAAAATAAATTACAATTCACAATTCTTATTCTATTTTTTTTTGTTTATAGGTTTTATTGACATTTGAAATAAACTGATACAACTTTATTTTCAGGTTTTAGATCATTTGTATGCTATTGGTGGTGTTAGTGAAGTTGAAGAAGAGGGTAGTGAAGAAGAGAGTGCTTGTGAAAGATATGACCCAGCAACAGATACATGGAGAAGTATTAGACCATTACCCGGTGGAAGGTCTCAACATGCTGGTTGTGCTCTCACACCACCCAGTGCCTGCCTGCTTATCTCCGGTGGTCTCCATTGTGATCAAGTCTTATCATCGGTCAGATGCTATAATGCTGTAACTGATACATGGGAACCCCGCCAATCATTGCTCACTCCTCGAGCTGATCACGCCATGCTTGCCATAGGAGATAAAATATATGTTTGTGGTGGTTGGTACGAAGACGCTGACACTGGTAATAGAATTTTAGCAGATACAATCGATGTGTATGATATAATTCTTGACAGATGGGAAGTTGTAACTCGAGTTCCAACACCTAGGTATCATGCTGGTGTAGTGAGTGTAGAATCTAAAATATATCTTATCGGTGGTTTTCATAGTGACGCAATGTTTGACCGTGCTACTGCTGCCATAGAGTGTTATGATTTGGAAACTGACGTATGGATCACAGGTGAGAACTATCCTCAAGATATTTGGGAGCACACTTGTGCAACATTATATGTTCCTAAGTGCAGAGATGATATGGACGTGATGACTGACAACAAAGATCACCGCACTTTTTAGGGATTTGTGAAACTAGTGACCTTGATGTATCCAGAGTTATTTAGCCTTTCCCTTCCTAGAGCAAACCTAATATGCAAACACAATTTTTATGAATATATATTGGTGGAAAAATAAAAAACTTCTGTAATATTTCAAAATACAGAAAAATATTGTAATAAGATAATTTTCATATCAATTTCCATTAATTCCTCATTAAATACATCAATATTAGACAGTATAAAAGTAGAACTATAAGTGTATTGAAAATTTTATTTTTGATTAACTATAAGTTAAATGTACAAATATAATCAATAAGTCCTTTTAAGGCATTTAATACAAAGTTCGAATCACTTGTAAAAAAATATTTTCAATTAGATATTGGTTTTACAAATAAATAAATTCCACCACGTCTTTTCTGTTTAAAAGTGCCTGCATAATTACGCTAAAAGTTGACTAAACATAAAAAAAATCTAGGGATTTGATATGGATTTTATAATGGATTTAATTAGCATTCAATTTTCTTTAGAACTCATATTTTATGTTACATGTGACTTTAGGATGGTAAGGGTTAAAGGTCTGAACTAAATAATTAAGTACAAATATTAAATACCAAATTATCAAAAAATCACAAATGAAAGTACTTAAAAGTATAAGATTATTAAATCTGCTATATATTTAAAGCTAAAAAAATATAACTATTTATTAAAGATCCTATAATATTGTATAAGCACTTAATGCATATTTAATGTGCTTGAAAATATTTTGTTTAATTTTTTCATAATGTCATTTTAATTTTGTGTATTAATTTGCTACATTTATGTGGAATACCATGACATTTTATTGAAAAAATATATTTCACTTCATTTCAACTATTAAATATTGCTCGAAAGATCTGCCATTGTTAGGAACTGCTATGTGATCAAAATAAGTGAAATGTATATTGAAGAGGTTCTATGCTCTGGTTAATTAAAGATGTTTTTTCTCCGCATTTTATTTGCAGAAATTTAGTTGTACGAGTATTGATACAAATAATGAAACTCAATTTTTATTCAACTTTTTCTTCTTCTTCTCTTCTCCCTGGCTCCATCCCAACTCATTGTCTGCGAAGACTGTTGGGGTCAGCTCTCCTTGTCCTCAGGTTGTATGCTCTTCTGTCCCGGACTACGTCCCCCAGACCGTGCCTCTGCATCAGGTTATCTTTTTGCACCACCCATGAATTCTTTGGCCTTCCTCTGGTTGTTATTCGAGGAAGATCCATGGAGATTGCCTGGTTCACAATGTGATCGGGTGCTCTACGTCCAACGTGCCCATACCATCTCAATCGCCTCTCCTCCATCTTGCTGTTGATGTCTAACACCCAGGCTTCCACGAATGCGTGAGCTTCTTATTTTGTCTCTTAGTGACACACCTGCTGACCATCTTAGCATGCGCATTTCAGCAGTTTCTAGTTGCCTAGAGTAAGAGTTATACATCGTCCAGCATTTGGAGCCATAGAGGAGTGCGGGTCTGACAATCGTTTGGTATACTTTTCCTTTTAACTTTACTGGCATTTTCGGATCACATAGAACTCCCGTCATTGATCTAAACTTCATCCATCCCACACTAATTCTATGTGTTACATCTGCTGCATATCCTCCATCGCTATGGATGAGTGACCCAAGATACTTAAAGGAGTCACAATTTGGTAATGTTTCTCCATCCATTTGCATTACGGGAGTGACAGCATTTGTGTTCTCGAATGGTAGGTACAGATACTCTGTTTTCTTTCTGCTCAGTCTCAATCCATTGTCCTCCAAGATTCTTCTCCACCTTTCCAGACTATTTTGCAGGTCTTCGTGTTTTTCACTTATTAATACCATATCGTCTGCAAATAGTAGGTGATGTTGAAGTTCAATAAAACTTTTTCATAAAAAATGAAAAAGTTTTATTCAACTTTTTCTATAAAAAAATTATTATATTTACATACCAATTTAAGTGAAGGAATATTTCCATAATGACTGTCAAAAAGTTGTTCTTGTATTGTACTGGTTTATATGTCTCAGTGGAAGTGAATTTTACAGTGAATGAAAACTAGTCAATTCACCTTCACTAATATAATCAGTGACTGAAGAAATATTTAGTTTGAAAATAATAAATCTATATTCACAAGTGATTGTATACCTCTAATGTTTATTAACCTTTATTAACAGAGGTTGGTGAGAGTAAATTTTAAAAAACCTTTTGGTTAGCATTTTTCATTGGTTCTTTAAAACAAACAAGGGTAGTCTTTTGAAATATTTATGAATATGATTAGCTAAAAATGATTAAAACACAGAGTACTTTAAATCATGCAATACGGTAACTTTCAAACATAACCTGAATGCAGAAAGTCCATCTATAAACTGTAGTTGCTAATGGATGTTCATATTCCAGAATGTTCACTAATGACGAACAGTGGAAGTACACCCTCACTGTTTACTTTTGTGAAGGTATTCAATAGTTTCGTTCACTGACCTTCCACTGTAACAAATACATCATACAGATTGTCATATCTAGTCTTGAAACTATACACTTGCATTTTCTTAATAAACATAAATATTGAATATACCATGCAGCGATAACAATTTTTGGATATTCACTTATTTACAAAAAAAAATTCTTTATAATTTGGTTTACAAGATATATGTATATAAAATATTAATATTTTATTGTTAGAAAACATTGATAAACTTGTTAAAAAAAATGTAAATCGCTCTATATAACATTGTTTTTAATTTATTTGTTAATTCTTATTAGATATTCTAAACATGGTCACAATTAGTTAAGTATTTGAAGCAATATTTGAAATATGACTACAAAAAGTAAAACTGTCATAAAATTCTGAATATTTAAAAATATTCATATTGAATAAGAAGAATGTATTGGACAGATAAATTGTCAATAAATATAGTGCACAATAATGCATCTTTAATATTTTAACAATTTTCTGGATACATAACATTAATTAATGAAATTAAATCAAGAGAATATATAAACATTCATTTCAATTCTTTTATATAATTATGTATTCAGAAAGATCTTTTATGTTTATTCTTTACATTCATAAAACCTAAACTCCTGACATCAATAATAATTGATGTACAGTAAACTTCCATATTACGTATCACGTTCAAAGGACCTAGAAATGGGACCAAAGAAACGTAAATGGTGATTTTGTGGGATTTGAATCTAGGTGGAGCAAATAAATAATATACCGATTATTGTCACAATTCTTTAATAGCATATAAAATTTTCATATCTATTCACCTGAGCTAGTCCAGTTATATTCTGTCAGGACTTATTATTCATAAAACTCGCACACATTTTTTGGTCACACCCACCAGTCTTGTTAACATGTGCACTCACACATCTGACTAGTCAGTCTTACTAACTTAATATATCACAAATGGAAAAATGGTCACTGAGAGGGTGTAATTTCGGGACTACGCTGTATTATAAATCATTTTCATTAAAAATATTAGTTTTAAGTAAAGGAAAAAAGTAGAGCAAATGTTTTGAATCTTATTCAAATAAATTTTCAAAAAGTGAGTACCTGAGAAAACTTTAAGGAGAAAATATTTATAAACATATTTAAATTAAAACATATAGTCAATGCACATTGGTTAATATTTATTATAAAATTAGAATCTCATGTACAACTTTTGTAAAAAAATATTTATGACAAAAAACAGTTTGTATAAATTACAAACTATTTAAATCCTTGTTCTAAACCAAATCAAATTAAAATTGGCCTTTATCTTATTCTATTAAAATTGATTTGATATCACCATTATGTATTTTCATGCATGCACTCGTCTAAATTCCTACTTGAATTGGTGTTTTTAAAAAAAAAACTTTTAACATATGTTATTTTGGCTTTATTGTTAGCCAAACTTGATGCCAACTAAAAGTAATACTTTTATAACTAATTCTATTAGAGAAATCTCAAAATTTACTGCAAATTATAATTTACTCAAAATATGTAATAAAATGTGTTCTTTGTGAATTTCTATATGAATATTACATACGAGGACGGTCCGATAAGTACTTAGCCTCACCGCCCGATAGCACCACTATCGTAAGAGCAATTTTTTATCGCGTAGTACATTCTCGTTGACAGCTACTGTCAAAGTTTCAGCCGAATCGGACGCGTAGTTTTGATTTGACCGCGTGTGGAAGCGAGCGTGTCCGTCCGCCGTCGCCACGGCCAAATTGGTAGAATTAGGCTACGAACTGCTGCTCCATCCATTGTATTCTCCGGATTTGGCCCCGTGCGACTTCTTTTTGTTTCCAAATTTGAAAAAGTCACTCGCCGGGCAGAAATTTGAGTCGAATGAGGAGGTTATCGCCGCCACGGAGGCCTACTTTGCAGACCTCCAGAAAACGTATTTTTCAGACGGGTTAAAGAAGTTGGAGCATCGCTGGGTCAAGTGTTTCGAACTCAAAGGAGATTATGTTGAGAAATAAATCGCCACTTTTCCAAAATTTTTATTATTCTTTTGTAGGCTTAGTACTTATCGGACCACCCTCGTATGTACCCCATCGCGCTTTCCATCTTGGGGTAGGTAAAAAGGGAGAGCATCAGACTTTTAGATCGCAACACATATTTTGCCCTCCTCATTCGTACATCTCTTTTGATTTCTCTGATTTTCATTGACATGGTCCAACAATACTTTTCTTGGCTGTCATTGTGCCACCAATGCAAATGATTGCGCTCTTCATCCATAACACATAAATTCTTAATAATTACATTATTCTTAAATTGATACAAAATTTCAACAGCATCAGTTACACCCTCAGATAAAGCAATCAATTTTCACTTAGTTTTTGAATGATACAGTAATCTCTCCATTTATGTGGGTTATCGGTTGTAGGATATCCACGTAAATTAAAACCAAGTAAATGGAGCTATCAAATGCTAAGTAAAATAGTTGAGCACTGTAAAATAAATATTACAATTTAAAAAAGATTGTTATTTTTTTAACAAGTTTTTATAAGTGATTATTGGCAACTAATAAAATACATATTTTGATGAGAGTTTTACAATTTATTTATATGAAGAAAAAAATTACAGAACTTAAATTTGTTACACCTATTCAAAATCACACGCTGGATGTATATTTCGTTCTTATTGTTGTCACTTTTACAGTTGTATATAAAAAAATATTTTAAAGCCAAATTATTACTTAATAGATATCACTAACATGCATTTAAAATGTTAAAGAGAATTCACATATATATCTTCGGCCATATTTATACTTAAAAACATTATCCTCATGATATACTTTTTATTTATTTATTTATGTTTGAAACATCACACTCACTGTGATACACGCAATCAAATTTCAGTATGTATATTAAAAATAAGAATTATAACTGCCATAATATTAAGCCAGGGACCTTACTCAAGTGTCTTAAGTAATTATATGGATATGTAACAATAATAGCCTAAGTTGATTTTACATGTTATTACATACTATTATATAATATTGCTACATTGAGTCTTATATTGTTCTATAGAATTTATATTAGATTATTTAATTTTTGTTTAATATATTCTGGTGTATTCTCGATTTCTTAATAATTTATCGGTAATATATTTAGATTTCCATAATTTTTGTTTATAAATGAGAATAAAAAATAATATAATAAAGTTTTATGTAATTTTATTGATTTTTTTATTTCTCCGTAAAAAAATAATTTTTTCTATGCTTAATAGTTGAAATCCAAATTGTAACTATTGTATTATATTACACTTTTGTTGCATTTAGTATAATCTGTTATGTAGAAACCAGACTGGTACGCATATTTTAGGTACAATCGGGAATCAAACCCAAAATTTCCATTCGAATCCGGATTGGAATACAAGAATTCCACCAACTAGCCCACAGAGATTTGGAATTGGTGCATGGTTTCTAGTTTTTATTAAATTCAATTTGCCATCTGACAATCATTGTTTGAGCATCGTCACCTCTTTCTGAATAATTACATTTTATCTAACACCCTTATTTTTATCAGGAACACCAATGTCACAAAATGCTTTCATTCAGGCCGGTTCTGGCCTGGTACTTTCTGTGAAATTGCAGTTAACAGTTTGGCCTAATGTTAACACTATAATGGCCAATGTTACAACATGTGTACCATGTTGTTGCCAATCATTACTAGCCGATAGTACCACATGTGGATCATGCTTCCACCAATGGTTACTGTCCGGTGATACAACAACCCATGTACTACGTTTTCGTCAACCATTATTGGGCGAAGGCACAACCCATGTGTAATTTTATTTTCGACCAGAATGTAAGGGTCCCCAACATTTTTCAATGAAGAGCCACATACAATATTTTTAGCATGTGGCGAACCGGTCGATAATAAAAAATTAACGTATGGCTTTTATTACAAATAAATACAAGTAAACAAAAAGCACAATTATAAACTCTCTCAACCCATGTGTCATTTTATTTTTTGACCAGAATGCAGGGGTCCCCAACCTTTTTCAATGAAGGGCCACACACAATTTTTTTAGCATATGGCGGACCGGTTGATAAAAAAAAAGATTGTCTATTTCTTGAAAAAATTACCCGACCCCTGACGACATTTACCTGTGTAACCTGCGCAGCCTGTATAGTGTTAGTACAAAACCGCAAACCTGATCATTACACTAGTTGATGGTGTAAAATGATTGTCGTCGAGTGCGTAGTGGGTGTTAAAACAATGCAGCTCTTGATTAGTATCAGGCAGCATTTTCAATAAGTAAACCAACCACCTCCAGTGCCTGACCCAGAGTTTGCTGCTGCATCCATAGATGAACAGACGTTCATTTGCCACTAATAGTACCACTTGACACCTAACACATCGATCAATAACGCTATGTAATATTCGCTATTGATGGTTTTTCCCTTTTCAAGGTGATCGATGAATATTATACCATGCGCATCCCAAAATACGGAGGCCATAACCTTCCCGGCCGACTGTTGAGTTTTTGGTCGCTTCGGACGACTTTCACCGGCTGCTCTCCACTCAGCTGACTGCCGATTTGATTCCGGAGTATAGTGGTGGATCCAAGTTTCATCCATTGTCACATACCGACGCAAAAACTCCTGTTTATTTCGCGTAAACAGTGCCAAACAGCGCTGTGAATCATCGATGCGTTGTTGTTTCTGTTCCATTGTGAGTAAACGCAGCACCCATTTCGAAAAAAGGTTTTTCATGACCAAATTTTCATGCAAAATAGTGTAAACACTACCAAATGATATCTTCAGGATGTCAGGATGTTAGCAAAAGTAGCGTCACTAAAACCACTAACTCAATGACACAATGTCATGAAAGTTTGACAAGTAACTTATAAAGGTTGGTACTAACTGAGAATGGTATGGATTTGTTATTAGAGGCGCCATATGTTGGTTAGTCCTGGGACTTATTGATCGATGTGTTATAATCTCTTCAAAACTGGAGATTTTGTTGTTAGACTGGTAATGAATGATTCAGAGCTGTATACCAAAATATACAGGATAAAAGTAACAAATAGCTGACATATCATTCAGACTAAAGGCTGAGGGGTATCATATGCCCCTCATTATTAAAAATATCGTTGACAACACCTATCCTCAAGGGCAACTCATCCTTTAGCCCCAATCTCTAGCCCTGGTACCCAAATATTTAAATTTATCAACTGCTAATAGGTACTCCATTGATCCATACCAGGGTGTGAACTGCTGCACCTCAGCTTTGTCTACCCTATTATGTTTATATTGGCCAAGATAGAGGAGTTCTCTTATAGATTGTGTTCTAAATCACCTACATAGGTGCCTCACAAGAATATCTCCATATTCATGGTCGCCCATCTCCTTCACACCCACGGGAGTAAAATACATCAATTTCAATTTGTTGAAATAAATTGCATTTGAAAAAGAATATTCAACAAATCTTTGATATTTAGGAGACAGTTATAAGTTTCCTATTTCTTCAAGATTTGTATGTTTCCAATTCCTGCCTTTCTCCACTAGTAAGGCAGTGCGATGTACCTAAGCATTTGAATGTGAAGTTAATACCTAATGTGAAAAGGCCCTTAGAAGAAAAGATGTATTTATTAAATTCACATATCTATTACTTTGTTGTAATCTTATTGTTTGTTTTAACATCAAAGTAAAAGAATATTAGGAAATGGAATAAAAAATCAGTTTGCATAATATAAATTAACTTTATTTGCGAGACTGTCAATAACATTATAAAACGATTTAATATTACTTGAAATCTACTTATAACACGACACAGGCTTTGCATGTACTTCCTTTATAATAGACCTTTTGTTTTGATAAATACCTATGGCTAGTTACATTTCTAAGACTAATTATTTGTACCAATACAAAATGGGATAAATACATCAACACATTTGATTTAAACACAATAAAAAAACTTTTAAGAAAAGACATCTTTATTTTTACAACATCAATAAGGATTCAATATCACTCCCTAAAAATATTTTGGTAATGTTCCATTATTAACTACGATGAAAGAATGCTTCATGCAATACTACAAAATATTTTGTTTGTAAAATGCACATTATTTTCAGTGAGAAATTATTCCTATATTTCAAATAGGGACATTTCTTTAGGAAAACTTCCTTAAATACTTTCTTAGTAAACAGTATTAAAAACTAATGTACAATACAGCCAAAATTTTAAATCAAATAAAAAGTACCAATTTTTTTTAATTCAACCCTTTGGTTAAATTTAATTAATTGAAATAAATGAACACTAAAAATGTTCAAGTCAACAGATATACATAGCTGAAGATAAAAGTCTCAAGTAAAATGACACATCAAAATTTAATATGCACTTTACTTATAAATCTCTAGATAAGAGAACATCAAAATACTAAAATCTAAATAAAAAAACTTCCAAAACTTGACAAAGTATCGAGCTATCTCTTGATTTTTTCATTTTCTTATTTACAGTTTTTCTATTGTGCAATCAAGTATTTAATTTGAAAATCGCAATTTTTGGTGCTCAAAAACCTATTTTTGAAAAACTTGTTTTTCTGACTTAGGAACAAAGATGCATATTAATATACACATATTGCCATTAACTGCTGCCTATAAACTATTTTAATTCACATATAGTACATACCATTATGCCATATACCTTCTGGGTAAGTAGATGACAGATCGCTGTGCTTTGGAGTTAGCAGACACATTTAGTAAAGTAGCAAGTAATTTAGCAACTTTGGTATGCGGATAGAAAATTTTAATCAAGAAATTTAATAAAACAATTAATTGTTTGGTCTTATTTTTCCCATTGAGTAGCATATCTCCATCACTCATTATTATAGTCACTAAACATGTTCAGTCACTATACATGTTCAGAAGCATTTTTCTTCAGTCGAGTGCATCAGTATCTGCCAAAATGTCATTGGGTTGGAGTGATGATACTACTCTTAAGTTTATTTGTGAATATATATATATATATATATATATATATATATATATATATATATATATATATATATATATATATATATATATATATATATATATATATATATATATATATATATGTTGAATATTCTTTTGGAGTACTCCGTGTAGTCATCATGGTGGTCTTTATATTCCAATATTTCGTTCTGGATTACACCAAAACATCATCAGGGAAAAGATTGATTTAGAATTGACTTTCTGTCAAAATGACATTTGTTAATTAGCGCTTTTGTTTGTTTACTCTGTGACCATAGATCCATAAGTTTTCATTAGAATTTCTTTTAAATATTTATTTTATTTGTAGCTACTTTTTGGTTATTTTTATTATTTTATTTTATTATTTTATTTATCATCGGTTTCTTGCGTTCATTTAATATTGTATGCCATATTTTTGATATTCTTAGTGTGTCATCACGTGTGTTTAGACAGTTTGGTTGAAGATAAATT